>OX463859.1:7133209-7317761 GCA_949825065.1 Odontocerum albicorne | reverse complement strand
ATATATATATATATATATATATATATATATATATATATATATATATATATATATATATATATAATATATATATATATATATATATATATATATATATATATATATATATATATATATATATATATATATATATATATATATATATATATATATATATATATATGTATATACATATATTTATATATATACATATGTATCATCACGATGTGTCCCTTGCAGGGTAAACAGAAAGAACAGATCTTCAATCTTTTTTAAGCACACATTTTCACATTTCAGCACACTTTCGCCTCCTGAACATTCATATATTTCGTCAGGCACAATCTTCTATTATTCATATTTCCCACTTCACTTTTCAGAATCTGATCCATTTGATCCAGCCACTTGTGTATTTTAAATTTAGATTTTGCAGAACTGTTATAAATTGTTTATTTCCTTTTTTTATTTTTTGGTTTTAAGATTTTTTTACAAATAATGCAACTGAAGTACACACGTAAACTACATATAAAAACAAAAATTGTAAGGTGTATTATAATATTAACGAAAAATATAATAATAATTCAGGAACTCTTCATAGCACAGATAAATCCAATATTAATAATAATAATTTATTCAAGCAAGTGTGTGTAATGCCACGCAAGCCTTTAAAAACTAAATATAAAGGGTCAAATACATGTGTACATATAAAATAAAAATTAAATAAACATGCATAGATATATAAAAAAAACAATATTTTTTTATTAAAAGGAAATGTAAAAATCAGAAAAATCTGAGTTGTACGAGAAGGTTGTACGGATGTAGAAGAGGCGAAAGAAGTCTGTCGCGATACGTCGTACATTGCCGCAGTCTGGCACTCTTTGCTCTCCGCATACCCCAACAGGAAGACGTCGTGATGGTATGTATGTATGTACTAGAGATAATAAAAAAAGAACGAGAGTATCTTACTCGAGCTAGAGAATAAGTTACCAAAATTCATGCATATTGACTTAAGCCCTTGCACTGAAGGGTTAACGCGCAAAATGGTAAATTTAGAAAGTCGCTTTATCTACCTTGAACGAAAGCTTTCTTAGCTTGTATAACGAGCTATCAATAGATTTTACTTAAGACATTGGTCATTTCACTTAAGTTGCACTATTAAGCAAGTATAGTGATGTTTATATAATGGTCCCGCTCTAATGGACCAGCACGATCCATCTGACTTAGGTAAACTTTGAGAAGCTTTTACCATTTTCAAGTCAAATACATGTGTACATATAAAATAAAAATTAAATAAACATGCATATATGTATAAAAAAAAACAATATTTTTTTATTAAAACGAATAAAAATAAACACAAATAATAACCCATTCTGATTATTCAATGATTACAAAAATCGTTTATTTTCTTTCTAGTCGTATACTTTACTGACGCAGAATAAATTAATGCAATGGTGAAACTTAAACAACTTGTTTAATAAATACAGATCAATAGTCCACTATGAATTAACTAATGTTTAATAAATACAGATCAATATTCCACTATGAATTAACTAATGTTTAATAAATACAGATCAATATTCCAATATGAAGTAACTAATGTTTATTAAAGAAAGATCAATATTCCACTATGAATTAACTAATGTTTAATAAATACAGATCAATATTTCACTATGAATTAACTAATGTTTAATAAATATAGTTCAATATTCCACTATGAATTGACCAATGTTTAATAAATACAGATCAATATTCCACTATGAATTAACTAATGTTTAATAAACACAGATCAATATTCCACTATGAATTAACTAATGTTTAATAAATACAGATCAATATTCCACTATGAATTGACCAATGTTTAATAAATACAGATCAATATTCCAATATGAATTAACTAATGTTTAATAAATACAGATCAATTTTTCACTATGAATTAACTAATGTTTAATAAATATAGTTCAATATTCCACTATGAATTGACTAATGTTTAATAAATACAGATCAATATTCCACTATGAATTAACTAATGTTTAATAAACACAGATCAATATTCCACTATAAATTAACTAATATTTAATAAATACAGATCAATATTCCACTATGAATTAACTAATGTTTAATAAATACAGATCAATATTCCACTATGAATTAACTAATGTTTAATAAATACAGATCAATATTCCACTATGAATTAACTAATGTTTAATAAATACAGATCAATATTCCACATTACTGTAGAAAAACTTCTTAAAGGAATACATCAGAATACAAATTCGTTTATTCAAATATCTTAACTCTCACTTCCCTCGGATTATTGATAGTTCAGCTCTTGGAAACCTTGGCCCGAGGGGTTTATTGATATACTAGGACGGTGCATCGGGGAGGCGATATCTTGAAGTTGATACAATTTGCATAGTCAAATTGCATAGTATACATGTGTAAACACGAGCAAACTTAAGTGTGATGGAATATTTATTCAAATTAATAGTGGATTTATTTTAGATACTTTACAAGTTTTTTTGTATGTTTCCAGTTGCTTCTAGCAACTTTTTTGAACACCCGATCATCTCTACAGAGTTTTTCTATTTTTTTTCCTTTCCTAAATTCTAGATTTACTTGTTACCAGTATTCTAGATTCACTTGTTATCAATACAACTGGCTGGGTGTAAATCACTCAGTGTTGTTTCAGATTTTGATATGTTACCTTATCCATTAATTCATCCTCCAACCCAATTGAAAAACATTTTAATAAATAATTATAGTATAAGTTCGTTGTATACAGTACAAACTGGTGGGTTTATTGCCATGTGGTAATCTCTCCCAAACAATCAGAAAGGTGGATTTAATGCTGAAAAAATCTACAGCATGAACTTAAATTAAAGCGACAGGTCTGTCACGCTTGACAAAAGCAATGCTTTTATCAAACAAAAACGGTAAAGATTGAATAATTTTAAAGGTTTTACAAGCTTTAATAAAAAAGCAATGGCCAATTGTATACAATTTCTATAATATCTACTGCAGTGCGGAAGATAATGCGAAATCACTGCGCATTTTTTTTGCCAAGAAAACCACATGAATATTCTCAACAAATTTGTGGGTCACGTTTTTCAGCATTGAGGTCACAACGAAGAAGAAGAAGTAGTTGAATCCAGAATTGGATGGAATTTGGAACCCTTGAGTTGCAAGACAGGTGTCTTATCAATAAAGCTAGGGAAGTCCTCAATTTTATAGGTTGATTACGTGTAATTCAGGGAATTAATAAAAATTTTCGTTTTGTTACATTCAAAGTGAAAAGACACGGGTGATTTTTGTATCGTGTAAAGTAGGCTTTTGTGCATGTTAGCCTCCTGGTATAAGATGGAGGCGTGGAACGAATTGTGGGTCGAGATATGAGGAAGAGAAACTGAGGCGGTTAATTGGGTTGGACTCAATAAGGCGTTGTTTACAGCATCATCTAATTTGTTGTGTCTTAATTTTTTATCGAGAAAATCTTCAGCTATTTTCAGTGTCATTAAGTAGCACGGTACTCATGAACATCAAAACTTGAAACGTGCTTCTTTTTACTACGTGTAATCCAACTAAGATGCCATATAACTTAATACGAGTAATTTTTTTTCAGTTTTAACACCCGTAGTCATTTTTTAATACACGTTCGACGTTCACAAGTGCACAGCCCGCACTGCACAAAAAAAAATACAAACACAAAAGGCAAATAATTGAGAAACATATTGAAAATAAAATATGATATAGAAAACAGAATCAGAAAGGTGCAACTTCACAACTCTCAGCACGGGGAAAAATCACAAAAAAAAGAAAAAAAACCCTACAATAATCAATAAAAAACAGTTAAAAAAAGTGTAGTTCAAAAGTTCTTAAGAGATACCCGGGATTCCACTTAAAGGCTCAGATATCCGAAAGTGCCTTTTCAGGCACTGATTGATTCAAACTGATTCCAAAAATGATTCAACAAACTGATTCCAAAAATGTCCGAGACTGTAGCGTACTCATTTTCGATCCTTTGTAGTCTAGTTATGGGAGAATTCGTAAAATAATTTGTTCTATAATTTTCACATAGAAATATATCTTGAAGCCTGATAATTCTAGTCGGAACTCGTATGCTAATTAATTCCCAGAGTTTCAAACAATCAATCATTCCGTTCACGACTTTGAAACGTATAATCAAGTCCGCTTTTATTCATTGATGAGAGAGGCTTATCAAATTAAGGTTAGATGACAACAAATTATAATTTATATAATTCATATTCAGACTTATTTTAAAATTGACGTGGCGCCAACACCTTTATTGACCTCTCCAGCTCACTTAAATTAGATTGTACACATATAATGGGGAGTCCATATACTAGAATTGTATTCTAATTTACTTCTCACCAAGGCGATGTTAAGAAACTTAATCGCAAGTATTCCCATTTGTCATTTTGTAAAATTTGGACTCCGTTGAGGCTTTTCTTTTTTCGTTCTTGCTGACAGTTAACCTCAGGTGGTATATGTGGGTTTACTTTTTATTTTGTTTTCTGCCATACGTTTTTGGTTTTTTATTTTTTTATTTATTTTTTATTCTAGATATGTGGAGGTGTGGGATGGAAGCCCCCCGATGCCCTTGCGGTCGGGCTCGCCCTACATTGGTGCGGTGTATCTCGGCCGGGGGAATGTTTGTGGGATGAGCTCGGACCTTTTAATGTCTTCTCTCTTGAATGTATTTTTTTTGTCATCTATTTATTTTCTGTGCCTTTTTTTATCTTCTTGTTCAAGAGTGTGGGCTGAAAAACATCTATATTGGTGGGGTGTATCTTGGCCGGGGGGGGGGGGGGGGTGTTATTAGATGAGCCCAGACCTTTTGATAGCTTCTGTTTTTTTTTAATGTATTCTTTTTTTAATGTGTTCTTGAAATGTGTCTAAATGTATTATGTACATACTATGTTGCTATCAATAAACCTGTATTTATTTATTTATTTAAATGGTTTTGAAATTCTCAGAATAAATCAAATATTATTAAACAACTACTAATGAGTTTGTAAATATGATAATAAAGAGTGGAACCACTATCAAATATTAAAATTCATAAGATTTTTGGTCCCGAAGAAACTAATCTTCTGGCTGTTCTTAGTGTTCAAGTGCAATATATTACTCTGATACCACGAAATTAACTTATTAAGACCAGTTTGGATTACATTGCAGTCATCAATGCATCAAATTACTTTGAGAATTCCTTAACATCATCCGTAAAAATTGAAGTTCATCAAAACACGTGGGTTTATATATTGTTCACGAACAAACTAAATATAATAAGCCCCAAGTGTGATCCCTGGGGTATACCGCTTGTTGGACCGATTTTATTCGACAGTACACCATTTATATTCATAGCAAGACTCCTTCCTGAAAGATACGACTAAAGTCATCTCAAAAAACTGATCTCAATTCCATATTAGGATAATTTTGAAATTAAAATTTTTATATAAGTGTTATACTAAATTTGAACGAATAATGAATGATAAAATATAAAATGAAAGCATCTCAACACATCCCGCTTATTTTACAATCTCTCAAATATGAAAAAAAAACATTTTTATTTATTTATTTATTTTTTCAAAACAGGCTCAGCCCAATTACTTTGAAAAATACAAGACATATTGTAACAGAAGAAAAATTACATAGAAAAAAATATATAAAATAAAAAATGATGTATATGCATACATACGAGTATATACACACAAACATATGATACACATATATTCACAGTCACTTAAGTACGTTGATGAGTGATTTCTAACGCGCTCAATCTAAGAAGAAAATTTACTTTTCCTTTTGGTAATGTGATATGAAATATGTCAATATCCGAAGCAGTCCCGTTCAGAAGAGTTAAGGCCCTTCCAACAGGCATAACGGCTGAAAGACCCGTTCTTGCGTATGTTATTGAGAACAGTTCTTGCCGGCGCAGTCTAGTGTAATTGTTAGGAACATTTAACGCTAATCTTTGTAGTAATGCTGGATAGCTCACAACTCCTCGAATGAGTTTGACAACGTATACCAGGAGACGCAGATCTCTTCTTACGCTCAAGGAGTTATACCCGAGCATGCCCAGTAGAAACTGAGTAGGATAAAGCCACGGATAGACATCGAACTCTCTCATATACAGATACCGTAGATATTTTTTTGTACTTTCTCCACCATGAGTGATTTCTGCGCCCCCACCGGGCTCCAAATGCAAGCATTGCTTTCTAGTTTGCTACGGATCAATGAATTAAATAACGTTTTGAGGACCAATTGGTTTTCAAACGACTTAGAGATTCTCATTACAAATCCTAGAGTTTTATAAGCTGAGTTGCACATAATTTCTATGAGAGGACCAAACGCGAGATTGATGTGGAACAAGACACCCAGATCTTTAATATTGTCTGTGCGTATAGATTCTAGTGTATATATACAGGTATAGATTCTAGTGTATATCTATGGAATTTCAAGACGTGTGAGCGATGATACTACATAATTTTTCACTTTGATGCATTGAAATATAATTTATTATTGTGGCTCCACTCACAAACGTTGTTGAGATCTGACTGTAGGTCTAAATTTTTTTATAACTCTAATATATAATAATAATACCGTAATAGTATATTCACGCTCAAAGAGAGCTAGCACAAAGGAGTTAATACTTTGAATCCGTATAAACTGGATCGATTCAACCCATAAAAGGCCGAATATTCCGCTTCTCGTTTTTATACGTATTACAATATGAAACCCTGTATCTTTCAATTCATTCTACTTTACGATTCTTTCGATTCGCGAAGAATTCAGCAACATTCCTTACAAGACTCGAGGGTAGCAATTTGCAGGTATATAATTTATAGTATTAAAAACGTGCCTTTTTAACATCGATAGCTTTGTTTTATTTATTTATAAGGATACAATGAATAGCCTGCAGCAAACGTTTTTTTTTATACAATTTTCAAAATTTATAGGTTTATTGATAGTAAATATGTTAATATATATATGTACCTGAAAATGTTAAGGCTATGGAAAAGGTAATACATTTAAAAAAAAACTATCAAATGGTTTAGATCAGTGATTCTTAACCGGGGTGCCAGCGCCCCTTTGTGGACGTTTTAGAGGTCTGGCGGGGCGTTTATAATTTTTTAGCATTTAGGGGGTACTGCAGAAGTTCGAGTGGGCGTTGTGTCGATATACAAAAATAAGGTATGCACAATTGGTGCGTACACTGAACACATCATCATTGTAAATAATTGCGTACACGATCGCGAATAAAATATCGCGATCTGGTTACTCTCTTCTGTGGAAAGAAGTTAAATTACCTATCATAGCATTTCCTTCATCTTATTTAGTAGAAAGGGGTTTTAGCGCAGTAATGCATATATTAAAAAAATCACGAAGTTGATTACAAATAAGCCAAAGAGGAGATTTGAGATTGTACTCGTATTTATTTTTATTTTTTATTTATTTTTTCAAAACAGGCTTAGCCCAATTACTTTGAAAATACAAAACATCAAAAAAGAAGAAAAATTACATAGAGGAAAAAAAAATAAGTTAAAAAATTATATAAAATAAAAAATAATGCATATGCATGCAAACGAGTATATACACACAAACATATTAAACACATATATTCACAGTCATTTAGGTATGTTGATGAGTGCCTCCTAACGCGCTCAATCTAAGAAGAAAATTTACTTTTGCTTTTGGTAATGTGATACTAAACTTGAACCTAATGTTACGAAATTGGCGCAATCACATGAGGTTCAAGGATCTCACTAACATTTTTTTTATTTTTTAATGAAAATTTCATACTTCGTATTGAATTTTTTTTTTGTTGAAATAATATTATAATGTTGTATATAATGTTAATATGACATAAAAGGCAATAAATACATAATGTTAAGAAAAATAATCACGTGTTTTATTTGTATTTCTCATATTTTTTTATTTGTAGTAGGAAATCAATTACATACAATACATACATAGAGAAAAATGTGAATTTTAAATTTCGTTTTTTATGCGGGGGGGGGGGGGACTGGATAATTTTACTGTGGTAAAGGGGGCGATTCTTTCAATACGGTTAAGAAACACTTGTCTAGATCATCTCGTAACATCCTCCCATTCGAGTACAGTAAAGGATGACGTAAAAAAGAAGAGCGGTAAACTTGAAAAGTTAATAAACAATCTTAATAAAGGCATTATCACTACCGAGTATTAATCAGCAACTAACAAAACTGAGCTTTTAAAAATCGTCTTTTGGTTTAGCGAAGGAAATATCGACAAGTCGTGTGTGGGCCACGTGTGGTACACCATTAAGGAAAATGGCCCGCGGCTAAAATCAGTCTGACACCCTTGATTGAGATCGATGATTGAATTGGAAGGGCCATTAAATAAACACGAATCTGAAATTATAATTAAATCGCAACCAAGGTACGGTGAACACAATGGCGGATCAAATTAAAAAAAAATGTATATATACGTGGGCAGCGAGAGATATGGTAAAAATTCGCCGAATCGTTGGAAAAATATATTTTTACATGAATTATGTAAAATTTCAACATTCAGTATTTTCTTTGGAATCATGATTTGTCTCTATATTATTGTTGGCGTTTTCTAAAAAGTTTGCAGTTGAGCTGGCACAACTTTTATTTTTATATTCTAGTCAATATTATTATGTTAAATTCTATAATAATATATGTACTTTTACAAATAGTACGCCCTACTTTGTATATGCCACTCTTTTTAAGGGTTGATTTAGTTTTCCTAAACTATTGTTACTGAATATGAACGTGAGTTCAACTAAGTTCATGGTGTTTAGCCGGGCAGGATCACGCAGGAGCACGTCTTACATTGAACGGTGCTGATATAGAGTGAAAAAAAAAATACCTCGGAAGTATTCTAGTGGAAGATCTCGACCCAGAAACCGAAGTCAAGTGCAGAATTGAATCATCTCGTGCGACTTTTAATAAAATGAGAAGCGTATTCTGCGATGATAATCTAAACTTTAAACTTCGACAACGGTTAGTCAAATGCTACGTTTGGTCAGTGCTATTGCATGGATTAGAATCATGGACTCTCAAAGTAAGTAGTATGAACCGACTGGAAGCATTCGAAATGTGGATGCACCGGAGAATGCTACGGATACCCTGGACGGATATGGTCAGCAACACAAGGGTTCTTCAAAGAGCCAAAGTTGATAGAGAGTTACTGACTTATATTAAAATCCGAAAGGTGTCCTACTTGGGTCATGTACTTAGAGGAGCAAAGTACAAATTACTGCACCTGATCATCCAAGGCAAAATAGAAGGCCGAAGAGGTGTTGGCAGGAGGCAAATCTCCTGGCTCCGCAATAAACGTGATTGGACTGGCATAAGGGGCATTGGAGATCTTTTTCGGGCTGCCGAGGACAAAGATATCTACTCTCAAGTGATATTCAACGTTGGGGGGACCTGACATGACACTGTTAAATTATATATATTTACAAAATGAGTGTATGTCAACTGTCTCAAAAAAACTGATACAGAACTTTAAAAGTAAATCAAATGTTACATTTATTTACGTATTGCAGTTTTTAAAAAGCAACTGCTTACTAGACGAATGTTCTTCACAAGGCAGGTTAATATTGCAAAAAAAACAAAGAAATAAGTGTAAAACAGTCATAAGAATAAAAATCACACTTGAAAATAATACAAATTATATTCCATCATAATTTCACCGAGACAGAGCATTGAAATACGATTTTTTTTAAATATAAAGAACCATGCACATTCTTTTTCAAATAACATTCACTGATTTACAGATACAAAAAACACTCACAACCCACTGAAACAACCTAACATTATCAATATACGAGAAATATTTTTTGCAGTGGTAACAATCATATTATTATTGCATAATTTGTATTTTTAGTCAACGTTTTCTCGATTAATATTTGAATTGGATCGATTTTTGTCTGGCTCAAAGAGATGTAAAGTTTTGACAGTTAACTTGATATTTTATGTTTACAGCAATTCAATGGAAAAGGTCATGAACTCACACTTTTGGACAGGTGATCTTTTCAGTTTAGTTTGTACTAATTTATATTTGAAGTTTTTCTAAAGAATATTCATTTTGTTTTTGATTTATAACTATAAGATTGCTTGGTAGCATTTTTATCCTACTTTTCCTCCTGTTTTTGAGTCAACATTTAGGCACATTTTCATTTATTTCGATTTCTGAACAATTCTTTGTATGTATCTTTAAGTACAACTTGAAAGCTATCCTTTTTTGGAAGTCTTATTGTAATTTATGATTATATATGAACTGAACACTACACTTCACCTTAAGACAAACGTGCTTCTATCAAAATTGGAATATCTTCAAAGGTTACTTTGTAGTGCGTCTTTACTTGGTAAGTTTTCTGCGGGTTTCTTTCAAAATATGTCTTTCTAAACATTCACATATACGGGGTAGTTCTTTATCTAAAGGGTGCTACCAAATTCTTCTTATCCTTAGATTTAAGTAGTCTTTTTTGTAATATTTTTAATTATTCAATTAAAGTGAGCTTGAATTTTGAGTCTGCTCTTTAAACGGCGCTACACGAATTGTTCATTTATTATTATTAATATAACTGCGTAATTTTGCAACTTACTCAATTTTGTCTATTTCGTTTCTGAAATTTTTTAATCATTACTTATAATTTATTTAATATTCTAATTGCTTCAGGTAATACATTGAATAGTTTAGCAGCAAGGAAGAAACATTTCTTCTTTAAATAAATTTATGTAATGTGTCTTTTCGATGGTCATGTTAAAAATAAAAAATATCTGGGTTCTATTAAAAATATATTCGTATGGTTTAATTTCTAAAATGTTCCGCCACTGATTTAAGTTTGCTTGAGAAATTAAATATAAGGGTGAAATTTGCCTATCGATTTTGGAGCAATCTCGTTACTCTTGGGGGATGTTTGAGGTCTCTTTTGAAACGAGTTGGTCAAAATCAATTGGTTCACCCTTTCAGAAAGTGGTCGACAACTTTTCATAACAGTGCGCCATATCGACCAATTACCATAATGTGAGTTCATATAATAACATATATGTCAGGCTAATTCGTCGACTTATATTATTAACATTTTTGTAAGCGGTAATTATGAACCAATTTGTCTACTTTTTAGTAAAGTTGAATCCCAGCAGAAGTGTAAAAAAAGGCACGTTAGTTGTATTTTGTGCAATAATGTACCAATTTCATTTATTACGTACTAGTTTTGAAAAATTTATTTATTTAGTAATTATGTATCAACTTTGATAAGTTTGTACCAAATATAGTAAACATGTACCAATTTTGGTAATTATGTAACAATTCGAGTAATAATGTATCACTTTTGGCAATTATATATCATTGTTTAGTGTTAAGTTGAATTCCGTTTGGTGATATGGAGGTTGAATGTTCAATGGTCGTTAGTATCTATTTTTTTTTAAAAGAGAACCAGTTTAGCTTTTTACTTAAGGACTCTCATAAATAGATATATATCATCATCCCGTCTCTTCATCGGGGTAGACAGTTACCAGTTACGATAGAGTGCCAAATAGCCATATTTTGCTATTTCTACATTTACACACCTTCTCATACAACACCTTTGACTAAAATTTCCAACACATATTTCTTACAATATACGAGGGTCATCCAGAAAGTAAGGTTACAACATTTATGTAGGATCGAAAAATGCTTGTATTTAATTGAAATTCACAGGATACTTCAAAAATATATTAAACTATTTTTCAACGTAATTGCAGTTGAGATCAAGCCATTTTTGTAGTCGGGGCACCAGCTTTTGTATGCCAGTGTCATAGACCTCCACCGCCAGCTCTTTCAGCCACTTCTTCACAGCTTCCTCGACCTTCTGATCGTTAAAAAATTGTTGGGGTGTTGTGACACACCCACGTCTCATCCCCCGTCACGATAGAGTTCAGAAAAATTTCTCCCTCCTGTGCAAAACGATCTAAAAATTCACGCGCGGCGGTCACGCGATTTTGACGGTGCTCCGGTGTGAGCATTCTGGGCACCCATCTCACACACAACTTCTTGTAACCAAGTTTTTCCGACACAATATCACCAAGGAGACTTCGAGAAATGTCAGTAAATTCCTTAGGAGCCCTCGTAACCTTAGTTTCTGGATGACCCTCGTATTTTACATTTATCCAACCGTACTTTCTTTGGTTTTTCTCTACCACGCCTTCCATCCCCATTTTCACTGTATATTTGTTTTGTTAGTCTTTCTTCACTCATTTGTTCCATGTTCTTACATAATTTCAGAGCTCTATTCCTCATCTTATTCAACACACCAGCCTTGAGTTCATACTCATCGCTTACTACTTCATTCCGCATTTTGTCAAACATTATTACCTCATGTACTCCTCTAAGTCCACGCACTCATCTCTCAATAATTAGAAGAAGTGTGATAAAAAAATGGTTAAATAAATGGTCGGCGTAAAGTCAATGTTTTGTTAAACATTACCACCGTGCACGCAATATCGCGTGGTGTTATAATTACGCTGGGTGAAATTGTTGGAGGAGTTATGTAGTTACATCAAATATAGGTTAATGAATTGCCTACATGCACTTCATATATTGCTCGTGTAGAAATGGTGACGTTATTTTATGGATGAAATTACAGAGGGTTAACAATGGTCTGTTTTAAGACAAGATATTATATTTGAAAAAATTGAGCAGGTTGATGAGTGATGTGCAAATTGAAAAGAATATCGAAAGAAGGATTGCGACATGTAACAAAGTAAACGAATCACTCAATTTAATATACAATAACCACGCTTTATCAAAAGTATCAATAACGACAACGTATAATAGTGTGTATATTTCCTTCTTTGATGTGTGAAAGTGAAACTTGGATTTGGTAGAAGAAAGATAAATGTAAGGAGAGATAGATATGTGGAAAGCATAAAGGACTAAGTGAGTATACAAGTAAAAAGTGCATGGTGTGTGTAAGAGGTAGACCGAGGTAAACATGGTTGGATTTTAAAATAAGGCAATGGGAAAATTTAATAGAAGTTGTGTGCTTACAAAGAAAAGTTTAGTGATCAGTTTTATCTGCCTACCACGCAAGAGACACGGCGTGACGATATATTTCTTAAAATTTAGAAAAGACGTTTGATTAACTTTGTGGATTCATGTTTATAAATAATCAATAAAATAAAATAAATAAAATGCTCACTTTTCTATTTTACATTCATAACTGTTTTATTTGAGTTCACTGCCTGTTTTAAAGACCTCCGTCTTCCTTGTCAGGTGAAGTTGTACTAAATAATGCTCAAGATACAGTTTTTAAATTGTAATAGGTACAGGAGAAGGAATGGGGAAGGGTAGGTGTCAAAAGGATGTTTAGCAGAGGACTATTATTGAAATTAACTTGATTGTGTATAATGTTTACACTTCATTTAACGCTTTTTTTAACCTCAAGAATTTATAAGTTATCCAGATGCAATACCCCTTTGCTCGTGAGCAGAATCAGCAAACCACGATCAACATCAAACGAATGTTTTTTTTTCGATTTAGTAGTTGGCAATCTCTGAAAAATTATTGTTATTAAGACATCTCTAACTTTCCTTAACTCTCTGCTCAAAGTTGAAGTTGATGTATTTATGTATTTAAAAAAATGTTTTTCATTTCTGATTAAACGACAAATACTCTTAAGTGTTGTGGTAAATTTGAACTAGTGTTGCTTAATATATTAAATATAATAATCTAACTCCGCTTTAATCTATGTACAACCTTAGCTCTATTTACCCTCTGTGTACATGGGGCCTGGTGATGTGGTTACAGTCAGTGTGTTATTGACATGATGAAGTGTGAAAGCATTCATATTTTATTAAAACAACAACACATGGGAATAAATAGATGAACCATTAATGATTAAATCTGCATTGCGTATATATATACAAACCTCTGTAATATCTAGCTGTAACGTAATTGACAAATATAATTGTTTTTGTGGGAATGACGAACAACGAAGTTATTCCCCCAAGTATATGTATCATACTTATGTACACTGCACTATATCTAAATAGTTCCCGGATTCACAACTTTTATAAGTACAGCATCTTACTCTTAATAATTAAACAGTGAGATTCTATAGTAGATTAAAATATCAAATAAATGAAAATCAATCAGTTAAGAGATAAAATAAAAGATAAAAATTTAGTTGAAAGTGGGAGAAAAGAGAGTAGTGTTTCTTCAAAGAAGATTACCGTACTTAACTATTGTAACAATTAGAAATCAATTCAAGATGATCAAACCACGGTTGAAAACAATAGTATAGTAGGTTAAAAAAATTACCTGTACTTGAAGTAGAGTTATAGAAAAAAGTCGAACATATTTTAAGTGGTCTGATTGATGATATGGGCCAAGGCAATGTGTCAGTCAGTCAGACGTTCATTGTTAGAAGAAAGTGATGAAAAAGAGGTATTGAAAATAATGGGTAAATGGGCTGCGTTAAGAGTCAATGTTGAGTCTAATGTTTTGTGTAACATTACTGCCGATCACCCAGTATCGCGTGGGGTGATTTCCTGAAAAAAAAATTTGAAATCCCTGAAAAATGCTGAAAAATCAGCTTCATAAATTTTCATTTTATTATTACGATTATTACTGTCGATGTTTAAATTTTAACGAAACAGAAACTCGACAAAGCCCCTATAACCTAATCGCCTATCGAAAGAGAGTTTACTATAAATTTTACACTATCATTTGGAAAAAAAATGACCAACAACGCATCCTTATCCAGAAGGCATGGTTTACGTGGTGTTCCGAAAGAAATTCCATTTTTTTTATAGCTCATGTATTTTATAAATAAATTATAAAGACACCTATATACATTAACATATAAAGAAATATTAATGTAAATACAAAATACTTGCCAAATATAGCGATGGGTAAATAAAGAATTCAAGGAATTTGCTAAGTTTCTCGGGCAACATTAATATTTAATATTTGGAAAGTCAAGACATTTTGACATAAATACATCACGAATGGAATGGAGGGACAGCCATTCCATAATAAAGACCAGTCTAGGCTAGGGTCATAAAGACCTTTAACGTTTTCAGTGCCATAAGTTAGAATAGAATCTATGTAAATTTAAGGAATTTAGCATCATTCAAGAAACATTTATGAATTTGATAAGTATCGAAGAGTAAAATAGTTTGGCCTAACGATTTTCTTCTCAAATGTTAATTTTGATTTTTTTCCATACATCTCTTTTAAGATGTTTTTTTAATCTTATGCTTTCCAATTATATATAAAATTTGAACTACAATCAGCTATTCTCTTTTTAATGCTGACAGTTAACCTGAGGTGGTATTTGTGGGCTTACTTTTTTATTTTTTTCATTTTTATTTCTTAATCTTCAAGTACTGAGAAGGCTGAAAAATATCTAGTGTCCGTGCGGCCAGGCTCGCCTATATTAATGGGGTGTATCTCGGCCGTGGGGATGTTGTGGGTTGAGCCCAGACCTTTTATCAGCTTCTCTCTTAAATGTATTTTCTGCAGTTTATTTTGAGATATATGTGCGATTTTGTATTAAATTTTTATATGTACCCACCGCACCATATTTATTTGTTTGAGTTAATCTGAGGTGATTACAAGTTTGCTTTTTATTTTTTTCTGACATCTATTAATTTTTTGTCTACACGGACAAGGGTGGGGGCTGAAAAACATCTGATATTCTCGCGACCGGGTTCACCACCCTATATTGGGGAGGGGGGGGTGTATCTTTGTTGGAGGCATGTTATAAAATGAACCCAGAACTTTTGATGGTTTCTCGTTAAATGTATTTCATGCTTTTTATTTTGAGATATTTGTGTGATTTTTTAATGTGTTTACATATGTACATACTATTATATGTTGCTATCAATAAACTTATACTTATTATTATTAAGCATATTAAGCTTCGGCAAAAATTGCCTTTTGGTTTTTCCAGTTAATCGTTTTTCATTTTTCCCATCGTCTTTATTACTCGTTCTGTTAGACTCTGCAACCAGCTACCAGCTTTGTACGTGAAACATTCGTACTATTATTGATGTGTTTTAAAAAGATGATTAAAACATTGCATCTCCCTTCAGTAACACTATGTTTTCCTAATCATCAATTTCCCTTTTCTTTTTATGACCATAGATGACTGTGTTTTGATTTTTATTTGTTTTTTTGTTATTTATATTGTTTTAGAATTGCGTTGGTATTAAGCGTGAAAGGAAAAGTAAATGCGATATATGGGTGAATAATGAAAAATTGGAACAAGTAAAAAGATCTGATATTTAGATGGAATTTTCTCAGATGACGGAATAGTTAAGAGGGATATCGAACGGCGTGTAGCAATAGGAAATAAAGTACATGGACCACTTTAGCATATGTATTTGAACCAAATAGCATCGACCTCCATGGACAAAAGTAAATGAAGCAAGTTACGTGGTCGGATAAATCATTCCAATTACTATCCATCCCCACGAAATTCATAAACATACACGTGAGCACATGCCCATGAACCCCACAAACACGGGCAATCACCCGATCATTATTTTTCATATAAATTGAAATATTATCAATCAAACGAAAAGTAACGGATGGTGGAAAAGAAAGGAGAAGAAAAATCGGGAATGAAACACGTCATTTTACTGACTAGAAATTAAGGGTTTTTTCAATCGCTTATTAAAGCATGCCAAGGACGGATCGAGTCTTTTATTGGTGTGTAACTGATTCCATAGTCTCATTGTATGGACTTTAAAGGACGACGTAAAAAAAGAGGAGCGGTGAACTGTCAATGTCTATTACACTGTCGTTATCTATATTACAACCTGGCAGATTAATAGCTATAAAGCAATCTCAAACAACAAAGCAGAAATATGTTAAAGAAACCTAAAGCGAAAACCAGATTAATACCTTATTAGATTTAAAACATTATTTTTCATATAAAGTGAGATATCATCAATCAAAAGGAAAGGAAGGGATGGTGGAGAGGAAAGAAAAAGAAAAATCTGGAATGAAACATGTTATTAAAAACAATCTTGTGGACTAATAGTCCACAAGATTGTTTTTGTACCAATTTTGATGCATGGGAGTAAAATGAAGACGTGGAACAAGACTCAAAAGAGCCGTATATATGCTGTGCACTTAGAAAAATACACGAAGTCACAATGTATTGTATGAAAGAATAAAAAAACTATCTTAAATGTCAAATGGTTTTAAGAACTCACCTGCGACTCTTGGCTCCGCTTTGTTCAGCGTAGCAATGTATGTAGGAATTACACAGGCTTCTTTTTCCCAGTACTAAGAATATACAAAGAGTGTCATAAATACGATTGTTAACTCGGAAAATAGCATATCTGGTTCAACGCTGTCAGGGCTTAGGAGGATTGTGACTGAACTGAATGAGAAATGAAAATTTTGAATTGTTTTTGTCCATCTACATAATAACAGCATTTTAACCCTTCCTTCCCTGTGATGTGTAATAGTCCACATTGCTTCTAAAAACATTAATATCTCTATAAATATTATAAATACTTTCAGATTTTAAGTATTCCTCCGTAATACATTCACGCATTGAATAAAAAAAAAAAATAATAATTGGCACTTATCGGCCACATCAGAGATATTTTGTGAAAATCGGGAATAAATTCACCAATACAATCAAACGTGTGCCAGTGTGTGACGTAGGTATATTCATTCTAAAAAACCGCTATGGGTGAGGAAGCGACGCTATTCACGACTCACTCTCACTCTACTTATGGGAACGCAAGAAATAGAATCTCAGTTCGCTCGCTTCTCTCGCTCAGTAGCTCTCGGGCATCCATTTGAGGTGGTCGTTTCGCCCGTTTTGTGAACGTTGGCCGATGTTTGTTTCCATGTTTCAGCAATTAAATTTCAATTATTATCACTTTTGACTTCAAATTTAATTAATTTAAGCGATTGGCTATGAATATTTTTATTTTTTCGATTTTAATTTGCTCATATTTACATGTGTATTAATGTGTATTGAATACACAGCACCGGAACCCGCGGATTTTTTAGCACAGGGAGAGAAAGGTTAACGAACTTGTAAACATAAATTAGAAATGTTTTAAACAAAAACTGGACACTGGGAATTTAATTGTTGACATGGCTTAAAAAAATTGTTTTGTAACGTCTTTATTAATTAATTTTGTTGAAAAAATAATAGAAATAGATTGAGATGAAATAAAATAAAACGGAAATAAAAAAAATTTAAGCGACACCTCAGATTTCAAGTTTATTAATATTTTTCAAATGGGTAATTTAAAATGACTAAATATTATACTAAGCTATATTGATTAGTATGGCTAATATAAGTATGGGTCTGAAAAGGTTATCATCCCTTATCCTTTCAAATGTTGATTTGGGTCAGTACCATTTTAAGGCTCTAAGAAATGACATACAAAAGAAGAAAGTCTTAAACACAGCCTTCAGACATTTCAACAAGTATTTACGTAATATCCTTAATGAATAAGATATTCATCCCCTTTAGCCCTTGATCTTTGTAAAAAACATATACTGGTTTTTTGGTCTAATAAAGTTTATTTAGATTTATTCGTCCTTTTGAACTGAGAAATACACTCGTTTATTTAAAGATTTAATCAGGAATTGCCAACAAGTTGTTTAAGATATATACTTTATTATTATTTATTTACTTAACAATTCAATGTAAAAAGAGTCTGAAGAGCTTATTACCAGGTGGCAATCTCTTCCCATCAACCGGACAAAAGTAAATAAAGAAAGTTATATGGTCGCTAAAAAAAATCAAATGATTATTCATATTTATGAAATTTATGAACAAATACATAATATAAGTAAAAGTGAGATATCACAAATTAAAAGAAAAGGAAGGGATGGTGGAGAGGAAAGAAAAATCAGGAAAGAAACACGTTTTATTACTGACTAGAAATTAAGAGTTTTATTAGTCGTTTTTTTTAACCTGGCGAGTTTATTGCCATGTGGCAATCTCTTCCAACCAACCAGAAAGATGTTTTTATAGGCTCTAAGGCTAACCAGACTGGAATCTTATTTTAAAAAATCTGGGTCCCAGCGGGGATCGAATTCGCAACCTCCGGATCGGCAGACAAGTGTCTTACCACCAGGTCACGGAGGTCGTCTTTAAGCATGCAAAGGACGGAGGGACTATATCATTGGTTTGTAACTAGTTCCAGAAGTTCACTGTATGGATAGTCAAAAACGACGTAAAAAAAAGAAGAGTGGTTATTTATTAAGGCCGATATACAATATATTTTAAACGTAGCGCGTTTTTTTAAGTTTATAGAAATTTATGTAAATCAGTTATTAAAAATAATTTTTCATCATAGTTATAACCTTCACGCTATGCCCTTGTTTGGGTAGATAGCGAAAACTTATTTCTATTCGCATATCCAAGCATCCTTTTTCACTTCTTCTAAAGTCGGTATAGTCTTTAAATTGTATTTTATTACATTTTGCAATAGTGTGAGTAACACTCTCTGGATTACATTCTAATCGTGTGGCATTCTAAAACCAATACCACAACTTGTGTAGTGGCATTGGTTTTAGAATGCCACACGATTGGTTCGCGCAGAGCGCACGTTTGTTGTATTATTGTTAAAATACTCGGTGATTAGAAAAACACAACTATGTCGAAATTAGGAAAGGGAAAACCGCTTTCGGGCCAAGCAAAGGAGATTGTTTAAAATTTTGGTAATAATTAGGGATCGGTTGAAAAGGTGTTGCAATCCATTAGTGCGATTTTTGTCTAATGTAATGTATAATTTAAAAAAATCGAACACTTAGAATGTACTTTGTTATAACTTAAAGTTTCCTAGAATTTAGTATCACTCCATCCACTATTATTTTAAAACTTTTATTTGGTATTGTTATTATGATAAATGAATATGTTAAATAATCTTACTTTAATTTTATTTTTATGTGGAATCTAATTAAAGCTGACGAACATTTTTATTTTATAATACGAGTACATGTACTTATATTTATTTTTAATCTTGAAAAATTCCATTACTATATTGTTATTAAATGTTTCCTAGAATCTGCCGTGCCTTAACAGTGAATGTGTTAAATAAACTTACTTTCAGTTTATGTTTTTGATTATTACAATTTAAGCTGACAGCATTTTTAATTTACAAAACGTGTGTGTTCATTTCAATGTTTGAATATAAAATATTATTTTCATATTTTTTTGCTTTTTCATTTCATTGAATAAATAAAGTGACAAGTTTTTGTAATAGCACTGTTACTCACACTATTGCGAAATGACTCTTTAGGCTAAACGATCTATATAGGCTAAACGATCTATACAACCTGGCGGGTTTGTTACCAAGTAGTATCTTTGCCAACAAAACAGGAATATGTCTTAAGTAAAATCCTGACTGAAATCCTTTAAATAAAATGAGTATTAATCAGAATCAAACCCACAACCTCCAGATTGAAAGACAATAATGATAACAATATATAAAATATAATTTATATAGCACCATATAAAGACGGAACTCTCTTCAAGGGGGTTCTAACTTAGGATTCAAACCCACTTATAAATTTTCTTAAGACCTCCAAATAAGGGTTGTCTTTAATTGCTTCCTAAAGTCAACATCGTGCTACCAACCAGGCCATGAACTCTTAATAATTTAAACATGCATATATTCACGAGGTTTTTTTTGGTAGGGTAAAGACAGAGGAAAGAGGACAGTTTGTTATATCGCAGATCGTTCAACTCCTCTACCCTTTTCACTAACCTTTTCATACAATTCCTACGATTTTTTTTATCTTGACTTTCCTTCTTTAAATTTATCAATCACTTTATCCAACTTTGTATTTCTTTATTTCGCCTTCTCTCATATTTCTCACACTATATATTACATAATCAGGAATGAGTATACTGCAGTCTCGAATATTTTTGGAGTAAGTTTGCTGACTTACATATAAAGAGTGCCTGAAAAGGCTCTTCCGAATATCCGAGTCTTGAAATGGAATTCAGCGTGTCTTTCGAATGTTAGAAGAAAAAATATCATATTGTACAAATAAATAAAAAATGAGTATTGAAATTGTTTAACAGTTCAATAAACCATCATATTTATTAGGAGTACAAATTAGTTCGGTCCGTTTCCAAAATATAACTCTGGCTGTTATGAATGGTTCATAGTGACAGCCGATTTGGGCGGTTTCAGAGAGGTTAGACATGTGCCAATAATATTCAGTTTATATTGCTTTATTCTTGAATAAAACACACAATTTGGTATGATTTCAACAATCTTTTTATTGGTCATTAAAGTACAATGTATGACATTTAAACACAAAAAAAACAATATTCGCCAAATGTCCACCTCTTGCAGCTCCACAGTAGTCCACTCTTAAGTCAAAATTTTCGATGATATTTTGGCATAATTGCGGTTCTAACTCACCAATAAAGCGTATAATTTCATCCTTCAGCTCAGGAATTGATTGGGGGGTCATTTTTATAGACCTGGCTTTTGACGTAGCTCCAGAGAAAATAGTCCAACGGTGTCAGATCATATGATCTTGGTGGCCAATTAGCATCACCGTTTCTGGAGATTACAACACAAAATAATTCTCAATTTGAACGCGTTGTTTTATTGTATACTACTCCATTTTTATGAAAGTCATACTTTACACTTGTCAAATGTCACAAGTCCCAGGCAAGTTCGCGACGCCATCTGTGTTTTATCAAGAATTAAAAAAAAAACGATTTGAAAGACCCTTTATTATAACATTTGTATGCTACAAAAGCGTTTATCCCATAATGAGAGTTCTTAAATATTAAGAAATCGTTATCAACGTTTATAACCCCTGAAATAATTATAATTTAAAAACGAAATGTTTGATCTCCTAAATATATTTAATATATAAACACATTAGACACAAACTGAGTGGTTCTTACTCCCCGTAAACCAATACAATAATACTATGAAAAAGTGTTATAAATATAATTGGATTTCGGTTCGGATACCGGCGGTCCCTAAAGGTTCATTTATAAACATATCGACAGATTAATCTAACAGTGGCCATTCCACTGTAAATTGGGAGAAATTTTTAATAAATTTAATAAATATTTCAATTATTTATTTTTATGGTTTATTCTTAAGTAAAACACAGTTTTCATGGCAGAATGTGATATATGTTTTACAGATACAAATAAAGTGATTTGGTATAACTGTGAAATAAAAGTTACTTTATTAGTTTACTCCTCGAACGACTTTGACAACGTACCAGGAGACGCAGATCTCTTCTTACGCTCAAGGAGGTATACCCGAGCAGGCTCAGCAGAAATTGAGTAGGATAAAGCAAGGGATAGACACCAAACTCACTCATATAGAGATATTTTTTTGTACCTTCTGTTGAATTTGTATGAGATGATACTCAGAACAGAGTGCGAATATAAATCTTATTGACAGAAAACTTTATCAACATTAATAACAATCAAAATCATTTATTAACATAGTAACAATATAAAGTGAGGGAGAATGCTATGTTAATATAGTAATTGAGAGTAAATATTATAAATGAAAGACGAATAAAGCACTTTAATTCACCATAATTTGTTTTATTCTACATTAATATTTTACTGTTTAGCACTAAAGCCATATCTAATTAATTGACACATTGTTTGACATTGTTATTTTATGTCTTGTAATATTAATCAGATAATTAAATAATTACTATTAAATCTATTTAAATAGATTCGTATATAAAGGAGCTAACTACAGAGGTCATTGGTGACATACAAATGTCAAATGGTAACGTATGCGGATTGCTATATGTACTCGACATGTCGTTTACGGTCTCAGATGTTCTTTGATAAGAGGGTCGTGAGTTCTAACCGACTTGGCCGTGATTTTGTAAACAACTCTCGTGGACTGTCATAGATATCTTGGGGATTTTTTATTGACTTTATTGATTTTTGTGCTGAAAACGGTTTTTATTATTTTCGTTCTTTTGTGTACATGGTTATACGTGGTACATCTGGTGAATTTATTTTTACACAGTATTTTTTTTCATCCAAGGAGCTCACCTTGATGACGTAATTTTTTTTATTAAACAAGTAAATTATTGTACAAACATTTGTCAAGGCTATACCTATATACAAATTTATTACTTAACTAATCTTAATTATATGTTATAATTTATGAACTTATTTAATCTTATTTTCCTACATATCATTTTATTTTATTTATTCAATCTTAATATATGAGATCTTAGAAATAATTAACACCTACATACTACTCATAACTAGATAACAATTCTTACACTAATTATTTAGCAAAAACAAGTCCACTCGTTCAGGCTACTTGTATTCCGTCACATTCACTCAGACCTTGGTCGTCCCAGCTAATACTGTAGGTGGACTAGTCAGGCAACAGATAATGCTTCGGGAGCTTGTGCTTATAACGGAAGGGTAGGTCGGATTTACTCTCGTAAGCCCCCAGGGTAGCGACTAAGGGATTTCTGTGATTTTGTTGGCTTTTATAGAACTTCACGGTCCAAGCGAGGATGTGGTGTTGTAGGGTTTCTTCTCGCTGTTTAGTGTGAAGTCGGGTAAGATTTGTTCTGGGATGGGTGTTAAAAGATATCTTGAATGCCTTGTTCTGCACTCTCTTGAGGGTTTTTATTGATTTTTGTGCTGACAACATTTTTTTATTATTAGTGTTGGCAGAGGGTGAATAATAATTGCAGCGTTTGATGAGTAATTAGTATGAGAGATGCGAAGAGAACGATCTGAGAACTAATGTTGCGAAATCCAAAGGAAATGGGATAGAAAAGTGTGAAAGAAAAGTAAATGCGATATATGGGTGAAAATGATACGAGTAGATTGGAGCAAGTCGATAAATTGTGCTATTTGGGTAGTATTTTCACAGATGATAGAAGAGTTAAGAAATAAATTATGTAGGGATAGGACACAAAGTCAATTGGACACTTTAACATATATACTCGAACCGGGCAGTATCAAAATTTGCTAAGATGATAGTCCACAATAGTATTTGTGCCTATTTTGTTGTATAGAAATGAAACGTGGTCCTGTATTAAGACCGAGAGGAATCGAATAATGTTGTAGAAATGCGTGTATTGAGACGAATATATGGAGGGACAATGTATGACAGAATACGTAATGAAGGGATTTGGAATGAATGTGAATTTAAGGCTGATGTGTAGAGTAAGATGAAAAAGAGTACGCTGGGATGGTTTGGTCATGTCGAACGAATGAATGAAGGAAGACTATCAAAACAGATATACTCGTATAATGCAAATGTGAGTAGAAGACGTGTAAGAGGAAGATCAAGAAAATTATGGTTGGATCAAGGGAATTCTGAAAGAAGGAAACGTAGAAGTCAAAGAAATTGTAAAGCTGTATGAATATATATGAAGCGAAGGATTTGTGTCGAGATAGGAAAATCTGGAGCTTTGTCCTCTTTGTTTATTCCGACAGGGAGTTGACGTGATGGTAGGTATGTGTATGTACTAATAAATCATAACTATGACAACATCTAATGTTACACATAAACGCAAGTACAACAGATTTAGTATTTTTTGATAATGATCACGAGCATACACGTACATTGTTATGTATCAATTTTTGACTTCAGAATTCATTATTAGAAACCAAATACTAACATTAAATATTTTTTGAATGATCATTTCTCAGTCTGAGAATTTTTTTTGAAAATAGATACACTAAAATAATAATACGTTTTTAGTTCCTACAATCAGATGGAATGGTTTTATGGGTCTCAGTGGGTTTGACAGTATATGCTGAAAAGTATCTCTAATGGATTATTTTTTATTTAATTCGTTTAAGGTCTCAGATGATCTTTGATAAGAGGGTCGTGAGTCCTAATCGACTTAGGATGTGATTTTGTAAACAACTCTCGTGGACTGTCATAACATAGATATCTTTGGAATTTTTTATTGACTTTTGAGCTGAAAACGGTTTTTATTATTTTCGTTCTTTTGTCTACATGGTTATACGCGGTACATCTTGTGTTTATTGTTACACCGTACTTTTTTTTCAACCTAGGAACTCACCATGACGACGTTAATTTGTTTCATCCATGACAGATTTTACAAATAAATAAATAAATGACGAATCACTAAACAGTAATGGAATTTTGATATCTTTGGGCGTTTTTATTGATTTTTGTTCTGAAAACAGTTTTTATTATGTTCGTTCTTTTATGTAAATGGTACATCTGGTGTGTTTATTGTTAAACAGTATGTTTTCCAGCCAAGGAGCTCACCTTAACAACGTTAATTTGTTTCATCCATGACATATTTTACAAAGAAATAAATAAATGACGAATCACCAAATAGTAATGGAACATTGATATCTTGGGGCGTTTTTATTGATTTTTGCGCCGAAAACAGGTTTTATTATTTTCGTTCTTTTATGTACATGGTACATCTGGTGTGTTTATTGTTAAACCGTATGTTTTCCAACCAAGGAGCTCACTATAACAACGTTAATTGGTTTCATCCATGACAGATTTTACAAAGAAATAAATAAATGAAGAATCACTAAACAGTGATGGAACATTGATATCTTGGGGCGTTTTTATTGATTTTTGTGCTGAAAACAGGTTTTATTATTTTCGTTCTTTTATGTGCATGGTGACATATATGATACATGGTACATCTGGTATGTTTATTGTCACACAGTATTTTTTCTCAACAAATGAGCTCATATTGACGACGTTAATTTGTTTAATCTGTGACAGATTTTACAAATAAATGACGAATCACTAAACAGTAAAGGAACATTGATATCTTGGAGAATTTTTATTGATGTTTGTGTTGAAAACAGTTTTTATTATTTTCGTTCTTTTAAGTACATGGTTATACATGGTACACCTGGTGTGTTTATTGTTACCCAATATTTTATTTTCAACCAAGCAACTCATTTTTGATACGTTAATCTGTTTCATTCATAACAAGAAATCAAATAAATAAATGACGAATCACTAAACAATAATAGTACAAGCTGAAAAAATAAATTCATTTAAGGATAAGAAAGGAAAACTAAGGAAAATTAGGATGAAAATATATTCTGAGTAATGACAGATTTTACAAAGAAAATATTCGTTTAATTTTTAGTTGTACTTAACAAATAAATGGCCAATCTCTAAACAATAACAGTGTAACTAGAGCAAAGGAAGTTTACATAAGAGAAACAAAGAAAATTTAATATGAAATAAGATTGTGAGTAACATACTGCCTTCACGCCTCCACTATCTTTCTATCCTCACACTTAACTTATTTTATTGTTTGCATATGAGTAACTTAGTTAATGTTTTAATTCAAATCCTGAGATATGAGAGTCTACCTTTTAAACGAAGTTGTATAAATATTCAATTTAATATAATAATAATAATTATTATTATATAATATATACCTATACAATACAAATACATATATTATACATACATACCATAACGCCATATCTCTGTTGATGTAGGCAGATAAGACAGAGTTCTATATTTTCCTCGACACACATCATTGACCTCTTCCACATCCATACACCTTCTCATACACGTGTATAGCCTCTACGCGTTCTCTGACTGATGTATGATAGAATAAAAAAATGTAATTAAAGTGACTTTAAGAAAAAAGGTGGTTTGAACATTAAAAAACGTCTCAATCATGCAACGCTCCAACTGTACATTAAAGAGGATATGGTTGTAAAGGCGAAATTGCGATGGACCAGAGATGTGATACGCATGGACTATCTTAGGCAAACAAAACGCGTCTTATACGGAGAAATAGTGGGCAAGTGAAAGTTTGGTGGGTAGGAAAGCGCTATAATGACAGTCAGCGAGAGTCACTGACTTTGTATGAGGCGCCTAAAAACTAGGCGCTAGTGACTCAAGATCTTGGATGATGGAGAAGCATCTATTCTCGGTCTGGTGGCGTCTCAGCGGCTTGACGTGTGAGAAACAGTCAACGTGCTACAAATATGCGTCAGCATTGCCAGACGACTCAGCAGGGTCCACATGTCTATGACATCTCCGGGAGAAAATGCGCATCTTGGATCGACGTGGAACAGTAGCTCAAGATTGACGTTGGAGTGGCGAGGGGATTCTGACTACGAAGCCCAGCTACGACGACCGATGGCATTGATGATAAATACGAGTAATATAAATGATAAAAACGTTTAATATTAAAATATGTTCCGATAAAAGATTTCAAATAACAAAGATGGATTTATGTAAGGATGAATAATTGCTTCATTTTAATAAAATTTGAAAATCCTTCGCTCCTGAAATTCAAATATTGGTAATAATTTATTGTACTTCTTAAACTATCTCCAAGGAAACTTATTACATGTCTCTGTGGGGGGCATTTGAATAAATTTAGCTTTTCTCTTTTAATAAAACACCTGCGACGAGGAACGTTTGTAGATTTATACAAGACGACTTAAAAAAAAACTAAATTATATTAATGTCACTTTTCAATTTAATTTGTGTTGTCTTTGGGTTGTATTATACGTTATAATAGGATATTCTTTTTTTTTTTTTTACCTGGTGAGTTTATTGCCATGTGGCAATCTCTTTCAACCAACCAGAAAGATGTTTAAATGGCCCCTAAGTGAAAACCAGACTGGAATTCCATTTAAAAAAATTCTTCATGCTGTTAGATCATATGCATTGGATTCTCCTTTTTTTATATATTGCTTTTAATGTATATTTTTCTCCCTTTAACAGGAAAGAGTTTTTAAAATAATAATAAAATAAAATGCTGACTGTAGGCCGAGCGCAGCACCAGATGAGAATAGTGATGTCGGGTAAACCACTAAAGAACACCAAGGAGTTTGTCTACCTCGGGAGCAAAATAACATGGGACGGTCGGTCCAAGAGCGAGGTCGACAGCCGTATACATCAGGCTAGACTTGCATTTAATAAAAGGTCGAAAATAATAGAATCAAATAATATAGACCTAAAACTGAGAATACTCCTCATCAAGACCTATGTATGGAGTATCTTGATGTACGGCTGCGAGACATGGTGCCTATCCGAAAGAGATAGACGAAGACTAGAGGCTTTTGAGATGTGGTCCTATAGAAGACTATTAGGAATTTCCTGGAGAGACCGCATCACAAATGAAGAGGTTCTCCAACGAATCGAAGGAGGAAGGCACCTGCTCAGGATCCTGTCCGAAAGGCGTGCAAGATGGATCGGTCATATAATACGACAAGAGGGCCTCTTGCATGCCATAATGGAGGGTATGACCGAGGGGACAAACTCTAGGGGACGCCCACGCCGAGAGTACCTGGAGGACCTGTTGGTGGACGTGCGCTGCTCAACATATACAGACTTAAAAAGAGCCGCACAGGACAGGGGGGAATGGAGGAGAAGAGTTCAAATTGCTGCAAACCAGTCTTAGGACTGCAACCACGGAAGGAAAAATAACATTTCACATTTGGCTTTAGGTGTAGTGTACTTGTATAGTATTTATATAATATCATAAATTTTGATAAAACCTCCCGAAAAAGGTTCTATTCAAGTGTTTCCTAAAGCTGTACACGCGAATCATATTTCTAACACTAAGAGGTAGAACATTACGCTCTATCATAATAATAATCATAATCATCAGCCTACATTCATCCATTGCAGGATATAGGCCTCTCCAAATTATTTCCAAGAAATCCTGTCCTTTGCGGCTACGTAATCACTGCTTGCTTTTTCATCCACTCAGCGTACCTTCTGTCTTCTTACAGACCTAGTTTTTCTTATTGGATACCACAGGATTACTTCATACGTCCAACGATGGTCCGTTGTTCGGACGATGCGCCGAGCCCACTTCCACTCGGTCTTTTTGCTACCTCGATAACATCGTCAACTTTTGTTAGGGCGCGTATCCTGCTTGCTTTTTCGTCCAATCAGCATACCTTCTGTCTTCTTACAGACCTAGATCTTCTTATTGGGTACCGCAGGATTACTTCATACATCCAGCGATAGTCCGTTGTTTGTACGATGTGCCCTGCCCACTTCCACTCCAGTCTCATTGCGTTTGCGGTATCTTCTATTGTGACCTAGCATGCACTTCTCCATGCTGCGTTGTGTTGCCTGGAGCTTTTGTTTCAATCGCACTGAAAGCATCCATATGTTAGTACTCGTAAGATGTTTAAGAGACGTGTTCCTTAAAGGAGAGATGATGATGATTTGTTGATAAATAAAACTCGTTTTAGATCGCAATGCGGAAAGAGAAATTTTATTGGTAGACGTAGGTAGGTATTTATATCATTCTTGAATGTGTGCGGGAATGCGCTCGCGATATGCCGCCGTCTCGTTTCTGCGTTCGCAATACGATTAATGTCGTATGTAGGTATCATTCAGATTTGGGAACTGGCGCGACAGATGTGCTACCCTCTCGCTCTAACATGGAATGCGCTCCACGCCTGACAATGAGTTGAATGACCGGCGTGTGGACCTTGTACTTGTTTGTTTTGAATTGTCAAGGTGTGCAAAGGTCGTATCGCCGGTCATTGACCGAGCGTACGAACGCCACAGATGCATTGGTTAAATACCTTCCGTTTGAGACAGGTTGGGACCCTTGAACCCTTGAAAATGATGTTCAGCCTTCCAAAGGAGCTGCAAGCTAGTTTTGCTCTTCGATTTATTTCATTAAGAATGTAACCTTCAAATGAAATATATTGTCCTAAGTAGCGACTTGTTTTAGCTGCGTTCCATCCATCTGTTTCGATGTGACTATCATAATAGTATACCATATTGGATTGATTTGAAACGATCAATTTATTACATAAAAAAAAATAGACCTTAAAGTTCCACTCATCTCCGAAAGAACATCTCTCAAACACAGATTCAAAAGATACAATGAAGACACCCCAATCGAAAAGCTTCCGTTTTTAATTGGATAAGTTAAATGTTCTTAGAAAAAAGATAATAATATAAAGTTCAAAAATTGTATTTTCTTTTTGTGTAGCACTGTTTAAGTCTACTTAAATGTAAGGTTGAAAAATAAAATCGAAAAATAGGATAAAACACAAGAAAAATCCCAAAGGGAATAAAAGTTGTTAGAGCACAGCATCCAATAAGCAGTATTTTCCATCAACCCAATCGTGCTCAAAAAAGAATTTTTAAAGTTTTTTCTTAACTTTTATAAAATCGTTTTTTCTTAACAAAGTTTTCTATTAACTTTTTAAAACACTTAAAGTTTTGACGGTTTATCTGATGTTTTATGTATACAGCAATTTAATGAAAAAGTTCATGAACTCACACACGCATACTTTTTTTCAAGCTGATATTTTCAGTTTAGCTTGTGTTAATTATTTTTTTTGTCTCTGGTTAAGAATTTTTCTTTTCATTTTTAGTATAACTGTGAGATTATTTTATAGCACATTCTTTATCCTGCCTTTTCTCCATTTTTTGAGTCAGGATATAGGCAGATTGTTATTTATGTCAATTTCTGAACATGTATTCGTGTGCAGATTTAGGAAGCACTAGAATACATGTTTTATAGAGGTCTTATCAAAATTTGTGATTTTATATAAATACTACTACTGCACTACATCTAAAGCTGAATGTGTTACTATCATACATCAGAAGATTTTCAAAGGTTCGTGTATTTATTGTAGCTCTTCTTCCCTTGAAGAGTTTTTTTGTGAATTTCATATAAAATATATTATATTTAGAAGTACATGATCTAATGACCTTAGTAACCACCATTGTATCTTAACGCACTTGACTTCAGTGCGTTAAGTTGCTGGTTTGAACCCCGCGCTATGCTACTCTCTTCGAATGACACATGCATTTTTTCCGCCTTGTATTCGAGGGTATTAGAATGACTATAACTTCAGTCGTATCTTTTCTCTCATAAAAAGAAAAAAAAACAAATCTCATTTCGGTGTGCCATTGGATCCAGAACAATGGTAAACTGGTGAGTTTGCTGGTGTGCAACAGTTCACTCACTTAAAAAAAACCACGGTACAGCTTGGCTTGTCAACAAAATTGACTTGTTCATTATTAGACGAATTTTTAACTAAATAACCAACGTCCACTGTATTCATCCGATGAAGGAGTTAGGTGTCCTTAAAACAGACCGTTACTCCGGGTACGATTATAAACAGTCCAATACTACTGTACGTGAAGAAGCAACAATAATCGCATATGTTTAACTTGTCTTAGTTTTTCTAAATATGTGGACTTGTTTTTACTGCACAATCGGATACCATTTTTATTTAGGTACCATAGGGAATCGAAGTCGAAACGTCCCGGTTGGTCATTATTCTGTTAATTTGGAGGGTTTTCAGAACACCAAGGAAATAGCATCGTTGCTTTGAAGATTGTATGTTTTCCTCACACACCTGATTCTTTAAAATTGATCATACATTTTGTTTCTAAATGTAAAAGGTTATTCATTTATAATTTCACGGTTTCTTCCTTTCAAGCAAGTCATTTTGAAATAAAAATAAACGAAGCTTTGAATTGTTCCCAGTTCTCCAGATGTTGAAATACATGGGCTTAGCTTTATTTTTGAATTTAAACAAAATGTTCCCATTATCAGTACATAATACATGGAGTATCATCCCGTAATGTAAATGGATGGAGAAACATTACCAAATTGTGACTCCTTTAAGTATCTTGGGTCACTCATCCATAGCGATGGAGGATGTGCAGCAGATGTAACACATAGAATTAGTGTGGGATGGATGAAGTTTAGATCAATGACGGGAGTTCTATGTGATCCGAAAATGCCAGTAAAGTTAAAAGGAAAAGTATACCAAACGATTGTCAGACCCGCACTCCTCTATGGCTCCGAATACTGGACGATGTATAACTCTTAATCTAGGCAACTGGAAACTGCTGAAATGCGCATGCTAAGATGGTCAGCTGGTGTGTCCCTAAGAGACAAAATAAAAAAACTCATGCATTCGTGGAAGCCTAGGTGTTACAGACATCAACAGCAAGATGGAGGAGAGGCAATTGAGATGGTATGGGCACGTTGGACGAAGAGCACCCGATCACATTGTGAACCAGGCAATCTCCATGGATCTTCCTCGAATAACAACCAGAGGGAGACCAAATAATTCATGGGTGGTGCAAAAGGATAACCTGATGCAGAGGCACGGCCTGGGGGACGTAGTCCGAGACCGAAGAGCATACGAGGACGAGGAGAGCTGACCTCAACAGTCTTCGCAGACAATAAATTGGGATGGAGCCAGGGAGAAGATACAGGGAGTATCATTAAACAGAGTTTTTGAATTCAAAGATTTGGGCATAACCTTTGATGTCGGACATTGATGTCTCGCGGTTGGCATCCGACTATTACAAACTACTTGATTTTATAGTAAAAAATATGTCGAGAATTTAACAGTACCGATATTCTACAAACTTGTACAACTATTTAATTAGAACAAAATTTGAATACACATCAACAGTTTGGACTTCCATCAGTTCAAATATATGGTGTAGAACAAAGGTTAAAAAAATTAATGCTCAGCACAACTGGAAGTAAATAACAACAGAAAGATCAAATAGCGTGGAGCTTTTGCTAGTTATCAGAGACCCAATAGATAAAGAAGACGCAACCAAGTTGTGAGTACTGAAGCTCTTTGTCCTTTATGCAACAGGATGTATCTATCACAAATTAGTCTACATAGTCACCTCTGATGGAACCAACGTCAGGTATCCTTATCATCCACTTTGTATTGTGCTTTCTATTATACTTGTCCCGGGTTATGGGTATACATATAATAAAATAATGTGTGTTTACTTTACAAAATTTACACAAGATTTGAACTTCACGCGGTGTGCAGTTATAGAAGCCTCTAAAAAAGAAGTCAAGAATCCACTGCAGTGTTCCTACCGAAAGTAGTTTAAACTACCCCACGATACTAGAAGTATTAAGTTTATACCCGTATGTTCTCGATAAATATAATATAACAGTTCAAGAAATCACCCTCTGTTCCGCATTCTAACTTATAGCATGTATATCATAACTAAAAACTCAGTCATGCGTGGTATAGAGATATTGAACCAACTGAGTGACACTGTGGATATATTCTATAATAGTATGAGGTGAATCCTGGATGATATTCTTCTTTACGGATAAATCAAACCGTAGCACACCCTGTTTATAACATAGAAAAATCAATACAAGATGGTTAAAAATAAGATATTGCTAAAACCTGATTTGTCTTGGTTTATCTATCAGAAATATTAAATTAAACAAGATTTAACATACCTTTACATAAAATCTTTAGAATCCACGAATTGGACATACCTGGAAAAAGGATAAAAACAAATTAGCCCTGTAAAATGTAAATAATTAAAATACAAAAAATATATAAAACATATATTTTTCTATCGAAATTGTATTGTAAAATCACGTTGTAATGAAGATGCTTTAACAAAGAAAAGGAAATTCATAGAATGATAGTTAACTAAAATACTATGCTTTAGATATATAATAATATTTCGTGATCTTGTATCTTGTATACCAATAAAGGAGGGCATCCTCGCGGCTCGGCTCACTCTACTATTAGTGCAGGTATAACTTGATTGGGTGGATATTCTAAATTGAGCCCAGACCTTTTTAAAGGTTCTTCTGCTCCTCGTAGTCGAGGGTCGTCCAGTTGAAAAGCGAAGCTGTACCATGAAATTTATTTTAAGTTAATGATCCGTCGCACATCAGCAAATTTACTGACCAAACCGCTGGATCTGGATCCGATAGCACACCGAAGTGAGGAGATCGGATCACATCGGCATGTTTTCTTTTCCTCTTTTTTGAAAGAATGTATGACTGAAGTCAAAGGCATCCTTATACCCTCAATTACAAGGCGGATATAATGCCTGTGTTATTCGAGAGTAGTACAGTGCAGGGTTCAAATTGGCAACCTTCCGCTTCCGCAGTGCGTTTATAAATCTGCATAATTTCAATGCTCCTTTTTACATCTGAAGTATTACATCTTCTTAAAATCTGCATTTCATTTTCTACTGTCTTCATTTTTTTTTCTGTCATACATTGCTTTATTCTTCACACATTTCAACAGCTTCTATCTTACTTTCATCACTTTTTACCACGATCAAATTTTCGTTACGTATTCAAATAATTGGAACAAGATTTTATTAAAATCAGCCAGTTAAGCTCCTCTTGAAATGCTCCATACGGTAAACAAATTGCATAACCCAACAAACAATGACTAATTTATTATTACTACATACTGCTTTTTGTATCTTCATGTCAGTTTAAGTAAAGTTGTATTATTTGTCAATAATTTCATTTAATTTATAACCTGTCACATGTTCGTTTGTATATAAAGACACTGCTGTGTCGTTAATTAAATAAATAAATAAATAAAATTCACTCTATTACCTGTTGCTATTCGTCCTTCAATATCACATTTCCATTCGACGTCAACATGCTTCGAACAAGATGGTGATGGTAATGATAAAAATATACTTGAACGTCATCCGCGATCGAAACATTGTATAAAATATTTTTGAAGGTCTTTCGCAAGTGTTTTTTTTATATAGTGATAATTTGTGACCATAACCAAATGGGTTAATAAGGAGTTTTCGATAATTTTTGGCCCCAGAATATTGGATTCCAAAATTCCACAACAAACGAGTAAGCCTCCTGAGATTCCGAAGAATTTCCACAAGCTTATTTTTGTACGCAGTTTGACAACTTTTTGGGGATTGTGATCGCAATTGAGTTTGTGTTTCTTCTATCATACGCTTCTGTTTAACTTCTACCAACTTTATATTTATCGGAAATCTTATTACTATTTATTCCATATACTCGTAGATAAATATATAACATCATTTCTCAGTGATACAACTACAGTGATTTTGGAACTGGGATTGTGGAAACCGGTGAGTGTGCCAATAGATAACCGGTAACAGGAACTGGGATTGTGGAAACCGGTGACTATGCCAATAGATAACCGGTAATTGTACTATTTGATAATTTTTATGGATTATCAGGTGGTTCCCAAACAATTTACATTTCTTTTATATAAAAAAAAGAAACGAATTTAGGTAGCCTTTACAGTTCACATTAATAACCCTTCCTGTCCTGTGATGACTAGTACACATTGCTTCTAAAAACTTTAATATCTCTATACATATAATAAACACTGGGTTCAGATGTAAGGTGTTCTCCGTAATACATTTACGCATTGAATGAAAAAATAATATTAATAATAATTAGCACTTATCGGCCACATCAGAGATATTTTGTGAAAATCGGGAATAAATTCACCAATACAATCAAACGTGTGCCAGTGCCTGACGTAGGTATATTCATTCTAAAAAAACCGCTATGGGTGAGAAGCGACGCTATTTACGTCTCACTCTCACTATACTTCGGTATATGGGAATGCAAGAAATATAATCTCATTTCGCTCGCTACTCTCGTTAAGTAGGCTTTCGGTAGAGGTGGTCGCTTTGCCCGTTTTGTGAACGTTGGCCGATGTTTTTTTTCATGTTTTTAGCAATTAAATTTCAATTAATATTACTTATGACTTCAAATTTAATTAATTTAAGCGATTGATTTTTTTTTTGGAAATGAGGCGATCGCATATGAGACCTGTGCCCATTTCAGGGGTCATTGTCAGTGGTCGCAAAAGTGACCAATGAATGTTTAGGTAATAATATCTAAGTTTAAGTTGTATAAGGAAATACAATTCTTATATGAGATATAATGAATGGTGATTTACTTGTAATACCTATTTACATTTTTGACAATAAATTGACCGGACGTTTAGATCGTGGCTACTGAACATGCAGCTAACTTTACCACGATCCGTCTTAAATAAGACCTCTGCCCGTCCACTACATTTGCCAATTTGACATGTGTGTTACTTAAAAACGTTTCATAAAGAAAATGAATCCTTATAAGTATAACCATAAGGGTGGTCGCATATGCGACCGATTTCTGCTTATGCCCGTTAAAGGGTTAAGACAAGCATACACCTAGTATTTTAATGATTAAAAAGAATAAAAAATATTGAAAAAATCTAATTTATCCAAAATACAATAATTCAATTAAATATGCAGTATTTTTAAACGTAAAAAAGCTTCCTTGTAAAAGGTAGACTAGCCCTTTTTGTTGACAAAATTTCGTATTTTCCAGATACTTTCATAGTGGAAAAGAATAAGAGAAATGCAATATTTGTCAATACAATGAAACAGAATAACCTGAAAAGATACGAAATAAAGTAAACAATTAATATTTATTGAATTTAGGAAGAAGAAAGAAAATTGTTTTATTCGAAAGGTTATATGAAATAACAATAAATCCGAATAAATGCTGTAGGAATGCGAGCGATGAAAATAATATGACATGGGGGACAATGTATGACAGAAAACGGAAGAAGGTGATAATATATGAATGTGAACTTAAGGCTGATGGGTTGAGTAAGTTAAAGAAGAGCACTCAGAGATAGTTTGGGCATGTAGAAGAATGAATGAAGAAATACTAACAAATTAAATATATAGCATGTTAAAGGATCTTTCAAATTGAGCGGTTTTTTTTATTCAAATTTTTTAAATTCTTGAATAAAACACACAATTTGCTTTGATTTCCAAAAAACTTCTTTTTATTTGTCATTTAAGTATAATGTATGACATTTAAACACAAAAAACAATATCCGTCAAATGTTCACCTCTTGCAGCTCCACTCATGTCCACTCTTTTGCCAAAATTTTCGAGAACATTTTGGCATAATTGCGGTTTTAACTCACCAAAAAAACGCGAATCATTTCGTCCTTCAGCTCAGGAATTGATCGGAGGTCATTTTTATAGACCTGGTTTTTCACGTAACCCCAGAAAATAGTCCGACGGTGTCAGATCATATGATCTTGGTGGCCAATTAATATCACCGTTTCTGGAGATTCTAACATATAAAATAATTCAACAATTTGAACGTGTTGTATTGTATACGACTCCATTTCTATAAATTTCATACATTACACTTCTCAAATATTACAAGACCCAGGCAAGTTCGTGACGCCATCTGTGTTTTATCCAAGAATTAAAAAACCGCTCAATTTGAAAGACCCTTTACAAATGTAAGGGGCTTCTTTTTCAAAAGCTTCATCAAGTCATCAAGTGTTTTTTTTCCTTTCTTATTTAGAAAACGCGCTTTATCCGTAGGTATTGTCAGTTCTTGCGCTTTCTTTGATCGTTAATCAATCCCCATATTGCTGGTTGGTATCCGTATAAGGCAATGGTATTCAACCGAGGTGCCCGGGCACCTTAGGGTGGCGCCCCAAATGTGCCACGAAATAAAGTTTTCAATTTTAATAAAAGTATGATGGGTGATTTGAAAAGGATATTTAAAGCAGGGTATCGAACGGGAACAAGATAAACGGAGCACTTAATGTTATATACAAAAAAACGCACAATATCAACAGAAACAAAAGTGAAATTTCATAAAAGTGTATTGGTGCCCACCTTGATGTATGGAAGTGAATCTTTGTCTTGACAGAAGAAGGATAAGGGTAAAATTAATGCTGTGGAGATGCGTGCACTAAGGAAAATTGTTGGAGTGTCAATGTTTGAAACAAGGCGGAATAAAGACATTAGAAATTAATACATTAATTAAATGGATGTATTATATGATAAGGTGTTGTGATGCAGAAAAATCTTTCGCGATAGGAAAGTCTAGCCCTCTATCATTCCTGCCTACCCCACTAAGGAGACGGGGTGATGGTATGTATGTGAAAATTATGAAATGGAGTCAGGAATATTTTTCTTTGATCATTACTTAATTGAATCATATATAATTTCATCTCTTGAGAAAAATTCACCGTTTGCTCGATGCCCTCTTTAATCTTTTGTTAACGAATTATGAGGAGGTCGGAATATATTGTTGTTGGGACATGAAAAGAAAAAATAATCTTGAGTTTTCAAACAGCTCTCATTCTCACCCTCTCCCTATTTCGAACAATTTAATACGATGAAAGGAATGTTTATTAACGATAACGAGAAATATTGAGGGCCTTGTTAATACTGTTTATTCGTGAAAGCACAGTGTTTTGTGATGTATTTTTAGAGACTTTTTTCATTACAAAACATTGGGGTGGTTATAAATAATTCGTTGGAATAATTTGCTTTCTACTCCATTATAAAATAAGAAGAGCACAAGAATCATTTTTAAGGGATATAATGAAGTAAATACATATAGGTTTATTAAACGCAACATAGTATGTACATAATATATTTAGATGCACTTCAAAAACACATAAACAGCAGTAAATGCATTTAAGACAGAAACTATCAAAAGGTTCATCTAATGAAATCCCCCGGCCAAGATACACCCCACCAATATAGGCCGAGCCCAGCCGCGAGAATACCAGATGTTTTTCAGCCCACACCCATTCACATGTAGAATAAGAAGACAACAAGCAGAAAATAAATGTATGGCACAAAAAAAGCAAATTCACAAATACCACCTCAGATTAATTCAAACAAATAAATAAAATTTCCTTGACAGCAAAATAATGTGTACATATGTAAATTCATTCCGAAATCGCACATATGTTTCAAAATAAACTGCAGAAAATACGTTTAAGAGAGAATACAATAAAAGGTCCGGGCTCATCCCACAACATTCGCCCGGACGAGATACACCCCATTAATGGAGGGCGAGTCCAACCGCAAGGACATCGGGGGATTTCAGCCCACAGCCTTGTACATATAGAATAAACAAAAATTAAACAATATATGGCAGGAAACTAAATAAAAAATAAACCCAAGTATACGTAATAAACCAAAGTAGACTGATGCCCGTCAACAAGAACGAAAAAAAAAAAGAAAAAAAGAGCAAAGCTGACTGTAAGCTAACGGTTGCCTTTCCCCAACACCGGTTTTGGTACGTGGCTAAAAAAGTTGGCCACCCTTATTTTAAATACTTATTTATTTAATCTCTGCAGTCGATCATATTCACATCAGTATACAGGAGCAGCAATTTTGAATTCAAAGATTTCGGCGTAACCTTTGATGTCGGACTCACGTTCGTTAACCATGTCTCGCGTTTGATATCGGACTGTTACAAACTAATCGGTTTTAACATATAATGAGAATATCAAGATAATTTAACATTACCGATATCCTTCAAAACTAAACTAATTATCTAATAAGAACCTAATTAGAATATGCATCTACAGTTTGGGCTCCTCATCAGCTCAAATATAAAAACATTTTAGACTAAATACGAAAAAAAATCTCAGATATCTATGGTACAGAACAAAGAGCGATTACCCAAAATATGCTCACCATGTCGAACTTCTCACGGTGTGTAACTATAGAAACCTCGGGACTAGAATACAAGAATCCATTGCGATATTCCTACTGAAGATTTTCCAAGGTTCCTTTAACTGTCCCGCGATTCTAGATGCACTAAGTTTATATGTACCCAATAAATATAGTCGTGCAAGGAATCACCCTCTGTTCTACATACCAACTTACAGGACGAATATCATGGCTAAACACTCAGTCACGCGTGGTATAGAGGTATTGAACCAACTGAATGACACTGTGGATATATTCTCGACACCGCCTAGCAGTATGAGAAGAATCCTGGCTGATCGTCTTCCTAACGAATAAACTAACTATAGAAACAGACCCTCTTTGTGTAATAGGAGAAATCCGTGCAAAGTGGATAAAAAAACTATCTTTTCCGCTTACCCTAAAAGGAATTTGTGGCGGGTGTAAATACATATGTTGAAAAAAAAAACACGTTACGTAACTGACTAGAAATTAAGATATTTTTCATATGCTTCTTAAAGCATGCCAAGGACGGAGCAAGTTTAACAGTGGTTTGTAACTGATTCTAGAGCCTCACTAGATGAACAGTTAAGCTCGAAGTATAATAAAAAAAGAAGAGCGGTTAAAAGGGAATACCGAAAAAATCTCTGTTTGAGGGTAGCGCCAATACATGATCGGAAAGTCGTTGAAAATTTTCTACGAGATAAAAGAGGGCGGCAGCATAGTTAAGGATACAATACAATTGAGATAGTATGTGAATTTGGCGTCTATTTCTCAAGTTCAACCAATTCAGCTCCATCTGATATGAAGTGATCGTTTGTGTAAGATTTATTTTTTAACTTTTTGAGGTTAAAAAGAAATCTTAGACAAATATTTTAAAGATTCTAATTAAATTGAACATCTGGTATTAACTGATATGATTGTACGTTCTCAGATTAAAAATAAATCATCGACAAACATTTTAAAGACTTTAATGAAATTGAACAGCCGCAATCATAATAAGTTTCGCGATCAATTTATATAAAATTGATGGACGTACTTCTAATCATAAATTTATCTCACTGCATTATCTATTGACAGTCGATAACTCCTGATTCTGCATCATCCATTCGTTCTCCCAGAATAATTCTGAATTTGACATGTGACATCTCGGCCATATCCCACGGGAACCGTAATTCCATCTGGTCCAGACTATCTGGAGATTCTCGCATCTAGGACAGAGTCACAATGCCAATTGGCCTATATAACATGTGACAGATAAAAATCTTGTTAGACGTTTCTCTCGTAACTCAATGATATATATTTCTAAGAATATTTAATAATTAACATTAAGGTATATTTGTACAATGGGTATTGTGGAGAATTCCGGCTGCGAGTGTGGTTTGGATAATTAATGAAACTATAGACCATGTACTCATATTTTTCGGTTGTCCTTTACTCGACAGATTCGATTTACGCATACTTAACATAAAGCCCTATCTTCACCGCGTCGAATTAATGTTGTGTTTTTGCTTTATTCGTGGAACTTTTCCACTTATATCTTCTTCTTTTTCCTGGCACTGTCTCAACTCATTGCCTAGGTTGGCTGTTGGGGTCGGCTCTTCTCGTTTTCAGGCTGTATATTCTTCGGTTCTGGGTGTCGCTTTCATCTAGGCCGTTTCTCTGCAGGATTTTGGAGCATTGAGTCAACCAGGAGTTCTTTGGTCTTCCTCTGGACGGCTGCCTAGGAAGATCCACACTTTCCACTAATATAATAGATCGATAGTTAAATATTTGAAGCTTAATCAGTTGAAACTTGAAATTATCAAGAATCGTCATTTTTTTAAATTAGTTTTATTATAGGTAACACTAAATATCCAAGTTTGGGTGGATTGTCTATTAAAAAAAGTGGGACTCATGGAAGGGGACGACCGAGAAAAGTATGATTGGACCAAGTTAATGAAATTTTGAACGAAGGATAAGGAAAGAGTAATAGAAATAAGGGTACACCTCTGAAAAATATTTCAATTTTTTTTAAATAAAAGCACTTATTTTTTCCTAAAGGTAACATGAAAAATTAACAAAAATGTGACATTTGAAAAATACACCTGGCAACTCAGGTCTGACAAATAATGAATTAGATTGAGAAATTTCCTTATTTTCATTTCATTTCGTGGGCGAGTCTTGGAGTGCTGTGATATTAAAAAAAAACTAATATTCATTTTGCGTGAGTGAAGACCGTGTCGGGTATTTGACAAAAGAGATTTAATTTTGTTGAAAAAAGCATTGAAAATGAGTGTTAATTTGTCATCATGATGAAACTTGACTCTTTTACACGCTTAACAGAGACATGCAAAAATGATCCAAGCCACATTTTCACTATTTAATGATATATGTTATAGGTGTATCGGACGTATGCGTCACCATAAAATGTGATTGATATATTTTCGTGTTATCTGATATTTTTTATGTATACATTCTTGGTTATATTTTGATGTTTTGTATGTATAATTTTATGTTTGTTGAGGTCCGTGCTGTGTCACGACCGTAACTGAAATGTTTCTTATGCGCGGCCATCGCGCGAGACAGTATCAAAAGTTAGCCGGCCCATGCATGCGAAAACTTTCGAGAAATGTGATATCTCGCAAGTCATGACGGCATGCACGGGTAAAAACAGGCGCTTGCGATGAAAACATTCTCAGTTTACTGCATTTTACTTGCGACCATGTACTACCTGCTAAAGAGGAATATCTTCACCCTGCTACTTTTCGCCGACCTTTTCACCATGAGTCTAATTCTCCGAGCATTGCGCAGCAGCCATCCACCTATTTATACAGTCTTTGTACCGGTGCCGTACAATATGCATGGGAGGGAAATGTGGACGTGGAAAAAACTGAAAAAAGTTGATTAAATGCTGAAGAAAAGCATGTACTAAAAAAATGTCATTGCTGGGCCTTGTAATGTAGAACCCCTTCAATGTTCCAACGTCAATTCAGTTGGAATACGAAGCTGTGTCGTAGACTTCATTTCTTCTTAAGTGAATGACCTGTTGCTCACCAGCAACTTTATCAGCCAAACCGCTCGAGCAAGACGATCGGAGCACATCGGCACATATTTTTTCTCTCTTTTTTAGAAAGGGTATCCTTTTACCCCAAAATACAAGACGGAAAAACGCCTGTGTCATTCGAGGGGAGTAATACAGCTCTGGGTACGAATCAGTGATCTTCCGCACGGAAGTTTCAAACGTTACCGCGTGGTTATGCACGTCACAACTGCACAACTAAGAAGAATACATAGGGTGACAATCTATGACAGAATACAGAAGAAATATATTAGGGATGAATGTGAATTTAAGGTCTACGTGTTGAATAAGATGAAGAAGAGCACTTTAAAATGTATTGTGCAACGAATGAATGAAGAAATACTACCAAAACAAATATACATTGCAAATTTAAGTGAAAGGCATAGTAGAGGTAGACTAAAGAAAGTATGGTTGGACAAAGTACATGATATTGCCGAACTTAATAAAGGTAAAGGGAGGAAAACAGTTTAGGTAGTCGATCGGAGCGTGGTTGTTATTGCGACATGAGTTTGAGTGCTTGGGCTTGCAGGAGGTATGACTTGTGGAAGAGGTTTGGGTGAGCTCTCGAGTGTGGTTTTTTTTGTTGTTTTATATTTTTGTACAAATGTATTATTTTTGCTTTATGATTGTGTGCGGTGTATTGTGGGATGAATGTTTTAGTCTGTCTGGAGTTATGAAGTGTGAGGAGTTTGATTTCGCGTGATGTATACATATGTAATTGAGAGTCACTGTTTGTCAGGTTGGCAAAAATGTGCAACGGGGTTTTATGGTACATAATCCAAAATTGGAAAGATGTGTCGATTTATTTTTTCATGATTTATGTCCTAAGTGAGATACAGGCAAAAACCTAGTTTACTGGAGACACGACAAATGAAAGGCAATAAACCCAGATCCCAGATTTCTCTCCCATACATCAATGGTCAACTTCCATGACCTAGTTGATAAGAAATTTGTTTTCCGACTTGGGGGTGATGGGTTCGATTACCGTTAGAACCTAGATTTTTTTTAAATAAATTTCAGTGTCGTTTTCACTCAAGGTTTCTTAAACTTTTTTCTGATTGGTTCGAAGAATTTTTCACATGGCAATTATTTCACATGACCAAGCTGTATTGTATACAATTTAAGTATAACATTTTGCTATTATGATACAATATAATATGCAAATAAAGTAAAATACACCATTAAGGTAAAAGCTATGTATAATAACTCTATGATGCTTCAGTTTAAATAAATATAACATTTCGATTAGGTTTTTGACCAAAGTAATCGTTAGCTGCAATTCCGTGCTAACAAGTTGTTCTAAAATTCGAAGACTCAATTAATAGGGCCGAACGCAATGTTTTCTCCAAGTCACGCTTTTCAAAATGTTCGCATCGTCAATTTAGATATGTTTAAGTATAACATAAAACTAAATGAGGTAAAGTTGGTTCAAATACGCTGTTGTGAATCATTTTGTCTTAATATCGTTTGGTTTATATTTTAAGGCACTGAACAATTGCCTATGAAACGTGAGATAAAGTTTTGCCTCAATTGGCAACCATTTCATTTGGATAATTTTTAAAACAATAAAAAAAACACTAGCGTGGAGCTGAAAAAAGCACACGTTCATTGAAAAAAAAACACGTTCATTGAAAAAAAAACACGTTCATTGAAAAAAATATTTTAGAACCACCGATGTACTGGATCCGATGGCACATCGAAGAGTGACGATCGGAGCACACTGGCATGTTTTTTAAAAGAATATATATGACCTAAGTCATAGGTATCCTTACATCCCCGAAGTGGAAAAAATGCCTGTTATTCGAGGAAAGTAGCAGAGCACAGAGTTCGAACCAGCGACCTTCTGTACAGAAGTCCAGCGCATTACCGCATAGCCATGCACCCCATCTACCAATTAGGTCGCGGAGTTCATCAAATATCAACTTGACATGTTTTATTTGAGAATCGATATTTTCACGATGTACTCCATACGTAATAAATGGAACAAACGAGTAAAAACGTAACGACTCTCTGAAAATAACCTCAATTGAATTTTAAATATTCGTTAGTTTCATGAATTATTATTTCTGAAAATCGATACACCCGGGAACCGAACAGGTGTGCCACGCTTTAAACTAATGGTGTGCTCTCATTTTATGAATATATTGTCCCTGTATCAAGTTTCACTTTGGAACCTTGATTTTCTATAATTATAGTCCTATTTCATTTCAGGGAGGGTTTTGTTTGAAATTGAAAATAGTTTTGTTGAAAGGCTAATTAAAATACGTTAAATTTATCCTGTCGTTATTTATATAAATAAACTTACATAAAGGGACGACCTCCGTGGTCTAGTTGGTAAGACGCTTGTCTCCCTTCCCGTAGGACGCAGGTTCAAATTCCGCTGAAAGGATTCCAGTCTGGTTTTTACTTAGGCCTCGGCCACACAGGTAGGAGCCTCGTTTGATGCTTAGAGCTATGTTGCGAGTTAGGCGACATATCCTAGCGAACCAACGTACCGCATACTATCGCAGTGGCCACACTGCAAGCTTCGCGCCACGTTGTATGACGATTAGTCATCGAGTGAATATCCTAGCGAACAGATGTGTTGGTTAATTTACAAGATGGCGGAAGTTTTAATGACAGCTGTGTATAAAAGGGAGTCTTTGTGGAACCCATCGAGCAAATTATAGAAAAATGTACCTGTAATAAAATCACTTTGAAATGAAGTTGCACAGAAATTAAATAAAGATGGTAAGTTGCAATGAAATTGGTTTATTTTGAGAGTGACATCGTGTATTGACTCAACCACTCCCAACTGTCAAATGAATTTGTGCGTAGCACTTTGGTGTGGCCAGGCATGAAGTCACCTAGTATATGAGTCACGTAAAACCTAGCTTAGCACCTAACGAAGCACTTTGGTGTAGCCTCGGCCTTAAGGTCTTTTTAACATCTTTCTGATTGGCTGGAAAAGATTGCCACATGGCAAGAACCCCACCAGGTTATATTGTACACAACGAAAGTGTCATACAATAAATACCAGCACGTCGTTTCCCTGACGAGTTAGGCACAAAGTAGAAGCGTAAGCCTTTCACATCTCGATAAACACCCTTCGTCTCATCTATATCCATAGACCCTCTCATACATATTTCTCGGTAAGGGTTAATCTACGAGGGGGGGGGGGGGTGACATCCGCTTTCCCTCCTTGCCAGGGATGATCCCTCACGTGATTCTTGAAGCCTGCCTAAAGGCCTAGTTGTCAACTTGGCAAAATGAATGGTCGTCATTTTTCATGGGAAGACAGAAATTCTATTTTTTTGCATCAGAACACGCCTCGGCTCCCTATAGGTGAAATTTTTGACATTTAAACTTCTTGTCCCTTCGTCGTGTTGTAATTTTTGTTGTCTTTTGGATCAATCCGCAGATTACATTTTATGGTGCTGTGGTGATAATTGAGTGAATATTTTTCGAAAGGATCTCTATATAGTCTCACATCTATTTGTTCATCTTCGGTTCGATTGGTGACTCCGATCTAGTGGCGTCAGATGATAGTTTTGCTACATTCCCATCATATGTAAACTGCTCAGATAATAAATCTCATCAACCTGTTTCTCTGAGTTAACCCATACACACTTTTAACCCCACTTCTTTCTATAACCATAGAATTTGATTTCGCTTCATTCATTTTCAAACCTTTTACAAGGTATGTCTTATACAGTTACTTATAATATCTCTTAAGGGAGTATTCTACTCTAGAAATTTGAAAAACAAAAAATGTATGCATATTTTTTAAATTTAGACCTTTAAAAATATATTCTCAAAAAGAAATTTTAAAATTCTCAATATTTACGAAGTTATAGCTATAAATGAGGCAGCAATTACGCCGCACCGGTATAACTTAGACAATAATTTCTTTAAACGCGTTTTTCTCGAAACTACTTTTTTCGACCTGGTCGACGTAAAATCTCAAATTTTTGATATCGTCCCTACCTTGGAAAATTCCAAACAATTTTTTACTATTTTTTAAAAATTTAAATATTTGTAAAATTCTTTGGAAAATTCAAAACAATTTTTTACTATCTTTTTAAAAATTAAAATATTTGAAAAATTCTTTGGAAAATTCAAAACAATTTTTTATTATTTTAAAAAAAATTTAATATTTGAAAAATAGTTTGGAAAATTTAAAATAATTTTTTACTATCTTTTTAAAAATTTAAATATTTGAAAAATTCTTTGGAAAATTCAAAACAATTTTTTACTATTTTAAAATAATTTTTATATTTTTTTTCGAACAGCCGCAATTTTACGATTTTTTTTTTTTTTTCTTTGGTACCAACTATAACATTATTTCTTGTCAAGAAACTGAGTATTATTTTTGTTTCAAATTTACGAAAAGGCTTCAATCAGCTGATAACATCTTGAGTTAAATTTTTTTTTGTACATTTTCAAATCATCAATAAACAAACTGTAAAAAACGCATACGAAAAATGTTTTTAGTTTTTTTTATTAAGTCTGAAAAAACGCTCGAAATTCCCGCCTCTAGGGTAGAACACCCTCTCAATTCACTTTCATTTTCAGCAAGCGTAACCATATAAGAATACAGCAATTCATGTACATTTATTTCGTTCATTTTTACACCATTTTCATTGTATTATATTACACTTTTGTTGTACATAATAAACTAATTGTCATAAGGCAATCTCTTCTATCCAACCAAAAAGATGTTTAACCCTACAATGTGCGATTTTTTTTATTTAAAAAATAAAAATATATTTATGCATTAAATATGTACTGGAACATGAAAAATACAATAAAACTTTTTTTTTTGTTTTTATATATTTATATTTAAAAAAAAAGAGTAAAGTTCATATATGAATCACTGCGCATTCGTAAGTTAATTATATGATATAATGATATAAATGAAATGATATATTTAACTTCACTTATTATACACATATGTACTAAAGAATAAAAGAAAAAAAATAAGATTACCTTGATCACCAATAATAAAGTAATTTGATTTCAAACTGGAACAAATCACAAAAAGTCATCTACGCGCAACAAGTCAAACTTCAACTGCCAAATTGATCGGTAAAACAGTTTTCTATTAAACCTATGTGGTTTTAAAACATGGAGATTATTGTATCACATTTGTAACAGCGCATGAGTCGTTGTTTATACCAGTGTTCCCCACCTTTTTAGACCTGTAGACCGGTAAAAAAAGGAAAAAAAATTCGCGGACCACTAATACTGAAATAAAAATGGTTTTTTTATTTAATATTTTTTTAATCTTATATTGTGACAGATGGACATGCTCGTATGTAACTACAATATAATTTACAAATATACATATAAGAGTTACAATTTTAATTGTAACATTGTCTGATACAATTAAAATTTAACAAAAACAATGGGGTTTTTTCAACAAACTAATGCGAAACCTGCTGTTGCATCTTTGCTAATATATTGGATATTCTTGGCTGTAGTGCTGTCTCTGACATTATTTTACTTGTATGTACTGTTACTCTCACCAGTCCATTCCAAAATGAAAACAATGATATATTATGAAATTCTTGGAAATATATTTAGGTAGGGTTTTGCATCCGACTTTACTATCCAAGAGCAAATATTTCCGTTCTCCCTAAGTGTATCTGAGAAGATTTATGACTGTCCATTCTGAGAAAAACAGCAACCATCGTGTCGCATTATCATACCAATTATATTTATTTAACAATTACTAAAAATACAAGTCAACGTGCAAGTGAAAAAATCCTATATTTAATATTTTTGCATGGCGAATTTCTTGAAATTTGGCATACTGTTTGCGGCCCGGCGCAAAGTCTCTGCGGCCCGGCACCGGGCCGCGGACCACCGGTTGGGGAACACTGGTTTATACCACTCAACACAACAATATTTAGAAAAACTTGTTGGTTGATTCATATGTGCATCATTGCGTACTGTAGGGTTAAGAGGATTTAAGTAAAAACCAAATTGGAATCCTCTCCAAAAAATCTAGGTTCCATCAGGAATCGAACATGTAACCCTCGCTTGGGCTGCGAGACAAGCGTCTTACCAACTAGACCAAAGATATTACATCCCCTTTTAAATCACGCACACATGTATTTTATTATAAATTAATATAAATAACTTTGTAAAGACATCAAATCGTGTATTAATTCTTTTTTTCAGAGACTTGAAGAAGGCCGAGTGTAATTCAAAAACAGATCACTGTCAAGTTTGTCAGGTGGGATGCTGAGACGAAAATTAATGTGTCCGATTTTTGGACTCTTTCAATTTTTTAACTGTAGTTTTGAAAAATCGTTATTTATTTGTAAATGTTGTTCATATTCAAAAGTTATAATAACGTCCATCAACGTCATTTTTTTTCATATACCAATCGATTTGAACAATAGCTGTCGACATAGACAGCAACAAACAGACATAGAAGAGCCCCTTAAGAATATGTCAATCAAAAAAAAAATAATATTATTTCTGGAAAAGGGGAAAAATAAAGAAGTATACAAGTCAGTGACGGGTAACGGACGCCGTTGAATGAATTTTTTTCAATTGTTTATTATTTGGAGTGTTTTGATGGTCAATATTATTTCACTTTATATTTGTTTTATTTCACAATACAGGCTTAGCCCAATTATATTGAAATTTTTAATTACAAGAATAGTTGAAATATTTACAAAAAAAAATAAAATAAAAAATAAATATAGGTTTTTTGATAGCAACATAGCATTTACCATATATTATATCTTTATCTTTATCTGCCCTTTTTCTACCCATTGCTGAGTGAGGGCACCCCTATGACTTGAATTTTGGGCTTCACATCTGTTCACCGGTTGTCTTAGTGAAACCCGCCAGGTTTTGTCATATTAGGGTAGTGGCTACCTCCGTTTTCTGTCCGCCGTACAGCTTTGGAGGACACCTAGTGATTTTGTCTCAGCATGAAATGCTTCGATTTTAACCATATTGGTACACTTGGTGTGGTATTAAAATGCTGGAAAGAAAGAATTATTAGTACATGCATTAGTAGCTTCAGTAGTTGAGAGCATAGATATTATTTTAAAGTAGTAATTTATTTTCGAATGAATTAGCATAAAAGTTTGTGAATATGTCGGGTTCAGGTTTAGATTTACTTGTTGGTCGTTTTGTTTGGTTTAAATCATTATTGTTCTTCTGTGTCTTGGTTTGATCGCTGCTGGGTAAAGGCGCTTTTCAAAGATTTCCATATCTTGCGGTCTCTCGCCTCTCTTTGCCAGGTCACGCCTGCGAATTTTACGAAGGGTCTGTCCCATCTGTTTTGAGGTCTTCTCCTCGGTCTGATTGTTTCTCGTGGTATCCAATCTGTGCTCTTTTTAGTCTATATATAATACATAAATACATTTCAAAATCGTACATACACATAAATTTCGAGATAAACTGCAAAAAATACATTTAAGAGAGAAGCTATCAAAAGATCTGGCCTCATATCATAACAAGCCCCCCGGTCGAGATACAACCCCTCAATATAGAGCGAACCCGGCCGCGAGGACACCAGTTGTTTTTCAGTCTACACCCTTGTACATATAGACTGAAAAAATACATTAAATTAATAAATGGTAGAAAAAATGTAAAAGTAAACCCACAAATACCACCTTCGATTAACTGTTAGCAAAAAAAGAAAAGCTGATAGAAGTCAAAATTTTATCAACATAAAATCACAAATGAAAAATGTTGTTCACACATATAAACCACATTACAATAGATGAAAAGAAATAAGCAGTAATATAAAAATAAATTAGAAGATAACGTACAACCACGCACACACAACGCCCGATTAACATTTCAGAGCACATTTCTGAAGGTAGAATTATTCACCCGCTCCTTCAAGGGCAGGGGCAATTCATTCCAACATTTGTTCATGAAGTCACTTAAATAAGTTAATGAGTGTTTAGCGGGATGCTTCTAATAGAACGTGATGATGATTTTGATTGGTATATAAATAAAATACGTCAATTAGCAATGCGGAAGGAGAGAGTGAATGAATGTTTTATTTATCGGTATGTGGGTATTTATACATTTCAGAATGGGCGCGGGAGTGCGCCCGCGATATATTTTCATCTCGCTTCTGTGCGTGCAGAAATGGTCGATTGAAGTATTGTAGACATCGTAAATAGTATTGTGGGTAAACAATTTGTTTACGGAACCGGCGAGACAGCGTAATGCGTTCTCTTTCTACTGTGGAATGTATCGTAAATATTATTGTGGGTAAACAATTTGTTTACGGAACCGGCGCGATGTCCGGCAGCGTCAATGTTTTGGTATGTGACCTTTGGACATATCCAAAGGTCGTTTCGTCGGTCGTTGACCGTATGTGTTGACAATATTCAGCGACGACCGTGGTTCCCACAAGTGCTTTATAACGTCGCCAGTATTATAAGAACATTTTATTTCACTGTTGATGAAGTGATATGAAATATATATATATATCAATATTTGATGCAGTCCTGTTCAAAATAGTTAAGGCACTCCCAATAGGCATAGGGGATAGAAGATTCGTTTTTGCGTATATGATTGAGAACAGTTCCTCCTAGCCAAGTTAAGTGTGATTGTAAGAAACATTTAATATTCCTTTTTAATATTCCAATCTTAATTTTATTTATAATATCATTTTCTTATCCTTGATCAGAACATTTCTTACTTTACCACATAACGCAATTCCTGACTTATCTGCTCGTATCACACCCTTTCAATATCCAAGCTTCACTTGCATACATCATTATTGGCACTAGAAAACCATTGTGCACATTTTGTAATTTATTTATTGACAAAAAGAGTACTTAGTGCGCTGATCTTGTTACCTGTAGCAACACGGTTTTCAATATATTTCTTTATCATACCATCTCTATTAAAAAAAGTCTCATAACCAGTGAAAACTACGCACGTAAGGAATCCAAAGGTATTAAACCTTTTTTGAAGGCTGTATATTGTTTTTTTTTACAATATCATTCTTTTTGAGCTAAATTTATCTGTTAAGGCTGTGGGAAGAGGATAGTCCGCCTTCTGTAGAAATATACAAACTCGAAATATTTATAAACAATAAAAGTCAAATTTATTTTCTCGTTTCCTCGAAGTTGCTTTTTCCATTTTCATGATTCAACTGTAAGTAATATGAGGTCAGACAATATACAATATTTTTTTTATCGATTTTAGTTTTTCAAATGTTCTGTTTTTTTGTGGAACTTCATATTAATACTTACTCGTGTTCTTTAGTTATTATGACAGTTTTACACATTTTATTATTATTACGAAATATTTAATAAACTGATTAATGTTAGATTTGAATAATTATACGAGTATTTTAATCAGGTTGATCTTTTTATAGTTTTGAAATGTAAACCAGAACCAAAATCAGACGGTTTAATTTATTATTCGTAAAAATACATGGAATTCACGATGTCATTTCAGTTAAGATTTTGTATCCCTCATAGTGGTGTGTACAGCTTTAGGAAGCACATAAAAACTATCTTTTTTGGCAGGTTTTATCAAAATTAAATTTGTCATTTCAGTTAAGATTTTGTAATAAATTAAATTAGTATGTGTTACTATCACATATGAAAAGATCTACGAAAATTCCTTTGTAGTTCGTCTTCATTTAGTAAGTGTTCTGCGGTTTTCTTTCCATATGTGTTTTTTTAACATACACGTATACTGATGCGGGGAAGTACTTAATCTAATGGCCGTAGTCACTACCTTCCTATTCTCACCCTCAGCTTATGTGTTTATATGTATATAAATGTTATACTCGTATTTTTAAATTTGTCAAAACAAGTGTGTTCAAATCCTGAATTCGAGGATTGAGAAGTGTTTGCTCTCGAAACGGCTTGCAATTATCTAATAAGAACCAAACTATTATATGCATCTACAGTTTGGGCTCCTCATCAGCTCAAATATAAAAACAATATAGAACAAATACAAAAAAATTCCTCAGTTATCTATGGTATAGAACAAAGGGCAATTACCCAAAGTATGCTCACCATGCCGAACTTCTCACGGTGTGTAACTATAGAAGCCTCGAACCAAGACGGCAAGAATCCATTGCGATTTTCCTACTTAAGGTTTTTCAAGGTGGTTTTAACTGTCCCGCGATTCTAGAAGCACTAAGTTTATGTGTACCTAATAAATAACCGTGCAAGGAATCATCATCTGTTCTACATACCAACTTACAGGACGAATATCATGGCTAAACACTTAGTCACGCGTGGTATAGAGATATTGAACCAACTGAATGACACTTAATATATTCTCGGTACCGCCTAGCAGTATGAGACGAATCCTGGCTGATATTTTTCTTAACGAATCAGACCCTCTTTGTGTAACAGGATAAATCCGTGCAAAGTGGATTAAAAAAAAAAAGATTCACATTTTATTATCTTCATTATTAAAAGTGCCTTTTTCAGAGTAACTGACCTCTTCAAGAAATATAGAAGCTATATCAAATTCAAAAAAGGATTTCTTATTTCTATAGATTGCTATAATAATATCGTCTATTTTTTCTGTCATTCTGTATAAATCTTTTATATTTTCAGCATAAATTTCCCTGTCGTTGGCAAACTTACTATTATTTATAGGTCTACAACTAACGATAATACCAACCATTCATCATATTTATTTTCAATCATGATTTGGTATTTGATGTAATTTATGAGAGAGGGTGTTTCATTACCCAGACCTTTTCAAACGAAATCTTTTTATAACTATCGAATCGGTAAATTTCAAGAATATTTCTGTCAAATAATCAAATTGGATTTCAATACTTCAGTTTTTTGCTAGTTGCGACGTGATTTAGCATCTTTGTAACGACATAATGATTTCAGCTGATGACCATTCCACAGAACGATGTTGATGACAAGTGCTAGTGTACGTACGTCCACCGTGACCTAGTTAGTAAGATGAGTGTCTTCTAAGGCTGGCATCATACCAGATAGACCACGGAGGTCGTGTTGGGAAGGGTCCGGAAGAGGGATACCAGGCAACCCTTCGAGTCTATTTGATCCCCGTTCATGGCCACTTAAATTATAAAAGGAAAATTTATACAGCGCCACTAAGAGAGTTAGACTTGCTTCATCCTTGGCATGTTTTAAGAAGTGACTGACAAAACTTGATTTCTAGTCAGTGATATAACGTGTTTCATTCCTGCTTTTTTCCCTCTCCCCCATCCCTTCCTTTTCTTTTGATTAATGATATCTCATTTTATATGAAAAGGAATATTCGGGTGATTGTCAGTCTTTGTGGGTTTTGTGGGCGTATGTATGCTCATGTATGCTCACGTATGTGTTCATGGATTTCATGGGGATGGATATTCAATTGAATGTTTTTAGATCCCATATAACTTGCTTAATTTACTTTTATCAAGTTGGTTGTAAGAGATTGCCACCTGTCAATAAGCCCGCCAGGTTGTATTTGCTATAAAAGTGTTAAATAAATAAGGGAGAAGATCACTTTTACTCGGGATTCCATTCCTCTACAATTGATATTCTATAAAAAAAATATTTAAAATATATTGAATTCTAGGATAGCAAGGTGATGACTGCAGCCATAAGATAGGGAACTTTCTCACTTCTGAATAACATACTAATTTGAAAAACAGGAAAAAAAGATGTAAACAAAGATCTATCCTATTGAAATGTGTGGGCTGAAAACCATATAATGTCTTCGCAGCAGGGCTCGCTTTCTATTGATGATGATGTATCTTGACTGGAGGATGTTATGAGATGAGCCTAGATCTTTTCATAGCTTTTCTCTTAAATCTACTTTCATCGACATTATCCTGAGATATGTATGTAATTTCAGGATGTATGTTGATGTGTACATAGTATGCTGCAATCAATAAACCTATATTTATTTATTATTAAATAGTACTCTAAAATTAAACATTAACCAAAAATACGTTTAGATAAGGAAAATACACTTATATCCATTAAAACCAACCAATGAAGACTAAAATTAAATTTTTTACTCAAATTCAGCAATACCCAAATAGTCGAAAATCCAATAATTGATAATATTTAAAAAAATAGAGCTACTTTCCATTTTACAGTAACTCTGCTTTGTTGAAAAAAATGCTATATTGCTTTTAACCTACCAGGTCTACGGTTTATGTTTAAAAATATAATCATAATACAATATGATACAATGATACATACGTATTTGTATCGAGGTCCGTTGGCGTTGCCTTTTTGGAATAAGGGTGAATGTTATTATTTATTTAATTAATTTGGCACATATAGTATGTATGACAGAAAACAAAATGAAGTGATATGAAATGAATGTGAACTTAAACTAATGCGTTGAGTAAAATGAAGAGTTTCCGAAATATTTTGGATATGTGGAACGAATGAATGAAGAAAAAATAACAAAACAAATACAGTGTAAACTCTCTAAACGGTGCTATATAAATTGTCATTTATTATTATTATTATAACAATGCTGTAGCTGACTCAGATGTAGACATATTGAGTTCAAAGCTGTTAGAGTTTAGGATGATGGCTGATTTGACTAAGGAATGAGTGTTTCATTTTTTCCGTATATTGTTAATAATTTGTAATATTGACATCATAAAACTGTGCATAAAACGAACTCTAGTAATTGGGATTTCAAGCCTTGGTTTGATTTATAAATGATGTGTTAAGTACGAAGAAAATCCTAAATATGTTTTTACAAACTTTTCATGTTGTATTTTACAAAAATACTTTTTCTAAGCTCCTTAAACTAAACTTGGTGAATACCGTGCTTTATTAGACCCAGCCTTGGTCAAAGTTTCCTAAAATTCCTGCCATACCTTAAAGTGGGAATGACAATTTGACCACAGGAATTTCACAAAAGAAGATCTGACCTCTGCGGTCATTTTGTATCTGGAATTTGGAGATTGATTGAGTGTTCTGAATTTCCCTCTCTGGATTCAATAGTTATTCCCGTTCCCAAAGCGGATCGTGACTTTATATAATGGCGCAGGGAAATACTGTTTTGTGGAAAGTGCGATACTCGTACGAGATCTGGTGGAAAACTTGAAAAGTTCAATAAATTTTAGATATTTTTTTAATCTTAGGCAATAAGTTGGTTTCATTTTGTGATGTCGTGTTTAAGAATTTTTATTAAAGTAAATAAATCATTTATTTATTATTTTGAATTCACCACATTTGAGTTTACTGCGGGTTTTCAATACCCCCGTCTTCCACGTCAGCTGAAGATGAACTAAATTATATCTGAAATGTATTTTTTCTAATTGTGTTTATTTATTTTTATTTATTTAAAGCGTTTATTGCAAATACAATCTGTCGGGATTATTACCAGGTGGCAATATCTTCCAACCAACTAGACAAAAGTAAATAAAGCAAGTTATATACATGGTCGCAAAAAAACATTCAAATGAGTATCCATGCGTAAAATGAGATATCGCCAGATGAAAAAAATCAGGAATGAAACACTTTATATTACTGACTAGAAATTAAGAGTTTTTTCAGTTGCTTCTTAAAGCATGCCAAGGATGGAGCGAGTTTTACTTCATGCCAAGGAAGGAGAGAGTCGTACCTTAAACATATACGTGAGCACATGCCCACGAACCCCACAAAGACGGACAATCACCCGAACATTATTTTTCATATAAAGTGAGATATCATCAATCAAAAGGAAAGGTAGGGATGGTGGAGACGAAAGGAAACAAAAATCAGGAATGAAATACGGTATTTTACTTACTAGAAATTAAGAGTTTTTCAGTCGCTTCTTAAAGCATGTTAAGGATGGAGTGAGTCTAACATTGGTTTGTAACTGATTCCAGAGTCTTACTGCATGGACAGTAAAGGACGACGTAAAAAAAGAAGAGCGGTGAAACGGAAAGGCCAATGAACAATAATTATCTGTTTGAGCGTAGCGCTAGTCCATGGTCGGAAAGACGCTGAAAATTTTCGGCGATACAAGAGGGGGCGGTGGAACAGCTTAGGATGTTATGCGATAGAGACAGTATGTGAATTTGACGTTAATTTCTAACGTTCAACCAGTTCAATGCCTTCTGGTATGAAGTGACATGGTCGTACTTTCTTAGGTTAAAAATAAATCTTAGACAAACATTGTAATTTATTTTTAACAAACACTGTTTATTCCACTTTTTTATGACGGTATAACCCTACCGGTTTCAAGGCATTCACCTCATCTTCAGGGGAGTACAAACAAGACTAAATGCTGTTCGAATTGGCACCGACATAGACACTTCAACGGTTGGAGGCGGGAGGGGTGAGGGGAAGGCTAGGTATAATTTCGGCCAGGAGCGGGGAGATTTTGGGGAAATAACTATTCAACAGATGCTCCGATCGGTATACTGACTTAGAAATTTCTAGGGCCTCTAATCTGTCCAATTTATTTCCGTTGCCGCTAATATGTAAGAATTTGGCATCATCGATAGAAAAAGTATGATTCTCACGCTGACAATGATTAGCCATTTCAGAATAAATTAGCGGCAACGGAAATAAATTGGACAGATTAGAGGCCCTAGAAATTTCTAAGTCAGTATACCGATCGGAGCATCTGTTGAATAGTTATTTCCCCAAAATCTCCCCGCTCCTGGCCGAAATTATACCTAGCCTTCCCCTCACCCCTCCCGCCTCCAACCGTTGAAGTGTCTATGTCGGTGCCAATTCGAACAGCATTTAGTCTTGTTTGTACTCCCCTGAAGATGAGGTAAAAGCCTTGAAACCGGTAGGGTTATACCGTCATAAAAAAGTGGAATAAACAGTGTTTGTTAAAAATAAATTACAATGTCTTTAAACCTCCACAACTTTAATGCCTTAACTATAAACAACATATTAGACAAACATTTTGAAGATGTTGTAATTGTAATGCATAAATTGGGCTTAACAAATCTAAAGGTCACAATGACTACCTTCATATCATTAAAATCAACTTATTTTTTTATACAATCAATAGTGGTGGGTTCGCTTCCAGAGTTAGAGCGGACTTAAGCGATATTCGCTTTTCCAATCCTCGGAAGTTTTTGACAAAATATCATTCATTTGATTTAATCATACTTTTTTCGATTAACCTCCACCATGTCCTCTACCACTTCTTAACTGTACATTTGTTTTATTGGTGTTTCTTCATTCAGTATAACATACCTAAACCATCTCATAACGGTCTTGTCCATCTTACTTAATTTATCAGTCCTAACTCAACATTCATCCCCAATCACTTCATTTATAATTCTGTCAAATAAAGAATCTTTCAAATTGAGCGGTTTTTTTAATTCTTGGATAAAACATAGATGGCGTTGTGAACTTGCCTGGGTCTTGTGACATTTGAGAAGTATAATGTGTGACATTTATAAAAATTGAGTCGTATACAATGCAACAACGCGTTCAACTTGTTGAATTATTTTATGTATTGTAATCTCTTGAAACGGTGATGTTATTTGGCCACCAAAATCATGTGATCTGACACCGTTGGGCTATTTTCTCTGGAGTTACGTAAAAATCAGGTTTATGAGAATGACCCCCGACTAATTTCTGAGCTGAAGGATAAAATTATTCGCGTGATTGGTGAGTTAGAACCGCAATTATGCCAAAACGTCATCGAAAATTTTGACAAAAGAGTAGACATTTGTATGGCTGCAAGAAGGGGACATTTGGCGGATATTGTTTTTTGTGTTTAAATGTCATACATTATAGTTCAATGACCAATAAAAAGTTTTTTGAAATCAAAGCAAATTGTGTGTTTTATTCAAGAATTAAAAAAAAAATGAATAAAAAAACCCGCTCAATTTGAAAGACCCCACGTGACGAGAAATTTTATAAGTATATAATTTGTAAAAAACGACAGATTATTTCAAATGGGCACACAATTTATATGAATCTGGGTTTGTTGACTTTCATTTGTCGTGTCCCTAGTAAACTAGGCGTGATTGGTGAGTTAGAACCGCAATTATGCCAAAACGTCATAGAAAATTTTGACAAAAGAGTAGACATTTGTAGAGCTGCAAGAGGGGGGATATTTGGCGGATATTGTTTTTAGTGTTTAAATATCATACATTATAGTTCAATGACCAATAAAAAGTTTTTTGAAATCAAAGCAAATTGTGTGTTTTATTCAAGAATTTAAAAAAATTTGAATAAAAAAAACCGCTCAATTTGAAAGACAATTTATTATTTTTGTATATTTCATTCTCAGTGCACACGTTTCTGCGGAATTTATTTGACCTTTTTCACATTATGGTTTCATTTTGATACATCAAAGTTGGTACTACTATATAATACTGTTTTAATAATATCTGGTTCGAGTTAAGATGTTTTAATTCCCCATTCAATCAATAAAATAAAATAAAATTAAAATAAACAGTTACGTAAGGCACAAGATGAACTGGAGCGTTTTCTCGATTGCAAGCAACAAGTGAAAAGGAACATGTTAATTTCAAAAGGTGTTTTAACAGGCTTAGAGATAACTTGTTTTGGAGAGGAATTGCGATGGGTTTTATTGATTAAGGTCAACGGAGTTGAGGAAATTATTGAACAGAGAAAGATAATAAATTATACTATATTAGGCAAAAAGCTTGATTTTATTACACTTTTATTAACCTTTCCCTTCCTGTGCTAAAAAAATCCGCGCGTTCCGGTGCTGTGTATTCAATACACATGTAAAAATGAGCGATTTAAAATTGGAAAAATAAGAATATTCATTGCCAATCGCTTAAATTAATTAAATTTGAAGTCAAAAGTGATAATAATTGAAATTTAATTGCTGAAACATGGAAAAAAACATCGGCCGACGTTCACAAAACGGGCGAAGCGACCACCTCAAATGGATGCCCAAAACCTATTGAAGCGAGCAAACTGAGATTCTATTTCTTGCGTTCCCATATACCGAAGTAGAGTGAGAGTCGCTTCCTCACCCATAGTGTTTTTTTTAGAATGAATATACCTACGTCACACACTGGCACACGTTTGATTGTATTGGTGAATTTATTCCCGATTTTCACAAAATATCTCTGATGTGGCCGATAAGTGCTAATTATTGTATTATTAATATTATTTTTTCATTCAATGCGTAAATGTATTACGGAGGAACACCTTAAATCTGAACCCAGTGTTTATTATATTTATAGAGATATTAAAGTTTTTAGAAGTTTGGGGACTTTTGTCCCGAATGGAAAGATGATGTGGATGATCGTTGGTTTAATAAAACTAGTTTGAAATCAGAATATGCAAAGTGGTATTTTACTGTTAAACGTCTGTATTTATAATATTTGGAATGTGCTTGGGACGGGGCAAAAGATATGTCGCCGTCTCGTTTCCGCTGAAGAATATATTTATTGTTATCACGTCGGGTATTCATATGATTTGTAGGAAGGCGCAGAAGATATGTCGCTGTCTCTTTCTCGCTTAACAACAACAGCGACTCGCGCCTCGATCACAGGGACAAAGGTCGCTACAGAAGCAATATGTACTAGTTACACATCACAGGGGAGGAAGGGTTAATGTAATAATCAGACTTCCGTGGTTTAGTTGATAAGATTTTGTCACATGGCAATACGCCCTCCAGATTGTACTGCATGCAACGAAAGTGTTATATAATACAATACAAAGATATCCAGCCGAGGGACTTCGGGTTCAAATCCTGTTGTTACCGAATATTAAAAAAATACATTTGGGTTTCCTTTAAAGCTTGTTTAAAATCTTTTCGATTCGTTGAAAGAGATTACTTGATTTAAATAAATTCACCAAATTGTATTGTTTACCATGAGTGTCATAAAATATCAAACAGATTAATATGGTTCTTAGTAAGAAACTTTTAACTATATTCTGTTTCTCGGATTAAACACTCGGACTTAGTATAACAATTGTCTTACAATCCGAGGGCTGCAAGATTGTTTTTGGTATACATATTTTTTTAAAAGATTCGAATATGGTTTTCCTTGTTCCAGGTCTTTGTAACGTACGAGTATATCTGGTTGATTGTCACTTTATATTCAACCTGCCCCTGTAATAAATATATTGAAAGTGTAATATAATATATTGAAAGTGTAATATAATACAAAACTTTATAAAGAATTTCAAAGATCCAGATGAGTAAAAACCTTATTTTTCCTGGTCACAAACGAACAATAATTATTGGGTTCAAGGCGAACATTTCATCACTAAGCCACGGAGGTTTCCGTGTAAGAACAGTAGAAACAAATTAATATTTAACACATTTGAAATGAAAAAAAAAAGGATGAAGTGGATGTTTTAAGTAAGTAAAGAAAAAAAAAAACGTTAAGATAATTTGGGCAAATGGACAAAAACCAATGATTAAAAATGACTTATCGAGTGTAAAAGTAAAAAATGAAAGATGTGCGTGGAAGAGATAGACTTAGGAAATACTTAGGAAAAGGAAAACGATATCACATGAAAACTAAAGAAATACGATTAATGGAATATCTATGAATGTGGAGGAAACAATAATTGATTATTTGAAGATAAAAGTTTACAGATCCGTTCTTTCTGATTATCCTTTAAAAATCGCGGCAGGATTATATGTCTTAGGTGTTAACATAAGTTGTGTCCGTTTTTTTTTCAATTTCAAATTGATCACCAAAAGTAAAACATTTTTCATCACCTTTTTTTTTTTTATCACCAGAAATTATGCGGTAAAGGAACCTTTGCTTTTGGCCATGCGTAGCTCGATGACGCACGAACAAACCAGCAGAAATTGTCGAATGTTGATTTTTGTTGTTTTCACTCAAAACATGTGGAACCCAAGCGTCGAACTTCTGGACATTTTTCATTGATTTACGATGACGGCTTACAGTCATGTGACTACAATTCATCTGCTCAGTCAATTCTGCTTGTAATCAAATAAAATAATATATGTAACGTAAAAGCAAACATAATATCTCGTAGAACAGAAAATTTCCTTTTGAATGACGTATAACATTTATCATTTTGTTTTACTTTTGGTGATCATTTTTAAATTGGAAAAAAACGGACACAACTTTTATGTTAACACCCAATACGTATGATAAACAAGATTTTTCTGTCTATATTTTTGTGAAAAGGTTGAAATTGATATTTCGTGTTGATACATTGTATTATATTAATATATCTTTGGGATTTTCCGATTTCATCCCCTGTATTGCCCCGATAAACGAGCTTTATTTTTCGATATATCGTATTGAGATGTGGACATAAAATCTATCGCTTGGTATAAATCTTCCAAGAACGTTAGAAACCCTTATTGTCTTTATTTGAAAATCAAACCCTATCATCGCATATATTACACAAAAAATAAATGAAATCGAAACAGCATCTCTTAGGTTAGGGGATGGCCAAAATTTCGAGTCGAAAGAGCTAAATATGGGAAGTTCTAATTTTAGAATTTTTACAAAGCATTGCGAAGCTTTTTTTTTTCGAGATAGATTTGGGTGAAGCGAAATATATTGTTATACGTTGAATTAAAGTTAATATTTTATAACAAGTTATAATAAGGGATGATTTACGAGTTAATCGTTATTTACTACCCTAGATACTTAGAAAGCTGACCCAGAAAGAATAAGGCAAGTAGAGGGCCCAAAACACCGCTTATATAGTCAACAATCAATAATATTGAAAAAGAAATCTAGCAGCAGATTCACGAAAAGACCGCAGGACTCACAATTTAGCAGCAGATTCTTGAAAAGACCGCAGGACTCACAATTTAGCAGTAGATTCACGAAAAGATCGCATGACTCGCAATTTAGCAGTAAATTCACGAAAAGATCGCAGGACTCACAATTAAGCAGTAGATTCACGAAAAGATCGCAGGACTCACAATTTTACAAGATTAAACGCGAAAATTAAAAAAGGAGACACCTATCAGAAAAAAATACACCAGAGGATAAACGGCCACGGTATGTTTAAGGAGCCCTTAATACACCTCAAGTATGACTAGAAGTCCTCAAAGACTAGATACAAAGTAAACCTGCAAATTTGGGATTTCTTGAACGAAAGTAGCATTGATTATGATTGTGGGGCTATACAGTATTCAAAACACACGCGGATTCATTTGAATATCAGAATTACATGCTCGAGGGAAGACCCAATTAATGCCAATAATACGACGCTGGAATCTCTGTTGCCTCCACATGGAAGTAAAGTGAAATAATACAAAGTAGCCGTGTTCTAAATTAATTTTAATTATGGAGTTCCACAAAGTGACGCCGAAGTTATTTAAACAACTAAGTCATAATTATTTATTTATTAAATAGACAAAATTTCCTGAATAAAACTTAAGTAGTAATAAATTTTAGGCATTGTGAAAATTATAAATATTTATGATGTTACAGAGAATCAATCACACAAGTATTATTTTAAAAGTGTGTGATCATTGCCCTCGCATTTCTTTGAAATGTTTCGGTACGTTAAGTTTGTATCTTGTCGTAACTGAATTTTAGGTATGACTCTTAAACGACAATTTGACTTCTCAATATATTCTTGATAAGGTTTATGCTTATAAAGAGAAAATCGAGGAGTTATATGTACGTTCGAGGGGAGTAACACAGCGCGGGGTTCGAACCGACGATCTTCCGCACGGAAGTTCAGTGCGTTACCGCGCGGCCATGCATCTTATTTTTTATTGTATACAGTAAAACCTCTCAACTAAAAATAAAGTAAAAAATATAACAGATTTTCTTTTTTGTAAATAACTACTGCCTCTAGATGTTTGCTTATATATATTTTTAGTTATTTTGTTAATTTTTGTACATACTTATACATCGAATGGGTTTGTTGCGATGTATCAACCAGTATAAAAACACAAATGTGTGTATAAAAAAATCTTTAAAAAATGTTTTTTTTTCTTCATATTTTAACTGCTTGAAAAATCACAAAACTTTAAAAAAAGTTATTCAACGGTAACGTTTCTTTAATAAAACGTTTAAAGGTTTTCATTTCATCACCAGGAGAGCACAACTAAAACGTAATTAAACCCGAACTGTTAACTGCCTTGACGATGACGTGAAAACCTTTAAATCTGTGATATATGATCACTAACTTAAATGGAAAAAAACACTGTTCTGTTAAATAAATTACGATGCTTTTAAACCTCCATAGTGTTAACGCCTTAAGTATAAATAATAAATGGGTTTTAAGTTTAATTAAAGATAATTTTTCTCTTTTCAGTGAGTGAACTTAATTAATAAAACAGCGGTGATTACAAAGAAAATTGAGTTAAATATATTTTATCAAACTAAAAATCGACTTAATAAATCTTTTAGGGAATTTATGAAAGACAAGAGGACTGTTACGGGTTATAATAGCAAAATTTAATTCAAAACAAATCCTCAACAAAAGCATAACGGTTTTGTCGGTACATACCCCTTAAGACCCAAAACATCCCTTAACCGGATAGTTATTAATGTTATTGGAACCAATTTAACTTTACATTTCGAGTAGTCACAATTATTGTTCTTGAATCTATAGTTTAAAACAGGAATCGATAACTTGCGTACTGCGAGCTAACAAATTTAAAAAAAATATTCTTTAATAGTTTTTCTTACTACCGAGAGTTACTAGCAATCATCTTTCAATGAAGTATGCACTGCTTAATTCAAAGATCAGTTGATAACTAATATTTGAACTAAGACGCGCGTAATATCGAAATCATAATTATATCGTATAACTCATGACTGACCATCGTGACTTCTATGATAGCCTTTGACGACTCATCTCGGTCTATCTCTGCACTCTTTGGTTCGAAAGGTTGTTGTTAAGGGTAGTCATCTTTCGTCTCTCACTTGATCAGTCCAACGCATTGGGATTATTTCTTTTTATGTATCGTCCTTCCACGCTTTCAGTAACCACAATCCTCTCCAAACTGTATCTTGGCAACAAGCAATATGCCCAAAGAATCGAAGGACTTGTCAAAGTCAGATTGTCTTCCATCTGTCAGTGATTCTTAGTTCTTCAAGAATTAAGGCGTTAGTTGGCTTTGCTGTAAATATAATTTGTAACATCCTTCTCAAGCATCACATTTCAAATGCATATATTTTATGTATCTGGCTTGCTCTCAGGCTCAAGTACACGAATATTGCGGAGACGAGAGACTTAAATAGGCACATTTTCGTCATGATTGCAATGGTTCTGGTCTTCCATATCTTTTTCAGCTTTGACATCACATGTTTTGCCATTCCAGTTCTCCTTTTTATCTAAGCCTCGTATCTTCTACTATTGGTAATACTGAAACCTAAGTAAATAAAGACGCCAGTAACCACTGCCAGACCATGAATCACATTATTTGGTGGCAGTTTGTATTGTGGTCTGTTATCATTAACTTCGTTTTTGACCTATTGATTCCAGATCCAGGAGCTTGCTCACGTGTTCCACCTTTTTAAATAGCATGGTCATTCATTTTTGTAGATTATCAAAGTACAATAAATAAAAATACAAAATCAATCAAACACCATAAGTATAACTTAAGATTCAGGAAATGTCGTAGAAGAAGCCTCCTGAACTCAACAACATCCAAATTTAAAAGTAGCATTCTCATGATTGATAAATTACAAAATACTCGTATACTTTTCCATATACTGTGGAGTTATAAATGTAGGTCGATTGCAGAGTAAATGAAGCCTTTAGTTTCTTCTGTACTGTTTTTTTCGGTATGGGGAAGTGCGGGCAGATGACTAGGGACGTCCCCATATCGTGTGATTAATATATACGAGTATATGGTAAAAAAATAATTCACAATACACGTATACACTGTTCTTATGTAATATTTTAAATGTTTTGACGTGTGTTTTTATTTAGTTTTGTTGAATTGTTATTGTTAACTTGTCATTGAATTGAATTGTTAACTTGAGTCCGTCTAGTATATGTATATCTGTCTGATATGTGTAGAGAAAGATTTTTTCCTCAATTTGTTATAGCTAAAAAACATTGCTTCACAGCAATAACAGCAGTGAAAAACATTGTCTCACAACTATAACAGCAGTGAAAAACATCGCTTCACAGCTATAACAGTAGTGAAATACATCGTAACACAGCTATAACAGCAGTGAAAAACATTGCCTCGCAGCTATAACACGAGTGAAAAAAATTGCATCACAGCTATAACAGCAGTGAAAAACATTGGTTCACAGCTATAACAGCAATGGAAAATATTGCTATACAGCTATAATATCGGTAAAAAACATTACCTCGTAGCTATAATAGGAGTGAAAAAACTGATTCACAGTTATAACATCGGTGAAAAACATTGCCTCGCAGCTATAACAGGAGTAAAAAAAACTGCTTCACATATACTCGTATAGCAGCAGTTAAAAATATTGCTTCACAGCGATAACAACATTGAAAAACATTGCTTCACAGCTATAAAATCAGTATTTGTTTAAAATGTAGACAGAAAAAAGTTTCGCACTACTGGTTTTGAACATTTAGGTTAACTAGACCTTAAACATTAAACTTATTTTATTGGAGTTACATGGAATACCGAAATTAATAATGTTTTGTGGTGTAAAAGTTTATCTATACGAGTATATTCGCATTTTGTGACCACCCCCGTGGCCTACTTGGTAGAAAGCTTGTCCTTTACCCTCAGGTTTCAAAAATGTTTTCATAGCTGGGTGGGGATGCGACTAAATCGAACTATCAGTGTTGCCTTTTTATAAATTAGTAGAAAACACCCATACACTTTATCTTTGACTTGAGAAAGTACGACCATAGAAATCTACATCAAAAATAACATAATTGGTTTAATGTGAGAAACAGACGCAAAATTCACACCTTGTCACTATTGATTAGTTTGTTTCGCCGCTTCCTTTTGTCTTAACGAAAATACTCTGCATATTTCTTATCTGAGGGTTCCTAAAAAAATGTTTCCATGTCTAGTTACTATTGTTCAATGTTAGTGCGTATGCTTTATAGTGACGCAATCTACGTTAGTTATTGTGGTAAATTTGTAGTATTATTGTAGACTTCTTCTTCTCCCTGGCTTCATCCCAACTCACTGTCTGCGAAAACTGTTGGGGTCAACTCTCCTCGTCCTCAGGTTGTATGCTTTTCTGTCACGGACTACGTCCCCCAGGCCGTGCCTCTGCATCAGGTTATCTATTTGCACCACCCATGAATGTTTTGTCTTCCTCTGGTTGTTATTCGAGGAAGATCCATGGAGATTGCCTGGTTCACAATGTGATCGGGTGCTCTGCGTCCAACGTGCCCATACCATCTCAATCGCCTCTATTCTATCTTACTGTTGATGTCTGTAACACCTAGGCTTCCACCAAGTGGTTGTATTATTGTAGACGTACGCTCGTAGTTTGTAGTATTATTGTAGACGTATGCTCGTAATTATAGATTAACTGCGATTTAGTAGAGTGCTATTCCATCACCATCAATGCTGATATTAGAGACGAAATATTTATAATACTGGAAGATATAAATTGTATTTATTTATCATAAGCGTGACGTTACGCTTATATAAATGACATACCTAAGGGAGATAAGAATAACGGTGACAACGGACTTAGAAAGAGTGTATTTCTACCGCATTTCTTTTTCTCCCCTACTCCCTTTCAATGCACAGGCTTCGCTTTCAGATATCAAACCCCTAGAAATGAACTTAATTCCAGAGTTCGGATAAGCAAATAAAAAGTTTATATTTAAATTAAAAAGACACTCTCTGGTGGTTTTATTTCGGTTGGGAGAAATACAACTTGAAATTACTTTTTTTTTTTCTAAAAAAAATATGCAAAGAAGTTACTTAAGTTTCAATTCGATAGGAATGTCGACAAGGGATTTGAAAAATCTTATTTAGATTAGCTTGTTTCTGTTTTAAATAATAATCTTATTCAAACAAGCAATTAAAATATTTTAAATTTCATTATTTTTATTCTAAGTTTTATTTTAACAAGATAAATAGACTGCAGTAACAACTGTCAATAAATCATGGTCTGAAAGGGGTTACTGACTTTGTTTTTTTTAGGTTTTTGTATTACTAACGATGGAAAGATGCGAAGCTGAGATGAAAAAAAATAACTGGAATGTTAAAAAATGTGATCTCAAAGCTAGAAATATTAGAAAGAATAGTCAAATAATATCATGACGAAGATTCGTTATATTAAGTCTCTTGTCTTCGTAATATTTATGTATGGCGTGGAGACGTGGACTCTGAGAACAAGTGAAAGACGTTGAATACTTGCATTTGAAATGTGACGCTGAAGGAAAATGTAAAGAAGATGGACAGCAAGGTGAACTAATGACTCAGTTTTCGAAGAATTGGGAATCACGGACAGATTATCCACAGTATGCCTGCGACGGATAATTCAATTCTTTGAACACATTCTCTGTGGTTATTGAAAGCATGGTAGGAATTTTAGGAAGAGTTCAATGCGTTAGTTAGACTGGCCAAGTTAGGGACGCAAAATAAATTCTTATTTGATATTTCTTAGTGTGAGGTCATAAAGAATATTGTTGATTACCCCTATATATGTTACATATTGGCAAAAATTGAATTCCGCTCTAATTTATTATTTAATTATATGATTACACTTCTCCACACCCATGCTCACCCTTTATTGACGGAATGTATCTCAGCGGAGGTGATATTATGAGATGAGCAAAGACCTTTTGATAGCTTCTCTTTTAAATATATTTTTGCTATTTATCTTGAGATAAATGTGCGATTTTGGAATGTATTTACACAATATGTTGTTATTAATAAACCTATATTTATTTATTTATTATTTATTTAAAATGACATAAAAGTGAATTCTTGGAAATGAGAACATATTTTTTAACGAGTAGAATGATCTGAATAAATGTATTTTTAAACGAGTTATTATTAAACCATTTATTACTTTGTTAACTGGAAGTAATTAGATTCCAAGAGTATCTGAAGAGATCTGATTTCTTCCATTACGGTCCATAACTTGGAAATATTGAAGCGAATTAATACGCTCGCATTTATATGTAATATTTTATATCGTATTTTTTTTTTATTTTTTGTTTTCTGTTGTTGATATGTTATATTGTATGCATAAATATCACCATACCGTTTAAATTGTATGCATTAATACCACCATACCGTTTATATTGTATGCAAAAATACCACCATATCGTTTATATTGTATGCATAAATACCACAATACCGTTTATATGTTTGCATAAATACCACCATACCGTTTATATTGTATGCATAAATACCACTATACCGTTTATATTGAATGCATAAATACCACCATACCGTTTATATTGTATGCATAAATACCACCATACTGTTTATATTGTACGCATAAATATCACTATACCGTTTATACTGTATGCATAAATACTACCATAACGTTTATATTGTATGCATAAATCACATCATACCGTTTATATTTTATGCATAAATACCACTATACCGTTTATATTGTATGCATAAATACCACCATACCGTTTATATTGTATGCATAAATACCACTATACCGTTTATATCGTATGCATAAATATCACCATACCGTTCACCAGACTGTTCTTTCTTAATATATATCCTTCGCCTCTTCTATATCCATGGACCTTCTCTTACTACGCTGACTGTTTCTCTGACTTTCTATAATAGTGAGAAAAGGAAAATTTATATAACGCCGTTTAGAGAGCAAACTCTCGTCAAGAGCTCTCTAGCTCAGGATTTAAACCCACTCAGAAATTTGGATAAGACCACCCAAAATTGATTGTTCTTAATTGTTCCCTAAAGCTGCACATGCCACTCATATTTCTGACATTAGAGGAGGCAAACCATTTAACACAACAGTCCATCATAGTACCCAGCCCTGATTGATTTGAAACAACCAATTTATTACATGAAAAATAAATCGACCACCGGACAACCTCAATGGCTTAGTTGGTAAGACGTTTGCCTCCAAGCCCAGAGATTACAGGTTCGATTTCCGCAGGAACCTTTAATTTTTTTAAATCTTCCAGTCTGGTGTTCGTTCAGAGTCTATTGAATATATTTGTCGATCATCTAGTCGGTTGGAAGATAGTGTCACATGGCAATAAACACGCCAGGTTATACTGTACACAATGAAAGTATAATACAATACAATATTCCTCAGACATGAATTTGGAAGATACAATGGAGACATTCCATTAAGAGACTTGAAAACAATGAGACAAAGTTTTAAATCAATCCACTCTTGACACTTAAACCAGTCGAGACTTTTTAGAAACGGACCAATATGGTAATATTTTTTACAACCATTTATTTATCAGTCTAGCAGCTGCATTAAAAACACTGTATGTATCATATAGAAAAATATGTATCACATAGAAAAAATACACTTGATCCAACTATACTTTCCTTGATTTTATTAACCATGGCTTTCATGTACATTTACACTATATATTTTTTTTGTTAGTCTTTCTTCATTTATTCGTTTTACATGTCCAAACCAACTCAGAATGCTCCTCTACATATTTCACAGCACATCAGCTTTAAGTTCACATTCATTCCTAATAATTTCATTATGTATGCTGTCATACATTGTCATCCCATGTATTCTTTAGTGCATGTATTTCTACAACATTAATTCGGCCCTTTTCAGTGTTTTTTTAACGTACACGTTTCACTCCTGTTCATCAAAGTCAGAGCTAAAATACTGTAATTGACTACCATCTAAGTAGGTTTTAATACTGCCCGGTTCCAGTATACATGTTTAAGTGCAATATTGATTTTCTCTCCTTCCGCTACACGCCATTCGTTGTATCTCGCAACTCTTCCATCATCTGTGAAAATACTACCCAAATTGTAGAAATTTTCAACCGAATCAATAAAGTATAACACAAGGAAAAACAATTTTTATTTATTTATTTTATTTACACATGACAATAAATCAATAAATACACAATTTGCGAAAAAACAACAAGTAATTTAATTTGGACACACAATTTTAATGGACCTGGGTTTGTTGCCTTTCGTTTGTCATCTCCCAAGTAAACTAGGTTTTTGCCTGTATCTTACTGAAGACATATAGCAAATTGAAAACACTGTATCTCACTGAGAACATATATACTCACATTAGGACAATACAGTGCAATATTTCCTACAATACAATACAACATAATACCGTAAATAAATAACATCATTTTTCGTGACTATGTCGATGTCTTTAAGTCAGTTTTTCATAAATTTATGAATCAGACAAACCAAAATAAAGATGGAATATTCCAGACGTCACACAACAAATGAACAAATAAGAGTTTTTATTTCCCGTTTTAGAAGACGTCGACGTACTAACTTAGACCAGGGGTCGGCAAACTACAGCCCGCGGGCCGAATCTGTCCCGATGCCTATTTTAATCCAGCCCGCGAGCTAATAATAACCCATTTCATTTTTAATATTTTTTAAGGGTTTGTTGTGTTAAATTGGTTAACACTTACCACCCTGTGATGGATAGCGAGTGGCCAAGACGTATATATTATTTGACTATTCGACGTTTTAATACATGATAAAATGATTTTTATAGCTAAAAACAAAAAAAAACCTAGCAAATTTAGCATAATTTTAATTTTAAATATACATTTTTCACTGGACGCTTAGCGTCCAGCACCGTGGCTGGCGGATTTTTTTTTAGCACAGTAAGGCAAGTGTTAAGTTTAATTGTATATGTATAATATAATATTGTTTTATTTAGTACATAGTTAGTTTAAGTTTATTAGAATACTTAAATTAAATAAAATTATTTTATCTTGAACAAAAAAAAGATGTAAATGTTCAAAAATGAAGTACGTAAACTCGCAGTACAGGTCAACATTAACAGATGACCATCTGCAATCAATTTAGATTGTAAATTGTCATCTGCTAAGTACTCATACTAACTTCGGAGTGCTAACTTCGAACTCTAGTTTGATGAAATGTTATCTCAGAAAAAGCAATTAGATTGATTATGTAACATTTGTTGTTCAACAATACGAAAATTTCGCATGTTCCTATAATACCTTAATTAATAAATGTAAATGTTTCATTTGTTTTTTCGTAAGTGTGTCATCAAATTGTGTATAAATATCACCACTACCTAGTAAAAAAAAGTAAAACCTGTTTTTTTTGCTACATGAGTAGAATTTTCTATACAAATATCCTCGAGTTTGCTTTCTGGCCCGCCGAGCCTAAAATGTTTACGACCTGGCCCTTAGCGAAAAAAGTTTGCCGACCCCTGACTTAGACTATAGAAACCACAAGAAACCGTATAACCAAATTGTCCATCGAATGAGACTTACTATCAAGAAATTTGATACTATGTTTTGGAAAGATACTAACACCCATAACTTCGTTCCATTTTTTTCAAAATATCATTCATTTGATACAACCATACTTCCCATAGTCTACCTCTATCACTTCTTCCACTCACTTAATATTGTATAAATAATAAATAAACATAGTTTTTTTTTTTTTTTAAGTTTTCTTTTTCCATGTTAAAAATGATATGTTCATTCTAAAGCCATGGCACACTTTGAATGACCTATTTACGAGAATTACGCTGTTTCTTTTTTTAAATATAACCTGCGTCCTAGATATGTTCCCCCATGTTGATTTCTCGGAATCGTTTTATCAAGGAAATCGCATAAAAATAACATACTTCATACGGTTGAAATCACTTTATAAACTCACACGTACAATTGAAAAGAGGGTTGCAAATATTTTTTAAGAAAAATGTATTGACATATATCCATCGTTTAGTGTATGCAATAATTGTATTGTATAACACGATTTTGTTGTTTACTCTGTAATGCAGTAATTGTGTTATATAACACACTTTCGTTGTATACTCTGTAAACCAGTAATTGTATTGTATAATACACTTTCGTTGTAAACTCTGTAATGACAAAATAACAATTTATCTAGCGCCACTTAAAGAGCAGGCTCTCCTCTAGGGCGCTCTGCCTCAGGATTCGAACCCAGTATTATCTTCTTCTTCTTCTCCCTAGCTCCATCCCAACTCAGGTTGTATGCTCTTCTGTCCCAGACTACGTCCCCCAGGCCGTGCCTCTGCATCATGTTATCTTTTTGCACCACCCATGAATTCTTTGGTCTTCCTCTGGTTGTTATTCGAGGAAGATCTATGGAGATTCCCTGTTTTTATTGAATATGTTACGTACATGAAAATGTTTTCATTGAATATGTTACGTACATGAACTGCTTTTATTGAATGTGTTACGCACATGAAAATATTTTTATTGAATATGTTACTTACTTGAAAATGTTTTTATTGAATATGTTACATACATGAAAATGTTTTTATGGAATATGTTACGTGCATGAAAATGTTTCTATTCAATATGTTACGTGCATGAAAATGAACGTCTGGTAAGATTATGTCAACAATAGTATTTTAGTTTGATGTATGACCCTTAAGTGTATGGAAGTGAAACGGGGAAGAAAAAACCCTCTACACTGTTTCAAAAATAATTAAAACACTCGCAGTAGAGTAAACTATCATATTTTCGTTCCAATAGGGTAGGGTTAGTGTCAGAGATATGGGTGGCGTGTGCAGCTTTAGGAAGTACTTAAAGGCATCCCTTTTGCGAAGTCTTGTCAAAATGTATGATATTATATAAACACTACACTACACCTAGCACCGAATGTGTTTCTATTACATATCGGAATATCGAAGAATATTTTGTAATATTTTTGATCTGTTAATAAAAGTGGATTCGAATCCGGAGTTTACTCACCCTTGATGAGAGTTTACTCTCTTAATAGCACTATATAAATTGTCCTTTTTTGACATTATTATTCCAAAACATATTAATATTCTTACAGGAGACAACCCCCTCAATGCTAACCCCCACAATACACCAACCTTAGATTTGACAGGTTACGCAGTAAAAATAATGTTTAGTTTGCCTGAAAAAGAAAGTTTGCTGGTTTTCCCGTTGGGGTTTATTTAACATTTTACAGGTTTGACGACCTCCATGGCTTAGTTAGTAAAACGTTGACTTACACCCGGGGGTTTCTAGTTCGATCTCTGATAGTACAAAAAAGAGCTCCAGTACGGTTGAAGAGTTCATCTTTTAAATACTTGATGCATGTGCGAGTATTGTTACCTGTCCACAAAGGAAAGTATTGTATTTCCAACACGTAAAATGATGAGCTATGAGTAGATTACCTAATCCAGAGGTTATTAACGCTTATTCTATTTCTGAGAGGGGTGTAAAGTCATATGCCCTCGGAATGATGGCGTCTCAGTGGCTAGACTTGTGAGAAACAGTCAGCACACTATAAACATGCGTCAGCATTGCCAGTCGGCTCAGCAGACTCCACATATCTGCAACATCTGCGAAAGGAAATGCGCATATAGGATCAGACTGTTTTCTCACAAAAGATCACACGATCGACGTGGAAGAACAGTTGAAGATTACCGTTGGAGTGGCGAGAGGATCCTCGACTACGAGGTCCGATAACGATGACGATTTCTGGGTTCAAAGACATACAGTCTCCCGGTAACCCTCTTTACATCATAAATCTGGATATTTTGAAAAGTATCATAATTTTTTTATTTATTTATTTATTTTATTTATTTATTTATTATTACGCATGACAAGAAATATACACAATTTGCGAAAAAACAACAGGTAATTTGATTTGGACATACAATTTTAATGGATCTGGGTTTGTTGCCTTTCATTTGTCGTATCCCCAGTAAACTAGGCTTTTGCCTGTATCTCACTGAGGATATTAAGCATGAAAAAATAAATCGATACGTCTTTCCGATTTTTGATTACACAAAAACAAAACCTCGTTGGACGCTCTCATCGACCTGACAAACAGTGACACTCAACTACAACTGAAAAAACATCTTGCGAAATTCAACTCCTCACACATCATCACTCCAGAAAGACCAAAAATATTTATCCCACAATATACTGCACACAATCATAAGAATAAAAATTAAAATTAAAACAAAAAATACACAGAAACACAAATACAAAAACAACCAAAATTAAAACAACAAGAAGAAACCCACACTCACGAGCTCACACAAATCCTTTCCACTCGTCATTCATCCTGAAAGCCCAAGTACTCAAAATCCTGTCGCAATAACAACCACGCTCCGATCGACTGTCTAAATGGTTTTCCCACCTTTACCCTTATTGAAGTCCACGCCATTGTATGTAATGGGAGCCAAATAAGTATATTGCCTTTGGGCAAAAGAGGTTGTAACTCTAGGGATGGTGAACATTTCATTAGTTGACATGCGTGTATGAATGAGATACTTGTTTATTCAAAACCTTTCTGTTCGGTTGTAAGATATTTCCGTATGACACTAAACCTACTAGATTATACTGTAAAAAAGAAAATTTGATATAATACAATTCAAAAAACGGAGTCTATCGATCTTCATTAGTCTATTGTTATTAAGCTTTCATCTCTAGTCTTCATAGCTTATGAAGTGTAGGAAAAAAATCCCCTTTTTTTGCGCGTCACCACATCTTCAAGGATGTGGAAAAAGCGATTTCCGACTTAATAAACGGGTAATTTTTCAGAAAGATTTGAGTGAGACAAAACTGTCAGAGGTAGATCCATTGACGAATTGATTCATTCATTCGTACAGTAGATACATTCTTATGGTATTTATTCATTTGTGCGTGTGGTCAAATCATGAGTTCAGTGTTTATTGATTCATATACATCGTAGATTTATTAGAACGGTATTTATTCATTATATGTTACATATGGTAGATTTATTCATACAGCATTTATTAACTCTTACGTATGGTAGATTTGTAAGTACGGTATTTATTCATTCATCCGTATGATAAATTCATTAGTACGGTATTTATTCATTCATACGTATGGTATTTACTCATTCATACGTGTGGTAGATTCATTAGTACGGTATTTATTCATTCATACGTATGGTAGATTCATCAGTATGGTATTTATTCATTCAAACGTATGGCAGATTCATTAGTACGGTATTTATTCATTCGTACGTATGGTAGATTCATGTGTACGGTATTTATTTATTCATACGCATGGTAGATTCATTAGTGTGGTATATATTAATTCGTACAGATAGTATGTTAGATTTATTCGTATACGATTATATGTGCAGTTTACGGTGTTTTTAGAACCATTAAAATTTATATTTCAATGTTATTATTTATTTATTTATTTAACATTTTTATTGCAAATACAATCTGGCGGGATTATTGTCAGGCGGCAATATCTTCCAACCAGCCAGATTGACTGTGCATCAATACAAAATGAATAAAATCTAGCAAAAGACCAAGAAAAAAACGTGGCAGAACCAAATTAATCAAATTCTTAAAGTGGTAAAATCTTTTATAGTTGGAGAGTATACATGATAAGGTATGTGGAAGTGACAGAAGCGAAAGATATATTCCAGAATAGAATAAACTGGATATCAGTTCTCTCTGCCTACCCCAATATCAATATTGCATGCTGGTGATGGCCACACGAAACACACTGGTGATATAATTTCTGAAATTTTATAGGTACCTACATTGATTTCTTGACCAACGATATTAAATAGATATCTTGACCTACGATGACCTCCGTGGTCTCGTTGGTAAGGCGCTTGTCTACCAGCCTGGAGGTTGCGGGTTTAAATCCCACTGGAACCCAGATTAAAAAAACAAAAAATAATTCCAGTCTGGTATTCACTTAAAGACTATTTAACATCTGGTTGGCTGGAAAATATTGCAACATGGCCAGTCAGGTTGTAATTTATACAACGAAAGTTTTTTAGCGGGATGCTTTACTGGTACGTCATGATGATTATGATTGTTCGGTATTTAAAATAAAAATACGTCGATTAGGAATGCGGAAAGTGAGAGTGGACAATCAATGAATAGTAAACAGCAATGAATGGTCAAGTGAATAATAATAATCTTTATTCATCGATAAGTCGGTATTTATACATATGCGTGAATGCGCCCGCAATATATTTTTATCTCACTCCTGCGCGTGCAGAGGTGTTTGCAGACGTTGTGGGTATATAGTGGGTAGAATATTTATTGGCGAAACGGCGAGACGGCGTGATGTGTTCTCTTTCTACCGTGGAATGCAACGTAAATAGTATTTGCAGGTACACAATATTAATGTTCTAGTATGCGAACTTTGGACATATCCAAAGTTCGTTTCGTCGGTCGTTGACCGTGTGTGTTGACAATATTTAGGGACGACGGTATTCCCTACAGTTTAATACAATACAATATCCTGCTTATAATACCTTGCTTTTTTTAATAGCATATCACTACAACGGAATTAAAAAAAAAACAGTCAACAAATTCGCTTGAAAAAAAAACCGATATACAAAATATTTTAAAATTGGAATTCAAATAAAGATTTACGCAAAATTAACAAAGATCCACCCTTAAGAGACGCGGTAGAGAAAACAAGATCCACCCTTAAGAATTAGCATTGACGAAATTAGTCGACGCTTTTTCATATTTCGAAAATGGAAGTCTAATTCTCATTGAAAACGATTCTGATGAAGAGGAAAATTCAAAAGTTTCTGAAAAATTAATGAAATTATATTTTATCAGCACCTCGAAGTGGAAAAGAGAAAATATGCAAAGCAGCAAACTTTGGATGAATTTTACCGTTTAGTTTCTGCTTCCCAATCGACTAATTCTGATATGGTATCTTATAATTTTTCGTCATAAATATTTTTAACCTATATATTTGTATTAAATATGTATGATTTTTGTATCGAACGTATGCGTCACATAGATAAGTAATTTTTATTTGCTTAATTAACTGTAAATATTGTAAAATTATTATTTGAAAACCGTTGCTTTAATATTGTTGTATCGTGATTAAACGTTCCTTTTTTGTGGTCCTAGCGTTATCACTATATATGATCGGACGGCCTCTGCGCGCGATAAACGCATGCCAAACGTTGAATTAGCCCCTATTAACGGCATAAGCGGTCCAATCGAGATGATTGCGATGTGCGATGGGCTAAACATAAGATACGTAAAATGGACATACGCCCTTCCGGTATGGGGCTACGCGCCGGTAACTACGATTAATCACATTCAAATCGTCCAAAACAAAGCCCTCCGCATGATCTTGGACGCGCCCTACATAGTTCGTAACTCTAGACTCCACGCAGATACCGCACTTCAAACTATCCCCGAACACATGCGCGCTCTGGCCGAAAGGTTTAACAGTTCTATTTCAAGACATCCCAACCCCGTCATAAAAGCTCTAGGAAACTACAACGCGAAAACCAAATTCAGACACCCACGTCCTAAATCTATTCTCCGTTCCCCCCCCCCAACTGCAAACGCCCCCGTCACTCTGAACGCCCCCTAACTGCAAATACCCCCGTCACTCTGAATGCCCCCCCGTCGTACTCTACACCATCACTGACACCTCCACCGGCACACGACAGCCTTCCTCCGTAGGCAAACGCGTATCTCCCATACTTATTATATATATGTATAAATATTTTTAAAAAAGTCACACACGTCTACCCACATACCTATATATTATACATCCATCATTTTATGCTTTACTCACCATCATCTCACCTCCATTATTTTCACCCACACCCATCTAATATATAATATATAACCGTGTGTGACATCGCACATCCACAAATATATGTATATTCGTATGTAATATTATTTATATATCATCACATGTATACAAGTATTTAACGTCTTATTATTTCTCATAACCATTCATCAAAATTTCATAAAACTATCCTTCCCCGTCTCCTAAAAACAGGAACCAAAATATCCAAATAAAATATCATACCAGTCAGAACTTATCCGATGAAGGAGTAAGGCGCCCTACCATTGGACCGAGACTCCGAACGAGATATTCATCACTTGGTTTTTTAGTAAAAATATTCTCGTCTGAAACGAAATACATGGAGTAATAATGAATTACTTAATACGGAACAAAGAGCCTAGGGACGAATGTGAACTAAGAAACATGATGAAGATGCAACTAGAGCGTTGCATAAACTGTGTGGAATAACAATATATGACAAAATAAATAATAAGGATAACAGGAAATAATACAGATTGAAAAAGATTCAGTGCATAAGATAAAGAGTATAGAGATCAGTCACGAAGAAGTATGGAAGGGAAACAATGACATGGCAAAATAACGAAAAGAGTCAAATAAATTATGTAGGAATATGTGCATCTAGAATAATATCCAGGGTGACTGAATATACTATACTATGCGTATCCAGAAAGTAAGTGTACTGAGGCTATCACGACCGGATGGATTTTATTTTCGACATGTTGGCTACACTTCTGTGTAGTCTGACCCTTCCCCGCCACAACGAGAGCGGTTCGAGGTCAGTACGTTGAGAAGTGTCGACGCGACAACACGTTTCGTGAAAAATGTCAATCCAATCTCCCGCCAAGTGCGAAATACGCAGCGTCATCCGTTATCTCGTTTGGAAGGGAAAACCTCCGGTTGAGGTTTATAATGAGGTGAAAACTGCATATGGTGATAAAGCTATGAATTGTACGAGTGTGTACAAGTGGTGTCGCGAGTTTAAAAACGGTCACGTCACACCTCTTCACCCTCCGCCAAAAAGTTCAAAACCACAATTTCAGCCAAGAAAATCATGGCAGCCGTGTTTTGGGACTGTCAAGGCATAATTTTAATTGAATATATGCCTCAAGGGGAGACCATCAACTCTGCAAGATACTGTGAGACCCTAAAAAAATTGCGGAGGGCGATTCAGAACAAGAGGAGAGGCATGCTGACAAAGGGAGTCTGCGTGCTGCACGACAATGCCAGACCACACACGGCCAACGCCACGAAGGAACTGCTTTACTCGTTTAAATGGGATGTCCTGAACCATCCCGCGCATTCCCCTGACCTAGCACCTTCAGATTACTATCTCTTTACCTCCCTGAAGCTGAACATGGGTGGAAAAAGGTTTTCAACCGACGAGGAGGAGGTGGAGAAGTGGACGGAGGGGTTGGCGGGAAACTACTTCGAGGAAGGCATCAAAAAGTTGATACCCCGCTTCACCACCTGTATTGAGAGGAATGGCGACTATGTCGAAAAATAGCTTACATATGTACTACGGTAACCACGTAATTTTATTGTTTAAATAAAAAAAAATGTAACCTACAAAAATTCAGTACACTTACGCATTACAGAAAACGGAACAAAGTGATAAAAGATGAATATAAATAAATAAATACAGGTTTGTTGATAGCAACATAGTATGTACATAATACATTTAGATGTATTTCAAGAACACATTAAAAAGATAATTCATTAAAAAACAGAAGCTATCAAAAGGTCTGGACTCATCTAATAACATCACCCCGGTCAAGATACACCCCACCAATATAGGGCGAGCCCAGCCACGGGGACACCAGGTGTTTTTCAGCTCACACCCTTGAACATGTAGAATAAGAAGAGAAAAAAAAAACACAGAAAATAAATAGATGACAAAAAAAATTCATTCAAGAGACAAGACATTAAAAGGTCCGGGCTCATCCCACAAAAACTCTCCCGGCTGAGATACACCCTACCAATGTAGGGCGAGCCCGACCACAAGGTTGAACTCAAGGTTTATGTGTTGAGTAAGATAAACTACAACACTCTGAGATGGATTGGACACATGGAATGAATGGATAAAGAAAGACTGACAAAACCAATATTCATTGCAAATGTGAGTGAAAGGCGTGGTAGAGAAAGACCAAGGAAAGTATGGTCGCATTAAATGTCGCATTAAATGTGAAATCATTGGAGCTGTATCTAGAACAGACAAACTATGTGTTTCGCGAGAGGAAAACTTTGCTATGTCCTCTATACCTACCTCAACAGAGATACGGCGTGATGGTATATATGTTTATATACATATATCAATCGCGCAGTAAGATCAAACTCAAATAACATTTTCAAAAAACCACAACACGTGGTAACAGACAAGGGATATAAAAACAAAGAAACAACAAAACGTTCCACATATTAAACCGACATCACCCCTGCGTCAGCTACCTATATAAAGGGGTGTATTTCCTGCAAGTGAAACACTCCCCCATCTCCTTTCAGAATGTGGGGCACAGAGACGGGCTGTCTAATTGGTTTACGGAACCACTTCATCATGAGCCTCGCTCCAGAGCACAGCTTTAATCTGTAGCTAGCCTCATCTCATGCCCACATTGGTTTTATGATTTTAGTTACATATCGTATTAAAGTTTTGTTTATTCTACTGAGTATACTATATTCCCAGACCAGAATATTTTCACTTTACACCCGCATTCATGATTCAAATTAAGTTTAAATTGAAATTATAACATATCTACCATATAGGTCCATGGTTTTCACTAAGTTGAAACTTATGTTAAGTTAATTGTGTTATGATGATCAGGATTTGCTTTATGTTTTAATTATAGTTTCTTAACTTGACTTAATTAGAATCCAGTTTGTTTTAAATTCAGCTGCTAGGCTGATAATACTATATACGTATGTTTATGGTAGCCATAAATATTGCTATATTGGTCCGCTTCTAAAAAATTTACATTGGCTTAAATGTCACGAATGGATGGATATCAAACGTCGTCTCTTTTTATTCAAGTCCGTTAATGGAATGTCGCTTTTGTATCTCTCAAATCTGTGTCTGAGGAATGTTTCTTCGGAGAGAAATATAATTTTGAAGTCGATTTCTTCATCATTTAATAAATTGGTTTTACCAAATCAACCCAATAGGTTTATATCTGAGATTTTGCTGTTGCTGGTCTTGCAGCGTGGAATGGTTTGCCTCCTGGTGTGAAAGATATGAGGTGACCCTTGAGGAGTTTGTTCTGTAAACAGACGTGACGACTTTCTTTCTGCCTTCCTCAAAGCTCAATACGGTGATGAGATAATCATAAAAAATAATAACTTGGATTGTTTTTAAAGCGTTTAATTGAAAGTTTTTTTTGTATAAATACTATTCTTGTTTTTTTCTTTCCTAAAAAAGTATGATTCTATATTAATGATGTTCAGTCATATATTTATTTAATGTGGGTGGAGGAAAAGGTTAAGTTTAAACTGCGTAGGTTTATAAAAGGTCCATTAAGTAATGCGTTCATATTTCTTAAACGTTGAGTTATAAATAAGTAAAGAGAAAAATCTCTTAACAACGTCAAAAATACGTAGTGGACCAAAATCACAATAAAAAAGTTTTTACTGTTTTTCTATACTTTACATTTTACTGATTTCTTATTTTATATAATGTGGGCCTGGAGAATTCAAGTTTAACTAAGAAAAATACGTCCATAATGACAATAGTCAATTTTTTTTCAACAATAACTTTTTTTTGTTTTCATGTTATCGTCCTATATCTGCTTTTTTAGTGTTGCTTGCTCGTTGTGATTGGGAGCATTGTCTTTTCATTTAGTATCTGTAGCTCTTTTGTAGTCATCTTATCATTTTGATCCATTATAATCTGTAATACTTATGTCTAATAATCTGTAATAATCAAAAAGTTATTTTGCAGAAATGATCAAAAAATTACTTAGATTCTAATATTTTTTTAACAAAATTGTTAGTTGAATCCATTTCCGGAATTAAACTGTAAATTTTTAAACATGTATAATTGGAATGAAGTGAAACTCAGAACTATATATATTTTATTAATAGAAAACTTTAAATAAACAATAAACATGGCATTTGTGGCCCATTCGGTAAGACGCAGATCTTCCAGCTCGGGGGTTGTGGGTTTGATTACCATTGGAACCCAGTTTTTTTTAAAGATGCCTGGTGTTCACTCAAGGTATCTTTAACAGCTTTCTGTTTGGTTGAAAGAGATTGCCACGTAGCAATAAGCCCGCCAGGCTGTACCTTATACAACAAAAGTGTTATACAATAAAATATGCATGGCCGTGTGATAAAGCAATGGACTTCCTCGTCGGTTTGAGTCCCGCGCTGTGCATCTTCCCTCGAATGACACAAGTATTTTTCCTGCCTATTATTCGGGGTTATAAGAATGTCCATGACGTCGGTGTCATATCCATTCTTTGACATTTAAACATTTCCTTCTTTCAAAACATCATTCACTTGACCCAACTACACTTTCCTCATCCTTCCACTACCTCGCATTCCTTTCATATTGAAACTAAACGTTTATTTTATAAGTCTTTGAATTTCGTCACATATTATCATCCATATATTCTTTTCAGTCCACATATGGTATTTCTATAGTATTAATTCTAATTCTTTCAGTTTTTTTCTACATCGACATTTCATTCACGAAAGCACAAAGTTTGTACAATCTTACGTACATACCATCATTCCATCGCCATTTTAAGGTATGCAGAGAGGACAATTTAAGGCTTTACTATCTTGACACACATCCTTAGCCTCTATTACATACATCTTGTCATACATCTATAATTTATCTGACTAACAATGTTTGTAAATTTAACAATCAAAGAACAATTAATATAATGCCGTTTGGAAAATAAACTCTCCTCAAGGACGCTCTTACTCGGCACTTGAATGCACCACGTTTGAAGGATTAAAAATATAACAAAATAAATAAATATAAATTGAGTGTAAGGATAGAAGGTTATATTCCACTTAAGTGAAGTTATTACTCGTATAATGAATCGATGTACAAGCTGCTTTACTAAGTAATGTCTTCACACGATTCTTAGGAATAATAAGGAGAATAAGTACTTATTCATTAAAATCGGTTAATTAGTTTTGAAGTTATTACGGGGAATAGTTAAAAAAAAACTGATTTTTCAGGAAACACGTTTAAAGTTTCAAGTGCGATTTTTACACGAATTAAAGTAAATATTTTCAACTTACTGTTAATCAGCAATTCCAGGGCCATATAAACTTGTTTAAAAATCCCGACAAACTAAATATCAATTCATAATTCCAAGAAATCCTATTGGGCGAGAATTCTTGGAAAATAAGGCTGTTGCCATAACAATAGGCGACCCGAAAGGTGCGAAGCTCAGGTCATTTTTCGACCGACGCGCTCGATTAAAAACGGTCATAACTTTTCGAATTTTCAAGATTTTAGAACATTTCTTACTGAAAATGATTTAGAAAGGATCATAAAAAGTTAAATGAAAAAAAAATTTGACTTAAAAATCCGAATGAGAATATCCCCTTAAATAAGCTACAAACAAGAATTTATGTTTAGACATCCTGAAGAATAGCTCGATAAAGGAACTTGAAACATAAGTAAAATTTACTAGTGAAATTTAAATTCAATTTAGCTTTAGTTATCGAGTTTATCAAAGTAGAGCCTGAAACATTTCAAAGGTGAAGTTTTAAAATTAAATGTCGCATAGTTTCAAAGTACCCCTCCAAGTATGCACCTGCTTGCACAGTAATTGAGTTCCCCACATCCAGCGCTCCAGCATCCAGATTATGAAAGATATACCTTGGATTGCGTAACTGAAATGAATTCATTATGAACAGTCCACATCATGATATTTTTTTTCCTTTTTTCCTATCTCTTAATTAAAACCGACTCGTCTATACTTACAGCTCTCTTCCATATCGTTACGACATCCATGTCTAAGTTGATACGACGGCACATTTGAATTTTCAGACCCGTTGGTAGACACAAAAATATGGACACTTTTACAATATTTATGGGACCTGTAAATAAATATAAGCACCATTTTGTCACTTGCACAAAATTTCATCACGCGTATTCAATCGTCAATTGATGGCATTTCACAATTTCTACAAAGTCGGTGAAATTTCGTCACTTGAACTTAATTTGTAGTATTTCGTCATAAATACACAATCGTTTTAGTTTCGTCATGTACGAAAATTGGTACGACTTTTTCACTAGTTAAGACATTGTGTGATTTCAACATTTGTATAAAATTTGTAATTTGTCATAAATACTCGTACACAATTGTTATTGTTTTGTCATGTACAAAAATTGGCAGGATTTTTTTCACTGGTTAAAACATTGTGTGATTTCAACATTTGTATAAAATTTGTAGTATTTTGTCATAAATACTCGTACACAATTGTTATTGTTTCATCATGTACAAAAATTGGCAGGATTTTTTTCACTGGTTAAAACATTGTGTGATTTCAACATTTGTATAAAATTTGTAGTATTTCGTGAATTGTTTTTATTTTATTACGTCTGAGAACTTTCTTAAACTTTTTATCGACTCAACAATACTTAAATTTATATTTACATATAAAACACATTGACAGGTTACGTTGCTTCCTTTCACCCAAAAATAAGCTCATCCTCTATAAAACCCTTATTCGCCCTTTTTAATATATTCTCCACGCGTTTGGGGTAATGTAACATAAGCAACACGAATCACCTGAAGCTTCAACGAGTACAGAACAAGGCATTCAAGATCTCTCTCAACACTTCCCGCCGAAGAAATCCTCCAACACCACATCCTCGCTTGGACTGTGAAATTCTATTAAAGCCAACATAACACAGCAATACTCTAATCACTGTCCTGGAGGCTTACATAAGTAAGCCTGACCTACCTTTCGGTAATAATAAGTATAGGTTTACAAAGAATCATCTGCTGCCTGACTAGAACACCTACAGTATTAGCAGGGAGTACCAAGGTCTGAATGAATGTAATGGAATGCAAGTAGTCTAAACGAGTGGACTTGTACGCGCTAAATCCAATAATTAGTTGTAAGAATTGTTACCTAGTTATAAGTAACACATCGATCAATAAGTCCCGGGACTAACCAACAGATGGCGCATCTAATAACAAATCCATACCATTCTCAGTTAGTACCAATCTTTAGAAGTTACGTGTTAAACTTTCATGACATTCCGACATTGTGTCATTGAGTCACAGTGGAAGCAGGCGGTGAAAGTCGTCCGAAGCGACCAAAAACTCAACAGTCGGCCGGGAAGGTTATGTCCTCCGTATTTTGGGATGCGCAAGGTATAATATTCATCGATCACCTTGAAAACGGAAAAACCATCAAAAGCGAATATTGCATAGCGTTATTGGAGCGTTTGAAGGTAGAAATTGCAAAAAAACGGCCCCATATGAAGAAAAAAAAAATCTATTTCGTCAGGGCAATGCACCGTGTCACAAGTCGATAGTAACGATGGCCAAATTGCATGAGTTGAACTTCGAATTGCTTCCGCACCCACCGTATTCTCCAGATTTGCCCCCCAGCGACTATTGGCTGTTCGCAGACCTCAAAAAGATGCTCCAGGGAAAGAGATTTGGCTCCAATGAAGAAGTGATTGCCGAGACTAACGCTTATTTTGAAATCAAATATAAATCGTTCTACACGGCTGGCATAGAAAAGTTAGGGAAGTGTTGGAATCAATGTATTGCTCTTGAAGGAGACTATGTTGATGAATAAAGAAGAATTTTGGCAAACAAATGTTGTTTTAGAAGTTAGTCCCGGGACTTATTGATCGATGTGTTAGTGTGTAGGTGTTAACCATTTGTAAGGAATTAAATATTTAGATTATTTAAAGTCAAATGACACGTTGGAAATTAAAATGAAATTAGTCCATAGTTATAATACGAGTACATAAATAACATTTGTTCTAAAGATATATATTTGTTTACAAGGAGAGCCTTTGGCCAATATTTTTATTGAAGAGAACTAAATCAAATTATAAAGAAAAACAACACATGAGTAAAAAAAACTAAACCCTTGTAATATGTTTTGTTTTTTTATCTTAATTTTTGGACGTTAAAAGTCATTGGTAGTCAAAGACCTACTAAAAAAATATAATTGAGGAGCTGGTTCATTAAGGTCAAGATATAATGGGTTTTGTTTTGATCATGACCAGTGTTGAGAGACCTGTTTAACCCTTTAACGGGCATAAGCAGAAATGGGTCGCATATGCGACCACCCTTATGGTTATACTTATAAGGATTCATTTTCTTAATTAAACGTTTTTAAGTAACACAAATGTCAAATTGGCAAATGTAGTGGGCGGGCAGAGGTCTTATTTAAGACGGATCGTCGTGAAGTTAGCTGCATGTTCAGTAGCAACGATCTAAACATCCGGTCAATTTATTGTCAAATATGTAAATAGGTATTATAAGTAAATCACCATTCATTATATCTCATATAAGAATGTTATTTTCTAATACAACCTAAACTTAGATATTATTTCCTAAACATTCATTGGTCACTTTTGCGACCACTGACATGACCTCTGAAACGGGCACAGGTCTCATATGCGACCGCCTCATTTCCAAAAAAAAAAATTAAAACACATATTCGAAGAAATGAAGTTGATTTGATACACATAATAATGATTTATTCAACAAAAAACTCAATATCTTAAAAATAAAAACTTGCCCTATAAAGGGTTAGTAACCAATTGATAAAAATGTTAAATATAAATTTAAAAAAAGAAAACTGTTTGTTAATAAACGATCGGTTTCAATCATCAATTTTTTTTTACAAAACATAACAGAATTAACCTGGCAAAAAATTACGATGTAAAAATGCGTGCACTGAGAAGAATACATCGGGTGATAATTTATGAGACACTACATAATAAAGTGATAGAAGATGAATGCAAACTTAAGGCTGATGTGTTGAGTAAGATGAAGAAGAGCATTCTAAGATGCATTGGGCTTGTTTAACGAATGAAGGAATAAAAAATAACAAAACAAATACGTAGTACAAATGTGAAGGAAATACGTGGTGTAGGTAGACCAGACAAAGCATGGTTGGATTAAGTCATTGATATTTTGAAAGAAGACCTTATAAACACCTAACTGGTTGGTTGGAAGAAATTGTCACGTGGAAATAATACGGGGAAAGTTGTGGTGTATACAAAGAAAGTGGATTTGCTCGGGCGCTGATATAGCTGCCAGATGTGATTTCTTTAATAATTGTGGGTTCGAGACTCACGTTAGACCACCTTGGAGGAGAGTTTGTTCTCTAAACGGCGCTTTATAAAATTATTTTAATTGATTATTTATTGTCAACGCATTAACATTGTGAAAGTTTAAAGACATCGTAATTTGTTTTTATCAAACAATGTTTATTCCCATTTATAACGGTTTAACCCTACCTGTTTCAAGGCTTTTACATCAGGGGAGCACAAACAATTATTTTGTTTATGCTCCCCTGATGATGAGATGATAACCTTGAAACTGGTAGGGTTATACCGTTATAAAAAGTGCAATTTATTAAAAAAAGTTTGATAAAAACAAATCACAAATTTGAGTTGAATTGAAGGAAACATAATAAGTCAGAAAAATCATATTAGTTGTATGAGAAGGTGTATGGATGAAAAAAAGCGGAGAATGTGTGTCGAGATAGAAAAGTCTAGCTCTCTGTCCTATCAACCTACCCCTTCAGGGAGATAATGTGATGGTATGTATGTTTTTTATCAGAATGAAATAAAATAAAATAATAATAATAACAGAAATAAAAGATGCTACATATATGTACAATAATACATATAAATACAAAAACACAAGCATGATTCGTACAATCTGTCAAAAACAACTACATACGTATTACCGTCTACAACAGGCCAGATACAAAAAGGTCCAGGGTCGAATAACCCACAAGAACAAAAATATCTGAATAAACTTCTTGACCAAGTTAAATTAAAGTTGATGCGCTTATGATATAACTCATCTCATTCTTTAGACCGGAAATACGTGTATATTGTCTTGTACACGAATAAAAAGAGCCTCACAATATCTGAATTAAATCCTTAATTCAAGAACTAAATACCAATTGATTATATGGTAAAATCAAAGAATATTACTCTAAACACATATCAATTAAAAGTTATAGTACCCGCCGGTAAGTATTACACATCGGGCTTAAGAAAGAGACTGTCGCTTTGTAGAGGGTCGTCTCTGTTGCACGGACTGTAAGCACATCGTACGACAGAGACGACGCTCTACAAAGCGACAGTCTCTTTCTTAAGCCCGATGTGTATTACTTACGCCGGGTACTGTACACACATTGACATTTTAAAATCTGTAAATAATAGAAGTAAAACAAGAAAAAACCTTCAATTGAATACAAATAAACACGCCATTTTCCTACCAGCCCTCTTCTTAATCTCACTTAAAACTTCAGGCTTAATTTTACATTCATCCCTAACCACATTCTCACTTTCAACAAATTGAAACTAAATCAAAACATCAATTTTAAAATGATGTTTAAGGTATTGCACCACAATAATACAAAAACAATAAATTAATATTAATACGCATTTTTTAAAAATGTGTAGCGTTTTAGTTTTTCCACCCCTAATTATATACAATCTCCAAGCCTGGGGGTTGTTTTTTAAATTTAAAATCACTGGAACCCAGATTTTTTTTTCAAATTGTTCTAGTCTGGTTTTCACTTAGGGCCACTTTAACCACTTTCTGGTTGGTTGGAAAAGATTACCACATGGCGAAAGCACGCCAGGTTATATTGTTGTGGGAACCACGGTCGTCGCTGAATATTGTCAACACATACGGTCAACGACCGACGAAACGACCTTTGGATATGTCCAAAGGTCACATACCAAAACATTGACGCGGCCGGACATCTCGCCGTTTCCGTAAACAAATTATTTACCCACAATACTATTTACGATACATTCCACAGTAGAAAAAGAACGCATCACGCCGTCTCGCCGATCCCGTAAACAAATTGTTTACCCACAATACTATTTGCGATGTCTGCAATACTTCAATTAACCATTTCTGCACGCACAGAAGCGAGATAAAAATATATCGCGGGCGCGCTCCCGCGCCCATTCTGAAATGTATAAATACCCAAATACCGATAAATAAAACATTCATTCATTCACTCTCTCCTTCCGCATTGCTAATTGACGTATTTTATTTATTTACCAACAACTACTATCATCATCTCTTCAGACAAGAAGCATTCCGCTAAATTGTATACAATGGAAGTATAATGTAATACAATACATTACAAATATTTATTATACATCAATGTGAACGAGTCTTAAGCACGGCACACATGTCGAGTTCATATAAATTTTATCCCTCGCAGGTTAAGATGAAAGGAAGCAAACTCAATATTTTTCCGTACATCCAGTTGCAGAGCAGCAGCAGGAAGCTTTTCTTTCTCCCGTATATTTCGAGAAATTACTTTCCCTTTGTCAGAGGTAAAGCCAAAAAAATATTTTATTATATTTGGTAATGTTATTATAACATATTGTTCCGCGAGCAAACATACTTGTACTATAAAGAGGCAAGTCTGAATAATAAAAAATAAGAGGTTCTTGAAACAAAGCTAACTACGCGTAACGAAATCTTGGTTCCAACATTTAGATATGCAAGCGAAACTTCTGAAAAAAAGATGTGGGAAAACGAACAAAGGAATTAAAGGGTTAATAGACAGCCAAATTTAAATGTTATTTTGCACTCAGATAAGAACTTAACAGGAATACTCTAGTATCTGGACATTTTAGTATACAGTTCACTCGAACCCTCATGAGAGGATGCAATACATATTTTTACATCACATTCGGTTAAGGCTCGGTCTTAGAAATGATAATTTTTTTTTAATAAAGGTAAAGGGAGGAAAACCATTTAGACAGTCGATCGGAGCGTGGTTGTTATTGCGACAGGATATTGAGTACTTGGGCTTTCAGGATGAATGACGTGTGGAAAAGATTTGTGTGGGCTCTTGAGTGTGGGTTTATTGTTGTTGTTTTGGTTTTTGTTGTTTTATATTTGTATTTCTGTATATTTTTATTTTTATGATTGTGTGCGGTATATTATGGGATGAACATTTATGGTCTTTCTGGAGTGATGATGTGTGAGGAGTTTGATTTCACATGATGTTTTCAGTTGTAATTGAGTGTCACTGTTTGTCAGGTTGATGAGAATGTGCAACGGGTATTTGTTTTTGTGTAATCAAAAATCGTTAAGAAATATCGATTTATTTTTTCATGCTAAATATCCTCAGTGAGATACAAACAAAAGCCTAGTTTACTGAGGATACGACAAATGAAAGGCAACAAACCCAGATCCATTAAAATTGTATGTCCAAATTAAATTACCTGTTGTTTTTTCGCAAATTATGTATATTTCTTGTCATGTGTAATAATAAATAAATAATAATAAATAAATAAAATACTATAAAATGTTGTTATCGCGTCTTGTCTTGATAAGACTTTGATTTGATACTGCTTTTCAAAATAATAATAAGGATAATTGACGTTCCGAAGTTTCTAGAATCGATTGACTTCCGAATTTATTCGAGAAATATATGACTACAGAATATCCGGCACGAGAGTTGTACAATTAACTATCACTCAAATTTTCCCGTACCCAGATTGCATCGATTGGGTAATGACTATATTGCAGTCTCGGACATATTTGGTGACAGTCTTAATGTCTTTAAAAGTTTTCTTAGAGAGCGTTTTTGTTTGCTTAAACCATAAATGCGACGCCACGGCGTGACTCTAGTTGTTTTTTTTATCTCTTTCTTTTTGTTGACTTTACTTGTTTAAAAAAAATCGAAATATCTGTTAATACTCGTATATTGAGATTTTAATTTTTTTTATGTTGCGAGTCGATTGATTGCGCGTATTTTCTGAGATTATAATTTCTTTCTTTTGTTTTTTAAGGGCTTTTGATTGCTTGAGCCTTGACCTGTCTCAAATTCGTATTTTATGTGTGGTGGTAGTATGCATGTGCGCACTTCATTACTATATTTTTTTATATATGATTTATGTAAATATTTATAATATTTGTGACAAGTTGTATTTATATTCATGCGCACTAATTTCTAATTTGAATATTTTTCTTCTAACCTTTTTTAATGGTCGATTAAAGACTGTACATTAAAAAAAACAATCAAATGTGATTTAAGAAATATTTTTAAAATAAGCATTCAATCATTTTATACAATGTTGATAAAGTATTACACAAATTTTATACAATGTTGATAAAGTATTACACAAATTTTATACAATGTTGATAAAGTATTACACAAATTTTATACAATGTTGATAAAGTATTACACAAATTTTATACAATGTTGATAAAGTATTACACAAATTTTATACAATGTTGATAAAGTATTACACAAATTTTATACAATGTTGATAAAGTATTACACAAATTTTATACAATGTTGATAAAGTATTACACAAATTTTATACAATGTTGATAAAGTATTACACAAATTTTATACAATGTTGATAAAGTATTACACAAATTTTCTAGTTTGTAATTTATTTTTATCAAACACTGTTTATTCCACTTTTTTGTTTGATAAAAATAAATTACAATGTTTTTAAACCCCCACAACGTTAATGCCTTAACTATAAACAACAAATTTTCTAGTGTCTCAGGTTTCTTTGCTATTTCTTTCTGACAAGCACTAATTGAACACGTGGATTTCCAAAATAAATTTTGGTATCGTATATGACATATTAATGTTTTTTTTTTTGTATTTCACCCATTGGCTTGCAATATACAATTAGTAACTTGCAATATACAGACGGACAAATCGTGCGCATTAATAGTAACAATACGTGTTCAAGTATATATTTTATGTGATGGTTAAAAGCGTTTAATATAACAATGAAACGGAGTTTATTATATTTTATCTACCTATAGATGAATGCATGTTAAGATGGAAAATCTGGATTGATGCGAATATCGGTACCATACCGTACACAGCATCAAGAGGACGGCACTAAGTTTAAAATCCTATCGGAGCTTGCCACAGCCGGTTATGTAGTAGAACGTTTCGTTTATAATACACTAGTTCTCTTCAGTTCACATCTTTAGTATATTTGTGTTGTATTGTGGATAATAAAAAATAAATGAAGTTTGGATGCTATATTTTTTAAATGTCGGCCGTCACACGACAATTATTGAAAGGTATTAAAATCCATAAGTGAAAATGATATTGGTTTTCATATAAACCCACTAAGAACACACTTTTTACTTATAAAGTCATGGAGGACATCGTCAATCATTCTGCTTTGTTGAATCAGATTGCGTTGTATTGTATGTAATCAAATTATAAGGAAAGTTCGCGAGAGTCGCTGACTTTGTGCGGGACACCTGACGACTAGGAAATAAGTGGCTCAGGATCGTAGAAAGTGGAGAGATATATATTCTTAAGCTATTGGCATCTCAACAGCTTGATTTGTGAAAAATAGCCAGCGTACTTAGTACTTGCGTCAGCATTGCCAGAGGACTCAGCAGGGTCCACATGTCTGTGGTATTTGCTGAAGGGAGTGCTTGTCTAGGATGAAGCTGTTTTCTCACAAAAAAACACACGATCGATGAAAAAAGGCAGCTTAAGGCTGGTGCTGGAGGGATGAGGAGATCCTTGACTACAAAACCCAGCAACGACGATGAATACAAAGATTTTTAGAAAAAAATCGATAAGCGTGGAAACATTCGTGGAAAATATTGACTCCTGTTAGTTTAGACCAAAAACATAGTCATCCTGATAATTTATGGTCATATGACATATTTAGATTTAATCCCAACCAAATATAATGTTGTAGTGAGGACGAACAAAAATATGAAATACGAAATGTTCAAACACAGCTGTAAAACTGGAAAACGAAAGGTTATTTGAAATTGTCTGTTTCATTACCATATATTGACTCCTGTTAGTTTAGACCAAAAACATAGTCATCCTGATAATTTCTGGTCATATGACATATTTAGATTTAACCCCAACCAAATATAATGTTGTAGTGAGGCTCGAACAAAAATATGAAATACAAAATGTTCGAATACAGCTGTAAAACGAAAGGTTATTTGAAATTTTCTGTTTCATTACCATCTGAAGTCGAAGTTAAATTTCAAACTTAAAGAAAAGTGATGGAAGCGGACTTCTTCATTCTTGAAGAGGGCATGATTTGAAAATCCTATTTTAATATTTAGGACATGGTTAAAAATCATGTTCAAGCAGTACTAATAATTATGAAACAATAAAAACAATAACCATAGATAATCTTAAACTGAATGAGGTAAACATTATCTATGCAAAAAATCTCTTCTTCAGGTATTTATCGTCTTGAAGTTTAACGTTGTCAGACAGAAAATCTTAAAGACGTCTTCCACTTCGTCTTATCATTAAACTTTTATTATTATACAAAAAATCGATAAAGATGAAATAAACGATAAATATATTTGAATGGAGGTTATTTTAAAAGTTTACCCAAATTAGGCTTGGAAAGCTCGGGGTTTTTTTTTCCAATTTCTCGTTTATAAATTTAATGAGAGGAATATTGATCGCTGTGAGGCGATATCAAAAAAAGTTTATGGAACACTAAAACATATAAACTTGAGCCGCGTAATATCAAAATTAGTTAAGATGTGTGGAAGTGAAACGAGGACGTAGAAAAATGCTGTAAGGAGCTGAATTAATATGTGCACTGAGAATAATACGTGTGGTACAACATATTATGGAAAGAAGTGAGTTGCAGTGAAAAAGAGTGAATTCGAGACTGATGTATTTAATAAGATGAAAGAAAATTAGGAAAACAAATAAAAGTATAGTTAGATAAAATTAACGATATTTAATCGTAGGAGTTGTAAGAGAAAGTGTATGGATGTGGAAGATGTGTCTTCCGATAGAAAAGTCTGTTGCCCTGTTCTCTCTGTTTACCTCGACATATCAATGGTTGGATGGGACATATTTATGTAAGTTTGAACTGATTTATTTTATGTTATTTGCCTTAATAATTTTAGGGGTTAGTTAAGGATATTTCTTCCTACTTAGTTAACGCGCATTTTTGTTTTTCAGTCTCTGATAAGAAATTTTCACTTAACAGACATTAAACAATAATCATTAATATCAATTAGTTTTTCAACTAATTACATTGAAATTGAGAACACTTATTACCACGTTCAATCGAGGGACTTTTATCTGAACTATATGCGTCGAATTTATAAAAATCTTAATTATTTACATATAAAGAGTCGTTCATTTTTAGTGTTTTTTTTAAATTCTTGGATAAAACACAGATGGCGTCGTAAACTTGTCTGGATCTTGTGACATTTGAAAAGTGCAATTTATGACATTTATAAAAATGGAGTGGTATACAATACAACAACGCGTTCAAATTGAGAATTATTTTATGTATTGTAATCTCCGCAAACGGTGATGTTAATTGGCCACCAAGATCATGTGATCTGACACCGTTGGACTATTTTCTCTGGGGTCACGTGAAAAACCAAGTCTATTAGAATAACAATCAATCAATTCCTGAGCTGAAGGACGAAATTATTCGCGATATTGGTGAGTTAGAACCGCAATTATGCCAAAATGTCATCAAAATTTTGACAACAGAGTGGACATCTGCAGACCTGCAAGAGGTAGACGTTTGGCGGTTATGGTTTTTTGTATTTAAATGTCATGCATTGTACGAGTACTTCAATACCAATAAAAAGTTTTTGGAAATCAAAAAAAAAATGTGTGTTTTATTAAAGAATTAAAAAAATTGGAATTAAAAAACTCGCTCAAATAGAAAGACCCTTTACATGAAAAGAAATTTTATAAGCATATAATTTGTAAAAAACGACTGGTTATTAAAAATGGGCACACAATTTATATGAATCTGGGTTTGTTGCCTTTCATTTGTCGTGTCCCTTGTAAACTAGGTTTTTACCTATATCTTACTGAGGACATATAACACGAGAAAATAAGTTGATGTTTTTTCCGATTGTTGATTATATTAGGTGTTAACATAAGTTGTGTCCGTTTTTTTTTTTCAATTTTAAAATGAGCACCAGAAGTAAAACAAAATGGTAAATGTTATACGTCATTCAAAAGAAAATTTTCTGCTCTACAATATATTGTGTTTGCTTTTACGTTATATATATTATTTTATTTGATTACAAGCCTTCAAAATGGAATGTCAAGTAGACGAAAGTGAGTATTTTCGACACCTCCTTCTGTTCGCGTTCAATCGAGGGAATAAAACTGCCAAAGATGCTTGCGATATTTGCGAAGTGTACGGTGAAGATGCTATGAATAAAAGGACAGCTCGTCGATGGTTTTTGCGTTTCAAAGACGATAATTTCGACCTGAAAGACATGGAGCGTTCCGAACGACCAGTTGACTTCGATGAAGACCGCTTAAACCATATTATTCATGAAGATCCCCTTCACCGTACACTTTGCAAATATCGCGAGCAGCTTTATTTCCTCGATTGAACGCGAACAGGAGGTGTTGAAAATGCTCACTTTCGTCTACGTGACATTCCATTTTGAAGGCTTGTAATCAAATAAAATAATATATATAACGTAAAAGCAAACACAATATTTTGTGGAGCAGAAAATTTTCTTTCGAATGGCGTATAACATTTACTATTTTGTTTTACTTTTGGTGCTCATTTTGAAATTGAAAAAAAAACGGACACAATTTATGTTAACACCCAATACAATACCCCGTTATGAGCTCTCATCAACTTGATAAACAGTGAGACTCAATAACATTTATGTATCACGCCAATCAAACCCCGTATATTTCATCTTTCCAGATAGACCAAAAAGTCCATCTCACAATTATTAAAAACACACCACACTCAGAGTCCACACAAGCATTTGCAACAAGTCATCTCTCCTGCAAATACAAACACTCAATCTCCTGTCGCAATAACAACCACGCTCCGATACACTGCCTGAATTTGACGTCCTGAAAGCTCAGAAACCATTTAAATATTTGAAATTTCAAATTTCATCTTATGAGTTTTATTGTGGTCTCAAGTGACCGCACGTCTCTGATTTTCACTTTTCTTGAGGCTGGAGAGGGTTTATAGGTGTGAGGTAGGTTTTTGAAAGCTGTAAATTGTTATATTTAAAATCATTAACATATATTAACATATATTATAGCAATTTCACCCGTTCTCGATAGTGTATAGAAGAAAATCATTAAATTATTTTTGGGATACATTTTTCATATCTGTGCATCAGGTGTCAAGTTTCATCATCCCTGCTCTGATAAATTACCCTTATGAGATGTAGGGATGACTTTTGGTTTCAAAAAAAAAACAAAATGACCAAAATTTAAAATTATTTTCACCACAAAGTTTCAATTTTATAACGAATTATCAAAATGTATTAAAGAAACCATCAGAATCCCGATTTTTCATTGTTTTATGTCTTAAGGGTAGATTTTAGTATTGTTCAGTGAGAAAATTGTAAATATAAATTTTCTGATATGAAATGATAGATGTAAGTTTGCAGGGGGAAAATGTGTTTTTTTTAAACTAAATAAATAAACACAATGAACTAGTTGGCTGGGCATACAAAAACATTTTGAGGTTATGATAAATGACAAAGCAGTCAAAGTAGCCAACCAACTAACTGACTAAAAAACCAAAAGTTTAATTTACTATTAATTTTTTCCCACAGTTTCATATTTGTTCCAAGAATAATTTCATCCCTTAAATTCACGTAAAATGTTCCATTTCACTGAATTCTATTCATTTAAGTAATTCTGGGAATTTTGTAATGATAAGTAGTAATAATTTAACTTTGTACATATCTAGAATATTACATAGAGCTTAATATAACTATTTTTTAGAATTTAAATTATACTGGGAAAAATCACTTTTATTAAGGTTCATTCTGGAAATTTTAAATAATGTGGAAAATTTCTGAAATATTGAAAATGTATTGTTGGAAATATTTGAATATTTAAAAATATTCAAGTTGAATCCACAATTGATGGGCAAAAAATAAGTTTCATTTTAAATTTTATTTGTTCATCAATAATTTAAGTAAATTTATACTCTATTTAATTTTAAAAGGAATAAACCCAAATGTCATACACTTCTTTTTTGTTTTTTAATATTTTTGTAATTGTGAATATATTAATTGTTTTTATCCATAAAATCATTTAAAGTGATATTTTAATTTAATACATTTATACATGTTAATTTTCAGACAATTTAAATATTATAATCAAAGATTTCAAGATAACTTTGTGAAATGCCATATTCAAATAAATATTTTTTATTCAATCCCATTGCACTATTAGAGTTATGTCGAATTGATGAATCAGACATATTTAAGAGCATGGACAGGAAATAACATTATCTTTACATCCATTATTCGTGCCTTTGAGTTTAGAACCACCGGAGTAATCGCACGTGTAAGCAATACTATCTTACGTGAGATAGCAAAAACACCTGCACTTGTCTAGCATACTAAACACCTGTACTTGTCTAGCATAAATAGCGGGAGCATTTTTTTTTTAATTCTTGGGAATATCCGAAAATCGAACCTGAAACCACGAAGGTTTTCGTTCGTGTTTCCATCTTTCATCTCGAGGCTTTCTTCGGAATGATCCCGGTTCGTAAGATAGAGAGAAAGAGAAGAAAATATTGAAATTTCGGATGTATTTTTTTTTGGTTGAAGCTGCCAGTGAGATGATCGTACAAAGTTTTTTCCATAAATTATGAAGCAAACTAAATTACCCTGTGATTAAATTTGGTACTTGAAAAATTTTCAAGAAATCGTTGAGATATGAAGATACTTGGGGAAATTCTTTCCGTTAATTTTTCAGGGGTTTGAGAAGTTATTTAAAATTATTAGATATCCCTTAATGTAAATGTTTCGGGAAATCCAAAAAAAAGTTTGATTTTGTCTGGTCCCTTTTTTCTTTCATCGATATACCACTAAGGTTCAAATCTTTACGGCCTGAAGTTACTTGTCGAGCTTACATGGTCAGATTAATAAATACCATACCGACCAAATAAATAAACAAAACAATTTTATTGATAGCGACATAGTATGTACTCGTACATATATAAATACATTCCAAAATCGCGCATATATTTCAGGATAAATAGCAGAAAATACATTTAAAAGATAAGTTATCAAAAGATTAAGGCTTATCTCATAACATCCCCTCGGCATATACCCTACCAATATAGTGCCAGCCCGCCTGCGAAGACATCAAATGTTTTTCAGCCCTCACCCTATACGCTCAACTCATGATCAGGCAATATTATAATACAATTAATATTTCTTACCTCTATCCTTAGTTGTTTGTGAACTAAAGCTGATAGAAGATATGTTATCACGTTATATTCAGAAATAATAAAAAACGGATATCGCGCAATTATCATGTTTCTTTGAAAAAAAGAGAAAATTCCTTCAGAAAATAAACGTTTACGAAGAGTTTTCTCCTTCATGTTCCACAGGGATAGATTCGATTAAACAGTTTATGTTAGGTGATTGAAGATTCTTCTCGTTAATGCAGATCATCAAAAGCAGTCACTCCAGAAATAGTTGCATTAGTGCATGAGCAAGTGTTATAAGATAAAAGACTAATATAAAAAGAAAAAGTAACAGCCTATGCGTTTTCCAAAACCACAGTACTGTGAATTCTGCACGATGATCTTGGAATGAATATGGTGAACGCAAGATGGGTGCCAAAACTCTTGAGTGCTGTCCAAAGGCAATGAAGTGTTGAATGTTGCAATTATTTTTTAAGGTTCTGCGATTAGAAAAAGAAATAATTGTCACGGGAGATAAAATTATAATTATGTTCTATAATCTTTTATCAAAAAGGGATTCGATGGAGTGGCACTGTCTTGGATCACCACGGCCCAAAAAAGTCAAGCTGATATTAGCCCAAAAAAGATTAAAGCAACAAATTTTTTTAGCATTGTTACAGAATTCTACTAATTAAATTCAAAAATATAAACACTACAATTACTTACAAATATGTATGCAACATTTATGTACAGATGAAAGGCTGACATTAAAAAAACGCCAAGGAAAGCGCTCATGAGGTTTGAGATTATTGCACGACATTGCGCCAGTGTACACTTGAGGGTTATTATATTTTAGCTCAATGGTTATACATTAAGGTATAGAAACATGTCAAATCGGTTGTAAGATATTGAAGACAACAGTATTCTAGAACCAACTTTAATGCATGGAAGTTAAACGTGGACCTGGAAAAATACTGTAAGAGACTGAAAAAATACTCTAAAGCATTGTCTAGAATTAAATCGCCAACTCTTAAGTCCCACCTTGGACCATGCCAGTATTTTTATATTTACAAAACTGAAATCCGATTTACGTGGGCAAAAAATAAAAGTAATATTCACAGTGTTACGAATACAACATTTTCAGGAAAAAACTTCAGAATATTTTTTCCGATGTATTGAAAAGTTAATTCATCGTTCTTGAAGAATTGTGCTATTCGCGTAGTATTCTCTCAGATGCTGGTCGATTTAAAAGAAATATCGAACGGCGAGTAGTGATAGGAAACAAAGTTAACGGGGTCCTTAAACACATGTACTCGAATTTTCATATTTCACTATAGTACCTATTATTTTGCGTGCAAAAAATATAGTTTCTCTCAGAATACGGACGTTTTCTTCGATCAGGTGATGGAAGACTCTTTTGCATACCAATTCATCACATTTTACAGATTTTCATTTGTAGTTTACTCGACGCGACTGTGGAATGGATTTTCAAGATTCATCACATTTGTATGTTACCATCCTCGCTACGTTTAAAAGAGAATTGAATAAATTTTGTGTTAGTAAGAATATCCTTTCATCCTAATTTTTTTTGCCTCCCTTTCTTATCTTGACCGAATTCTTTTTCTCTAATTTTACCATTATATATAGAGATAAGTCATTTGTTTGACTTTTTTAATTTAAATTTAAACGAATTTATAATTTTGTTAAATCTGTCGTAGATTAAACAGTATAATGTATCCAAGATGAGCTAGTTGGTTGGGAAAAAATACTGTATAGCAATAAACTCACCAAACGTTCCCATGTATAACCATTAGCACCAAAGTATTAAAACTAATTAACTTAACAAACATTTTTTTAATGTTTAACTATATCATTGTTCATTTGATTTTAATGGTAAACCTCTCAAAATCTTGTAATAACGGATATATTTTAATTGCATTTTGTTATAACGGATATATTTTAATTTCATTTTGTAATAAAAGATATATTTTCATTGCATTTTGTAATAACGGATATATTTTAATTGCATTTTGTAATAACGGATATATTTTAATTGCATTTTGTAATAACGGATATATTTTAATTGCATTTTGATAATATTCCCCTTCCATTTTAAATTCTACCTCTTTATAAATATGTTATAAAACTCTGAAATCCTCAAGGGAAATCATCCCAAGTTATTTGTTAAAGCCTTTATTTAAATAAAACCTACTTTATCCAGAAGATTTTTCCATTAATCCCTCTCCATGAATCGCTAATTTTGCGCAGACAAAGAAAATTAATCAATTTTGTGTTGTGTAACGAAAAATCTCTCACGATAAAAACATCCAGTAAATAAATACTCTGATTTTGTTTCATTGAGAATACGTGGCATGGCTGAGATTAGTTAAGTATTGAGAAAATACCTTTTCTGTCACGCTATACGAGTTACTCATATCTTAAGTATAACCTTAACCGGAATCCCATCATCAGGGGTAGGGATTGTTATGAAATGCATCGGTAGGAAAATATCAGTAATTTGTTCTCAATACGACATGATGCTGTTTTTGTATTTAATTTTTAAGTCAATCAAAAGTTGTCAAATTATTAATGTGTATCATGCTAATACGATACAAAAATATCAATAGTTATTCAATACCAATTCATTTGGTTTAAATATTGTAGAACTCTATTTTAAAACAGAATGATTTGACACTTAAATGTGAAAAAATCTACGTTATAACTTAAATTAAAGGGACAGATCTGTTTTGATTTACAAAAGCATTGTCAAATTACGTTTAATCTGTTCACCGCGTTAAAAATCAAATTCCAAGAATCCTGTGCGCGGCACAATTTCAGCGTTTTTTAATTTCTAAGTTTAAACGCGTACTTTGTTTAGAACCACTGATATATGATTACAACACCAAGTAAACATGACACATAATTTTCTGATAATAAATAATAGTCATTACTCTTAAGGAGACTCATTAAAGAAAGGATATAAACTAAACATTACGTAAATTAAACAAAGGAATGCTACGATCAAAGCAATGATTCATTACACTCACCCAATCAAATGCATATAGCACTAGTAATGTTTATTTACGTACGAGAGACTCATCGCAGTACTCGATCCGCGCTACAGGTCGTTACATGTGACGCAATAGCTGGAAATATTGAGAAACCAAAAAAAATCGGCGCTCTGTTTATTCAACAATATCTCATAAACTAATATATTATTTGACAAGGTGTTCAGAGATGTCGCTAGAATAACGATTATTTAAAATTTTAGTTCCATTTTTAGTCCGGTTTTGTGTCATTCTTTTTAAGTATTTGTGATTTGAAACTTGGATTGTCGTCAGATCACAGGCGTTTGTGCTTCCCGTGAGGAACACGTTAAGTAATTTTGTAAAAAAAATCACATTTAAATGCCAAATCATTCTGCTTTAATAGCTATTCAGTTCAGTTCGATTGCACTACCATCCGCGGTGCTTTGGGGGACAAAATAAGTCCCCATGTGGTGTGATTAGTAGATCAAAATTGTTTTTATTTTTTTTTATGAGTACGATGTCATGAAGTGACGAAGAAGGAACTATCCAAAGGGACTTTTCTCTGGTGGCGTTACATCTGAGTGTGAACACAATAGTGACGATGATGGGTTTAAGATCCAACATCACAAGAGATGGAAAATGACTCGTAGTGTAGTAAACATGCTTACAAAGCAGTGTAATGTCTGGAACTTAAGCCTCGCAAGATATTATAGTACTGGCACCAAAAATTTAAAGCTGTTAAACTCTCATTTGACACCACTCAATCGAAGCTGTCCATTGGTCCGAAGATCAACCGATGAAAGGCTGAGCAAAGATCCCTTGAAAAACAATCGACTCGATTATCATCGCTGGCATAACTCGATTATTATCGCTAGTAACAATAGTTAATAGAAAAATAAATTAACATACTTTTTTCGTATGGTACCCTTTAATACATCCCAATAAGTGGTTTTTTTTCGATTGAAGAACGTGTCCAGGAGACAAAATTTACTTCAGTGCTAGCAAGCGAGCCGTCGGACTGCGAATCTCTGGAGTAGACACGAAACTGGCAGATCGTTATTGAACATGTTGGCAAAAATTACCGCTCGGTGCGTGCGAATATCGTTAACAGACACCCTTTTACTAGACTAGACCTTATTTTTTTGGGTACTATTAGGAATCGAATTCGAAACCCCCGGGTGGAAGGTAAGAATGTTAACACTAGGCTACAGAGATCGTCGAATTAAGTAACATAATCAGGACATTATGGAGGAATAATTGAACAAATTTCAACGTATGCAAAATATTTTATGTGAGATATTTTCAACCTAAGAAAAAAATTTATGAATCGCACTTGTCCGAAAAAAAACGTAACTGCTTGAACATCCTTTCGGTATTGTCTACAAGAATCAGGCAGATTTCGTTAGAGTGTGAATTTATCCAACGCTAAAATTAAGCTTGCTAAACAATTTTTATGATTGTTGGAAAAGATAACTTCATAGCAATAAAACCGTAAATCTCTACATTGTAAGATGAAATGTTTGAATTAATAACTACCGAATGCAATTTTAACTTTGAACACTAGACTAACGCAATAAATATCTTTTAAGATCAAACGAGAAATAATGGCTATTCAAGAGTTTCCAAAATGTTTGAAACCTGGAATTTCTACTATTCTAAAAAGTTACGGAGCTCCACTGAACTCCTCACTGTTTCAATTAACTTAAAAATCATCTCAATATAACAATTATATAGTGGCGTGGATTGAAATGAACCTAATGAAGGCGAATACGGTCCAACAAAGCGAAGGCGGGAATTTATACACTCCAACAATTTGTGGATGCTGTTGTTTCCTGAACGGATCTAAGATATCAGATAATCTATACATTCATGAATAAGGCTTAAATGAAAAATTTAATAACTGTGTTTCACATCTGAACAAAAAAGTCACAAACCTAACCTTTGGCATTATTCAGTTCAAAACCTCCTCAGTCAACGGCGATTTTGGAAGCTTTTAGAGTTTTTGCCATTGCTAGCCATGTAGCGTGGAATAGTATATACTCGTATCTTAGTGTTAGATATATGGATGACGTGTGCAGCTTTAAGAAGTTCCTGAAGACATTTTTTTTATAAGTCTTAACAATCGATTCAATCAAAAGAGTCTATAATTGGTTTTCTAAATATTTACGTGTGTCCCACGTGTTTCTTCTTTTATCTCAGTAATTTCAGGGTTAACCTTTTACCCTGTTGTATCATCTGTCTATGTGCGCAGTGTTTACCTTTGTATACTTTTGGAAATATTTGAGAAGATGTGTTCAGTTTATATTATATATGTGGGTGCCCCTTCTACCCCAGATACGCTGTTGAAGTCATCCAGAGATGATATTGGCGAACATATTAAATTAACATGTCAGCTGCCCTGGTAGATATCGTAAGGTTCCGGCGTCCTCTCGATTGCCCCGCCTTACCCCACAGTCTCCCGACGACAGTCTTTGCCAAAGTCTCAACCATAATGTTAGCGAATAGATCCATTCCACTACGGCAGAACAAGCACACGGCCATTAATGTTAAAGTTATTGTTCATTTTCATTTTGTCGTCGTTTCGATTTGATTATAGGGTACCATGTTGATTGGAGGTTTAATCCGTCGCCCGGTTGTGAACAGGGAAGTCGTTCTCATGCGTTCGCATTGCGCTTGAAGCGAAGTTGTCGGCAAACAAACCGTGTAGATGAGAACTAAAACGTTTTACAAACGTTGGCATCATAAGCCAAACCATGCGGTGCAACACTTCGAAGGATCTTAAACAACATACACGTATGTCCATATTAGCAAAGGATTTTAGGAACGGTTGTTCCTTAAAGGAGAGATGATGAGGATGATTGTTGATAAATAAAAACTTGCGAAATCGGAATATGCAAAGAGGAATTTTATTGACAAACGTCGGTATTTATAATGTTTTGGACGTGTGCGGGAATGCGCACGAGATATATCGCTGTCTCGTCTTTGCGCTTACAATATGTTTATTGTCGATGCGTAGGTAATCCTTTGTTTTAAGAGACAGCACGGAAGATGTGTTGCTCTCTCCTTTCCTCATTGAATGCGGTCTCCGCTAGTGAGTTGAATGACCGACCGCGTGGACTTTGTCCATTGTTTGTCTCGCATTGTTAAGGTGGGCAAAGGTCGTCTCGTGGGTTCAGTGACCGCACGTATAGTCGCTACAGGATTAAGGACATGTGGGCCTAGACACGAACTTCACAACCACGGTCAGAATTGCTTCGTCAGTCTATCACCTTCCGGAGATGGAAGGAGGCCATCGATTTGAAGATATAGTTGTTCTATACAAAAGAACTAACAAACGAATGCTAAATTTAGAAACAATAATCCTCAAGAGAACTCGAAGTTGGCTGAGAACTCGAATATTGTAAGAAAAAATAACTCAAGTTGAGTGTAAGGATATGAAGGTAGCGGCTGTTATCATTTGCATAAATATAGAAAAAAAATATATTTGGTAAGAAAACTACAAAAAAATTACCAAGGGAAAAGCAACCGCTAACAGAGTTTTGTTGTTCTTTTGATATATGATAGTAACACATTCGGTGTTGAGGTGTAGTGTTCATATATAATTATATATTTTAATAAAACCTCCCAAAAATATCCTTAAAGTGCTTCCTAAAGCTGTACACGTCACCCACATATCTAACACTAAGATGAAGATCGTTCCTCGTCACAGAACCAGCAACGGTAAAAGCTATATCATAAAACCCCACCCTATTGGATCGATCTGCAACAACCATTTTTTTAGCAGCTGACGAAGAAATCGACCTATAAGTTCTATTCCTCTCCGAAAGACAATCTCTCAGGCACATATTCGAAAGATACAATGGAGACATCTCACTAAGGGACTTGAATACAAAAAGTCAAATTTTAAAATCAATCCGATCGCAACACTTAAGTCAATGTAGATTTTTTGAAAGTGGTCTAACATGAGAATTTAAAATTACCATGTGTCAGCCTTGCAGTTGCATTAAAAACAAACTGGAGTGTAGAAATTCGTGAATATAAGGAAAACCAGAATGAATAGATTTACAATAATCCAGAAAATATTTAAGGACGGGTCTCAATTAAGATATGTTTTGTTTTGTAGACAGCTTGGATACTAATTGATTCCTATCCTTTGGACGTGCTTAGGAGACTGTATCGGAGGACTCCAGCCTACATTACATGATCCTATAAAATGCCTCTCCTTACACAATAGTTCCCATCCTTCCTGCGCCACTTTTCTACTCCTACGCTCATTACTACAATTCATTACCTTCTTAATCAGGTATGGATTCTCAATTAATTAAAATACTGTAGTTTTTATTCAAGAATATTAAATCAATGTTTTAGCATTGGTCGTTGTCGGTTCAATTATTGGTTAATACTACAAAATTGGCCCTAAAATATTGTTATAAACTAAGAAGTCCACAAGATAATTTATGCGCCACCTTTGATGTATGGGAGTGAAACGTGCAAAAAGTCATCAAGAAACACTGGTTTCATATATACAATGGAAGAATGACACACTGTTGATGGTTTGTTTTCGGAGTATCAGTCCGATTAAAGGGCATCTTACTGCATCATTGAATATTGTGAAACGGACTTGGGTTATTTAGTTTGGATATTTTGGGTGGCGGAGAAAAAAACGGTATTAGAGAGGAAATTATAGAATTTCATACCTTTATTAATGTTATAAAAAACGTATATGTTACATATTTATATACTTATATTTGTATATTATTTATAGTTATGGCATTAGCATTGTGGAGGTTTAAATACATTGTAATTTGTTTTATCAAACACTGTTTATTCCACTTTTTGTAACGGTATAACCCTACCGGTTTCAAGGCTTTCATCTCATCATCAGGGGATGATGAGGTGAAACAAGATCGCCTTGAAGACACACACAAGACCCTGTTCAAGTCACTCAGATGTTCTCATTAACACCTTTCATTTCTAACTCAAGCGTGAGAAATAGTCCATTAAATTATCTACTCAAATCTGCCAGTCACTTATTTAATAAGTAGCCCGCCCACTCGCTGATATTACATAAATACAACTGTAATTTGTTTTATCGCACACTGTACATTCCACTTTATGTAACGGTATATATAAACCTACCGGATTTAAGGTTTTCGCCTCATCATCAGAGGAGCACAAACAAGAATTCTCGTAGAGCACAAACAAGAATGAGGTGAAAGCCTTGAAACCGGTAGGGCTAAACCGTTACAAAAAGTGGAATAAACAGTGTCTGATCTCACCGGATACTACTATATATGAGGCTATCCAAATAGTTCGGTTTTTCTGGATAATAAATACCACTCCACTTGTTCTTCCATCTTCTGTACCTCTGAAATACAGATGTCCATCTTTTAGTTCTATCTTGTCCTTTCCATTTCTTCTGACTTCGCTTAGCCCTACGATATCCCAATTGATGTGGTTTAGTTTTTCTTGAAGTTCAGTGATATGGGCATCACTTGAGAGGGTTCGAGTATTGAACGTTGCGATGTTCATCTGGAAGGAGCCATTACCGATCCTCCGTGTCCGTATCGAAGCCTCCCTTCTAGAACCGCTGCTGTAGTCTCCCTTCTAGGAAGCTTCCCTTCTAGGATGTCTTCCGGAGGGTGTTTTTATCTTTTTGCTGTCAATCGTTTTATTCTTGTGAGGTTTGTGGACAGCACGAAGGACAAAACTAGCATGGATCTCATTTGGACGTTTAAACAACATCTTCAAAAGTAATCTCCCAATATCCTTGAAGCGAAAGGTCTACAACCAGTGTATTCTCCCAGTACTTACGTATGGCTGCGAGACATGGACGCTCACAGTAAAGAACACATAAAAGCTCCAGACCGCACAAAGGGACATGGAAATATGCATGTTGGGATATACTAAAAGATACCTTAAACGAAATACCTGGATTCGCAATACAACAAAGGTAGAAGACGTTATAAAGGTGTGCATGAAAATGAAGTGGCAATGGGTTGGACACGTAGCCAGAATGTCAGATTCCCGTAGCCAGAATTTCAGACTCCCGATGGACATCCGAAATAATCCAATAGTACCCAAGTGGCATAAGGAGGCCCAGAAGAAGACCGAAGGCATGCTGGATAGATGAAATCAGGAAGCATGGCAGCATCACATAGCATCAACGAGCAAAAAACCGAATTATTTGCAGTCAACTTGGGGAGACCTTCATTCAGTAGTGGATCGACCCTGGTTGACAATTATGATGATGACATATATAATATATACTCGTACATAACTATAAGGAAGAAGGATAAAGTGATAAGTTTTTTTTAAATAGAACTTTCTACACGTCTAACGCTAATCTAATGATCATTTCCAGCATTTGATGCTTAATCTGTCGAACAGAAACATTAATCTAATTGGAATCTATCACATGGAATATTAAGCGAATTGTGATGCATTAATCTAATAGAGATATGTTTTAACGTCTTCAAATGATTCATTAAGCGTAAGATTGTAATCCAAAGATAATGTTTGAAAGTTTCAAACTGGAATATCCAATAACTTTACTTGGTTTACACAGAGTCGACCCGAGGAACATGAAAGCCAAGAACATTTTTTTTTTCAAAGGACCATTTTATGTAGCGCTGTTTCATGTGCAAACTCTTCTCAACGGCGCTCTAGCTTGGGACACGAACCCACTATTATTAAGCCGTGTGTCGATTACGCGCGGCAAACCGTCGAACGTTGGCTCGCGCGGCAGGCGTGCTTAATGAATATTTCGAGCCAAATCGAACATTGCCGCGCTCGAACTTGCCGCGCGGCGATCCGATCGCTGTCGGTTTTTGGGTGCGCGGCAAAGGCAAATCAGTTCACTGCTCGTCCGCGGTTGAGACGGGCGTTTAGTTATTTGAGTTGGCTCGCGCGGCAAAGCAAGATGAATAGTGAAAAGTGACGCTATTTGATTAAGTTGTATGCCTCCAAGGAGCTTCTGTGGAATAGTAAAATAAAAGATTACTACAACAAATCGCTGAAGCAAGATGCGTAGAGGAATATAAGCTCTGTATTAAGCTTGCCTATTCCCGACTTGAAGAAGAAAATGACCCCTGTTCTCGCGTCATACAGCAGAGTTTGGTTCAGGTTCATTTATCTAAGCTCCTGGTATAAGTTCTCCCTCACTCTCACTATCCAAAGACCCAGGCGGCATATAAAGTAATCGTGTACGTGGGTTTTTTTTCTCAAACAGTTATGCAAACGTATAGTAGCTAGAACAATTTTAGTGGCTGTTTTTGGTTCCAACCACATAGGCTTCCATAATACTGAGCTGAGCTCGAGCTACGAGTTCGAGATAGCCGGTAATTGAAGATTTTTTTCCTGATAACCTCTTTCTGACGCTCCTTGAAATGGTTTCGTTGTGTATTCATTGAGTGCGAAAGCCTTGTCACCCAGAAACGGGTTTGCCACGGTCGAACATGGCTCGCGCGACAGCCGCGCGTAATCGATACACGGCATTAGGTGTGTGTGTCGTCGTCTATGTTGGGCCTCATAGCCAAGGATCGCCTCACCATTTCGATGTCAATTCAGTTTGAAACCTGTGTCGTAAATTTTTTTCTTTCTTCTTTTATCTTCTTTAGAATACATTTATGCACTCGTGTATAGCAAGAAACCCTCCAAAAGATCTCCCAATATAACCTGATATATCTGTCCAATTTATTTCAAGAAAACCCGAACTTGCGAAGCGTTTAAGGGTCCCTATGTTATCAGTTTATTTGCATTGCATTCTTTATATATTTTCAAATGTAAACATAGCTCCTCTAAAAAATATCGTTTTTACCTGGTTAACTTACTTAGTTTAAATTAAATAACAGATAGTCAACACTTTGGGAGCCAGATGAAGTATACCACGTCTCCCAGAGGACATAATCCTATCGTGTTTCTCGGCACCAGGTCAATCAAGGCTTTGAGTACCATTTTATGTTCCCAAATACATATTTTACCAAGATTTCAGTTAGTTTTTAAGACATGAAATGTTATAAAACCATTCTATAGATGCTCAAAAAAATAAATTCTGTAATAAACTTAAACACAGAGGAATGATTTCAGGATTAAAAATTGTAATAGGTTATCCGTCCAACTTAGGATGAGTTGTGCCTCCAATTTAAAGTAACTGTGTAATTATAGGAGTCAAAATAATAAAATTAATTTTGAAAAGTTCTAGACAATTTAAAGATTCAACTGATTAACTTCAAAAATTTAACAATCGATCTTTAAGTTGAAAAGTTTCTCGAAGGACGTGGTAAAGATAAGGCATTTTGAATACCATCAGACAAAAATATCTATAGGGCATAGTTCGATATTCTATCAACGCAGCTTCCTTTCACCCAAAAGTAAGCTCCTTCTTTATAAAATTCTTATTCGTTCCATCTTGACCTAAGCTGCACCCGTTTGTGGTAGTGTAAGCAATATGTATCAACTGAAGCTTTAGCAAGTGCAGAACAAGACACTCAAGATCTCTTTCAACACCCATCCCAGAACAAACCTCTCCCGACTTCACGTCGAACAGAGTGAAGAAATCCTCCAGCATCACATCCTCGCGTGGACCGTGAAGTTCTATAAAAGTCAACAGAACCACAGCAATCCTCTAATTGCCACCCTATGCACTTACGAGAGTAAGCCCGATCTACCTTTCCATAATAATCACAGGCTCTTGAACCATCAGTGGTTGTCTGATTAGTTTACGTACAGTGTTAGCAGGGTAGATCAAAATCTATGTGAATATGATGAAATACAAGTAGCCTGCACGAGTGCACATGTACGTGCTAAATGATAAGTGTTAAAATAACAAATTGTTATCTAGTTATAAGTTAGTATGTACTCGTAGGTGTTGATTATTTCTAAGAATTTAAATATTAAGATAAATAAATAAATATACTAATAGGAAATTAAAATTAAGTTAGTTCATAGTCATAATATGTAAATTAGATTAGTAGTTAAGATATAAATTTGTGCATAGGTAAAGCCTTTGACAAATGTTTGAGTTATATATTAGGTTATTAATTAAAAAAACAATGAAAATACAAAAGTTACGTTTTTTATTTAAATCTCATGAATATGTAAATATTTTGAAACTCCGCCAATAAACAGAATACACCGATAAGGTCTATAAGTTTGTGACCTGAGCAAGTAAGAGAGTGTATGGAAATATACCTCACGGGTCACGGTCATCGCATAATCAAGCGATGTTACATATAATTTTTTATAAATCTACCTTCAGTTATTTGTTAACTAGAGCCGATAGAAGACGTTCTGTTTCGTAAAATTCTAAAATGATGAAATTCGATATCACACGGTTATCATTTTTTTTTTCAAAAGGACAGAAAAGCCCGGCAGGAATTAAACGGCGTTGAGACGCTGATTTTTTTTAATTTCTTCTGAGGTTTTCCTTTATTTTGAAAAAACTTTGTAACCACGCGTTATTAAATTGTTTAACATTTTAGAATATAACAAAACAACACGTCGTCTATCGGCTTCATTTGACTTTCGAATTCACGTATTGAATTTTAACTGTAAAGTTGCTTGATAATGCAGTGTATGCATAGGTACATATAGGTTGTATATTTAAAAAACTTATGTTTACAAATATCACACTTCTTTACGTATTCAAACAGAAAGAAAGGATAGAGATAGATGCATTAAAATATATTTGTTATATTATAATATACTACGAAGAGCAGGGGTGGAGGGTAACAGTGAGACTTTATGATATATATAGTAGTTTACATAGATGAATAGAGGGGATTTATATATGTGTAATTGTGCGTTTTACATTATCCTGTGGCTACCGGAGTCGGGGGGTGTGGGGGAGTTCATAATATTTATTTGGGCTTGGAGTGAACTAGATTAATGTTCACGTTGTAGTCTGAAAGTGAGCTTATCAGAGGGTTGACGGGGCTCGGAAGTGAGCCATAGAACCTTTCAGAGAGACCGCGATTTCCAGGATGGTAAGACTTATGTATTCGTTAAACTTTTTGTTGCTAATAAAGGACGGCGTATCCATTATGATGCGCATAGCTGTGTTTGTCTCGGCCACGTGGTTCCAAACTGAAATGACGTACGTTGTCTAAGGATTTATGATGGCCTTCAACAAATTCAACTTGTTATGAGGTGACATCCTACTGTGTCTGCCTAAGAGTGGATATAGGACTTTCAGAGAACCGTAAGCTTTCCCGGAGATGTCGGTGATGTGCTTCCTCCAAGACAGCTTTGTGTCGATGGTGACGCCGAGGTAGTGCATTTCGTCGCAATACGGAACGCTCTAGCCGAAAAGTTTGAGGGTCCAGACCTCTTCTTGAGAAACTGATTGCCGAATTCTTTGAAGGGTTTATTTTCACCTTCCAGCCAACTTTCATGTGTTGAAATAAATTATTGAATGCGAGAGTGCCAATCGCATGATTGCTTGAAAGTGGAAAGGAAAGCCGTGTCTTCCGCGTATTGCGCAGTAATGGATTGGCTAGCCTGGATACGGGGCTTGTTGCTGGTGTATATAGCATAGAGTGTGGGAGACATGAGGACTCCTTGCGAAACTCCTGCTAAGATGGAGCGATGTGAAGAGTTTATATCACTTACCTTGACGGAGAAGGTGCAGTTCTTTTAGGAATGAGGTGATGAACTGCACAGTATTAGGCAAGAGATCACTTGTTTTAGAGAAGGATGGCTGATGACCATGGTGATCACGATACTCAGAATTTACTGAATGATCAAGAAAAATCTTGAGTCAGAATCTTGAATCAAAAGTCCCCCTATTCTCCAAATCGAACGATAGAGAAGAGATAAAAATAGGAAATGTCAAAGAAAGTGAGGAAAATTATAAAGGAAGGTGACACTGGAAAGTTGGCGAAGATGAAAGTCAACTGAAGTAAGTTGAAAAGAAGGTTGAAAGATTGTTTGATAGAAAACTTTTGACGGGGCATCAGAATTTGTACAAGAAAAGTGTTGTACTTGGATAATAATTTAGTTTTCATAACTTTGTAAAATATTTACTTTGAGATGGGATCCTCTTATACTCGTGATTTTGAAGATAGAGTTTTATCATTAATTTTTATAAAATAACTTAATAATTACGCAGTTCAAAAAAATATAATTAAAAATAAAATTAATTAAATATGTTCCAGTCTGGTTTTCGACACGATTACGATAAACAATCCCTCAAGATTGATTATTAGCAACCTTCTGAATAGAAGACACTTAGGATTAATTGATTTATACTGTAAATGCTGTTGCACTTCAGTAAGAAAACATTTTAGGGCACTTCAGACGATTGGCAAGGTTAATCGATTGCAGCGTTTCATTATGCAGTGTTTTATACAACGTGTTTTTTGTGTTGCTTAATAACGCTATAAAAAAAATGTGATGGGCCGCATATAAATTCAACGCCGACTTACTTCCTCCAATATTACTTGATGGCTCTATCATACCATTACATAAAACTGTTAAAAACCTAGGTGTGCTTATAGATAACACTCTCTCATGGGGAGATCAAATAAATGAGGTAAGCCGAAAGATCTTCTTCAGCCTTCATTCCCTTAAAGCGTTGCAAAGATTCCTGCCTACTAAAACCAAAATTTTACTCGTGTAATCTCTATTCTTTCCGATTCTAGACTATGCGGATGTCTGTTACTTGGGTGTTACACAGGACCTGCTGGTCAAATTACAGGGTCTTCAAAATGTTTATCTAAGAATTATTTTCAACTTACGAAAGTACGATCATATAACTTCATACCAGAAGGCATTAAACTGGTTGAATTTTAGAAATCGACGCCAAATTTACATACTGTATCTATTGTATAATACCCTTAACTGTCCATCCACCCCCTCTAATCTCACCGATTTTTTTTCGGAAAGCTGACAGAGGGCAGAAGAAAGGATGGTGGTCAATGCAAGAGATATAAGGAGGTACTGCATGAGGCACGTAAAAAAATTAAGAGGGAACCAAATAGAGCCAAATGATATGGAACTGTTCCTAGTAATCAGGGACCAAATATAGAAATAAGACGCAGACAAGCTGCAAGTACTGAAGCTCCTTGCTCTATATACAGCAGGATAATGCCTATCACAAATTGGCTGACACCGTCATATTTAGTGGCACTAACGTAAGTTACCCTGATCACCAATTTTGTATAATGTCTTCTATTATATTCGTTACGGGTAATGAACATTCATTCAGTTTTATAGATGACAACGCGATTACACCCTAAAGGTACCTCTGTGCTGCTCATTAATTAGGCTGCTCCACCAGCCTGATTTGGAAGTTTGACAAGGGCACTCACTCGAATAGATAAAATATATATCCTAGAGAGAAATACGGACACAAACAACCACCCACTTGCCTTGATAACTCGAAACTTTATTTAGACGTAGTTCTACATGGTGCTGGAAATTTACGAATTCATATGTTTTCAAACATATGTAAACCTCCGTGGCCGAGTTGGTAAGATGGTTGAACTCAATCCGGAAGTTACGTATTTGAAAAAAATAAACAAAGGTTGGGTGCGTTTATGAAATAAAGGAACCGGGAGGAAAATAAAAGGGCGCTCAAAAGCAACACCAGTGGAAAAAAATAACAATTAATCGTATCGCTCCACCCGAAATACGTAAAAGTGTTGCAGCTGACCTAAAAAAAATATACACAAGTCCAGAACATTTAATTTTTTTATTTATCAAAGTAAAATATAACATAAATATTTACCACGGACATAGCTACTTGTATAAATAAATTTATATCTTAAGTTCTAATCTAATGTATATTATATTATTATGAACTAACTTAATTAAAATTTCCTATATGTCATTTAATTTTTAATTATCTTCATATATATGTTAATTTCTTAAAAATAGTTAACACCTACATACTACTACTTATAACTAGATAACAATTATTACAACTAATTATTTAGTAAGTACATGTCCAATCGTTTAGGCTACTTGCATTCCATCACATTCACTCAGACCTTGGTCCTCCCTGCTAATACTGTAGGTGGACTAGTCAAGCAAACAAATCTTTGTCATTATTATCTTAAAACTTTACAATTTATGTGAAGAATATATCATACGGAAAGCTTTAGATAAATGGACTGGTGGAATAAGAGAAAAAGGAGAACAATCATTAACGTTTGGTTTGCTGATGATACCAGTATTGTAGAGTCTAGTGAAGAAAGACTTGCCCAAGTATACTGCAGTGTAGAATCGGATAGTACATTTAGAAAACGAGCAAAATAAAACTCATGTCAATTAACCAACCTAACACGGCAGAGACCAGGTGAAAAAAAAAACTGAGCTTTTTTTTATTCAACAAAGTAATAAATAATACAAACATTTACCGAAGGCTATACCTACATACAAATTTATATTGAAAGAACTAATCTAATTTATATATTATAACTATGAACTAACTCAATTTTTATTTCCTACATGTCATTTTATTTTTAACCTTTTTACGGCGATGGCTCGAGTATCTTTCGTGTGTCCCACAGGCAGCGGTGTTTTACCTCAATAAATTTATATTGTATCTACATAAAAATATGACTCACCATTATCCCGAATCTGATTACTGTGGAACTGTGCGCCGATGAATTTTTTAGCTGACACTATACACACGTTATATTATCCAAATCAAAGCTATAAATAAAGTGCGACAATATAAGAAGCAATAATCGAAGAAAACAATAATCCTTAAACAATGAAAAAGGCAATTAATTCAATACGCAATACGCGTACTTACAAAAAAAATATCGACGCAAAATACGTCATATTGATCGGGAGAAATCGTCATTAGAAACATGACCTTCAACACACCCGAACGTGTGGCGCTAATATTTAAAATGCTTTAAATTTCGACGGCCTCGAATCGGTCTGTTTAAATCCTTCTTATGGATCAAGTACTTGAAGTTTTGATGATTTTAAAAGAGATGTCACTAGAGGACACGTTTTGTCTTATATTCAGGTTAAAAATTTTAAAGAAGATTTAATTTTGACTGAGATATCGACACGCAAAGTTAGTGGCCACTTAAATGGCCGCTCGCCAGGACGGCACGTATTATGTATGGGCCAGTTAAGTGGTCCCCCGCCATGAAAGAGTTAATAATCTTAATTTATAATATTAGTTCTTAAAAAAAGTTAACACCCACGTATTACTTATAACTAGATAACAATTCTTACAATTAATTATTTAGCATGTACATGTCCACTCGTTCAGGCTTCTTGCATTTCATCACATTCATTTAGACCTTGGTCCTCCCAGCTAATACTGTAGATGGACTAGTCAGGCAACATGGTGCTTCGGAAGTCTGTGCTAATAACGGAAAAGTAAATCAGATATACTCTTGTAAGCCTCCAGGTTAGCGATTCGATGATTATTGTGATTCTGTGGGTTTTTATAGTACTTCACGGTCCAAGCGAGGAAAGTCTAGGACCTAAGACAACCCTTATATAGTCACCAGCCAGTAATATCGAGATTTATGGTAAATACAGAAATAGTTTCATGAAGAGAGCGCAAGAATTGGCCATTTGCATGGATAAAACAAGTAGAAATGCAGAAATGTCGAGATCAACGGAAAGATGTTTTTTCCTGTTTCATTAACTATGAGAAGGCATTCGATAGAGTGAAGCACGGTGAATGAATGCGGATGCTGGAGGGGAATCTTTATTGGTTCCAGACTGCCGAAATTAAGGTCAGTAATGCCTGTTCAGAGGAGATTAAAGTCAGAAGAGGTGTACGTCAGGTTTGCATATTGTCACCGTTACTCTTCAATATGCACTCTTATTATGTCTTTCAAAAGGCTTTGGAAAACTCATCAAGAGGAGTGAAGGTCAATGGCGAGTGTGTTAGCAATATAAGATATGCCGATGATACTGTCATCTTGGCTGATAACATCGCAGATCTTCAAGAACTTATTGTTAACATTAACGATACAGGAGAAGAATTAGGCCTTAATATAAATATCAAAAAGACAAAATGGATGGCATTTGGCAGGGCAGATTACTCCGCTATGATATTGCGGCTTGGGAGTGAACTGTTGGAGAGGGTGGAGCAATTCAAGTACCTGGGCAGTATGATTGCTACATCTGTCGACCCAGATATGGAGGTGAAGTGCAGGATTGAAGCAGCCCGTAGTTCATTCAACAAAATGAGATCAATATTCTGCAATGATAAATCGAATGTGAAACTAAGGCAGAGAATGTTGAAGTGCTATGTTTGGTCTGTTCTGTTGTATGGCTCGGAAACATGGACGCTGAAGGTTCATACTATGAATCGGTTGGAAGCGTTCGAGATGTGGTTGCACAGGAGAATGCTTCGTATACCGTAGACTGATATGATCACAAATTCGGAGGTCTTGAGAATAGCTAATTGCCATAGACAGCTGCTGACAGATATTAAGGTCCACAAGATATCCTATCTGGGTCACATTTTACCTGGAGAGAAGTACGAAATCTTCCAGCTGATACTGATGGGCAAGATCGAAGGGCAGCATGGTCCTGGTAGAAGGCAAACATCTTGGCTGTGCAATATAAGAGACTGGACGGGGATGAGGCGTGTGGAGGACCCGTTCCGCATAGAGAAGCCTTTGCCCCAGAGTGATTGCCAACGCCGGGGGGGTCTGATTGGGCACGACAAGAAGAAGAAAGCAAGTAGACATAAAACGTATGACATCTGAATTGAGCTCTTGGAAAATATGGCACCTCAAAACCAACTGATTTGGCCGACTTGGAAAGCATTTAATAGTTTATTGAATCTTCGAAAAGACTATAGTTTCACTTTGTGGTGCCATTTTTTACATAAAAGGAAAAAATAAGTAAAATAATAAACTTATTTTATATTTTTGTGTTCACCACAAATTTAATTTAGGTTCAAAACTAGTTTCGAAGACCACCGTCTTCTTCGTCAGGTGAATATAAACTAAGTTGCCAAAATATATTCTGTACAAGTGTAAATAACCTAATATAAAACAGGTGAGGTAGGAGAGTGAAGTGGGGAGAGATGTTATACAATGGTGAATGGGGCGTGGAAAAAATATGTGAAAGTGAATGTGAATCTTTAAGACAGGGGAGGATTTTAAATTGGGTACATATTAAGCAGAGGGCTATTATGAAAATTATTTATTGATGATATTAAGACTTAATTTTATAGATATTTTATCTTGAGAATTTCCAAATTGTATTAGAAAACATGCCAAATATCCCAAAAGACTTTATCACGTATTTTTAATCTGGTCCTAAACAAAAACTATTTTCAATTTGACAATAACATGTACAAGCAACACGACAGCTTAGCCATGGGTATTTATTTCTTCGAGCCCTTGGGTTGCAGACGTATTCCTAAACAATTTGGAAGATAAAATATTTAATAGCAAATCTCCATTGTTAAAACATGTTTTGTTATACAGAAGATATGTAGACGACATTATTTGTTTATGGTCAGGTACAGAAAGGCAGTTAAAAATGTTCTTGAATCACCTTAACTCGTTTCACGAAAACATTAAATAGACTTTAGAAATAGGACATAATAGATGCTTAAACTTTTTAGACATATCTCTCAAAATTATTGATGGAAAAATTGATTTTAACATTTATAGAAAAGAAACTTATACAGACATTATAATTCATAATTCATCAAACCATCCCTTTGCACAGAAACTAGCCTCTTTATTCAATGATAAATAGACTATTAACTACTCCGGTATCCATAAATAACTTTCAAAAAGAATTAATCGTAATTAAATCAATAGCTTCTAACAATGGATACTCCCCAAATATAATAAACAAAATTGTATATAAAAAAACAGAAAAAAATGTTTGTAAACAAATATTTGTATCCACAAATTAATCAATTACAACAGAAACAATGGCGCCGAATAATTTATATTAATAACGATTTAGCTCAAAAGGTGTCCAAAACAATACCTAAAAATATCCAACCAGCTTTTTATACATCCAATAAATTAAAAAATATAATTATGAACAATAAAGACACGGAAAGTAAACTTACTCAATCCGAAGTTTACAAATTACAATGTAATGATTGTTCATATTTTTATATTGGCAAGACGAAAAGAAATTTTGAAAAACGAGTTAAGGAGCATTTAAGATGCCTGAACAACAATAATTTTTCAGAGTTCGCTAACCGATATTAATCGTGGTTTGAGGATTCTACATATAAACCGAGGGGGATCGCATCTTGACAATTTGGAAATTCTCGAGATTAAAAAATCTATAAAATTAAAGTTAAATATCATCAATAACCAAACCAATTTTCATAATAGCCCTCTGCTTAATATGTACCCAATTTAAAATCCTCCCCAGTCTTAAAGATTCACATTCACTTTCACATATTTTTTCCCCGCCCCATTCACCATTGTATTACATCTCTCCCCACTTCACTCCCCCTGCCTCACCTCTTTTAAATTAGGTTATTTACACTTGTACAGAATATATTTTGGCAACTTAGTTTATATTCACCTGACGAAGAAGACTGTGGTCTTCGAAACTAGTTGTGAACCTAAATTAAACCTGTGGTGAACACAAAAATATAAAATAAGTTTTTTATTTTACTTATTTTTTTCCTTTTATAGATTTCGAGTAGGGTTTGTTTGATGCAAGGTGATATAATAATAATAATAAGATGACTATTTATACAGTGCCGTTAAGGAAGCAGTCTCTCTTCAAGAGCGCTCTTACTTGGGATTAAATATTTATACAGTGCCGTTAAGGAAGCAGTCTCCCTTCAAGAGCGCTCTTACTTGGGAGTAAAATCCACTATTATTGTCTGACTAATTAAAAAATGTATTGTTGAGTGTGAAGATATGAAAGTAGTAGCTACGGCCATTAGATAAGATACGATTATATCCCGGAATCTTTACATGTTCAGAAAAATATTTTTGGTAAGAAAACCACAAAAAAGTTACCAAAGGAATACGAACTGAATAACAAACCCTTATAGATCTTCCGATATGAAATCGTAACAAATTCGGTTTTAGGTGTATTGCATGGAAATATTTATTAAATTTTTCAACTTTTTAGTAAATAAATTAAGTAAGTTTATAAAATTTGAATAACACTTTCTTATGAAACGCTTTTTCTATTATACCCTCTGTAATTATTTAAAGTAGCGCATACACATATCATGGGATAGGCAGAGAGTACAGACCCCCAGACTTTTCTATCGTGGCTCAAATATGTTATTTCACCTATTGTAAATCCATATTCCGTCTCATGTATTTCCTATGATTTCTCTTTATATTTCCTTAATTTGTAATATCATTCTCTTAATCCAACCATACTTTTTTTTTAAAGAATAGATAAGACCGAAGTCATATGTATCCTTATACCTTCGAACACGAGTAGCGCAGCGCGGAGTTCGAATCGACGACTTTCCTCACGGAAGTCCAGTACGTTACCGCGGGGTCACGCACCTCACCTATTTAGATCGTATTCTTTTGGTAACTTTTTTGCGGGTTTCTTACCAAAAATGCTTACATTGAAGTTTTTTCTACCACGCCTCCCCCTCATATTAATTCTGTATATTTACTTGACACTTGTTCATCATTCATTCATTCTACATGTCCAAACAAACTTGTTCTTCTTAATATTATAAAATACACTAATCTTAAGTTAACATTTATCACTTTATTCTATTATACTTGATCAACCCATTCATTATTCTCAGTGCACGTATTTCTAACCCACATATACAGCTTCTTTCAGTACTTTTCCTCGTCTACATTTCACTTATATACGTCAAAATTGACACTTAAATATTGTTGTAGAATATCACAGCAGATTTCGATAATTTCTTGTTTGAGAATATATATTTTAGTGTCTTATTGACTTTGTTTCCTACACGCTACACGCCGCTCAATATCTCTCGTTACTCTTTCATCTGTAGATTTCCTTAACATTTCATTATTCACTTACGAGTATATATTGCGTATAACATTTTATTTTGGTTCTTTTCTCTCACCACTACTTTACATTTCTTTTCACGTTTCTCATTTATAAAACTCTGTAATTTATCTTCATTATCCTCAATACTGCCTTTTCGTCAGCATACAGCAATCCACATATGTTACATTATTTTTTCAGATTTGTAAGCCACCCATTGGTCTCTGTCATTCGTTTACATATGAATCGATGTAAATATTAAACAGCCAGGATGGTATGACACACCAACTTGTAAAATAAATTCCCTTTTAAAAAAATCATTCTAAGACATTCATTGAATAGGAATCGAGATACCTAAGTATGAGGGTCATCCAGAAAGTAAGGTTACAACATTTATGTAGGATCAAAAAATGCTTGTTTTTAATTGAAATTCACAGGATACTTCACAAATATATTAAACTATTGTATTTTTCAACGTAATCGCCGTTGAGATCGAGACATTTCTGTAGTCGGGGCACCAGCTTTTGTATGCCAGTGTCATAGACCTCCGCCGCCAGCTCTTTCAGCCACTTCTTCACAGCTTCTTCGACCTCCTGATCGTTGAAAAATTGTTGAGGTGCACACACACACCCACGTCACGATAGAGTCCAGAAAAGCTTCTCCTTCCTGTGCAAAATGATCCGAAAATTCACGCGCGGCGGTCACGCGATTTTGACGGTGTTCCGGTGTGAGCATTCTGACCACCCATCTCACACACAACTTCTTGTAGCCAAGTTTTTCCGACACAATATTACCAAGGAGACTTCGAGAAATGTTAGGAAATTCTTCATGAAGATCGTCAAGCGTCACACGGGGGTCATTTTGCATTTGTTCTTTAATTTTTTGCACAAATTCGTCAGAAATCACTGCCTTGCCTCGTTGTTAGTATCAGTACGGCCTTCTCTGAACAACCTAACCCACTTCGTGACATGTTGTTGACTCATCACATCACTACCATAAACTTCCCCGAGCTTCCGATGGATATTTGCGGCAGTATTAATCTGCAAAGGATGACCGCGCGGATCTCGCACGGACGGGAGGTGGCGGGAGCGCGCGACGTGAGCATTCTGGCCACCCATCTCACACAAAACTTCTTGTAGCCAAGTTTTTCCGACACAATATTACCAAGGAGACTTCGAGAAATGTCAGGAAATTCTTCGTGAAGGTCGTAAAGCGTCACACGTTGGTCATTTTGCACTTGTATTTCAATTTTTTGCACAAGTTCGTCAGAAATCACTGCCTTGCCTCGTTGTTAGTATCAGTACGGCCTACTCTGAACAACCTAAACCACTTCGTGACATGTTGTCGACTCATCACATCACTACCATAAACTTCCATGAGCTTCCGATGGATATTCGCGGCGGTATTGTTCTGCAAAGTCAAAAAACTGATGACCGCGTGGGTCTCGCATGGACGAGAGTTGGCGGGAGCGCACGACGACCTCTCTATCGGAAGAATTTACTGTGACTGAACAAAATGGCCGACAAACACGCGAGACCAAACAAACTGACCGTTAGGATTCTCACTACATGCCAGGTGCACCAACTTTGAAGCAAAAAATTTCCCCCGGCCTCAGGAGCTCTTGTAACTTTAGTTTCTGGATGACTCTCGTAGTTAGCAAATATTTTAACCATTAGAACACTGCAAATGCAAATTTAAAATTAAAAAAAATCCAAATGATAATCTTCAGTTGGTCTCTACATATGTAGATATATGAGGGGTTGGTTAATGTGAATGGAAAGTGTATGACGAGGGGTTTTTGGACATTATTTATGTGGTTGATGAGATTAGGATGTGAATGGAATTACACATATGAAAACTTGGGGTTTGAATACGTGAAAAGGTGCACAGAATAAGAATATTGCAGCTGAATGTTGTACAATCTCCGTAGAGTAAGAATATTGCAGCTGAATGTTGTACAATATCTGTAGAGTAAGAATATTGCCGCTGAATGTTGTACAATCTCTGTAGAGTAAGAATATTGCAGCTGAATGTTGTACAATCTCCGTAGAGTAAGAATATTGCAGCTGAATGTTGTACAATCTCTGTAGAGTAAGAATATTGCAGCTGAATGTTGTACAATCTCTGTAGAGTAAGAATATTGTAGCTGAATGTTGTACGATCTCCGAATTGTTAACAATCTTGACTTCCGCCTTGGATTTCGGGTTTGATTCCTGATGATACCAAAAAATCTGATAAAAAGAGTTCGTCTGGTAATAATACACACACACGCCGAACGGTGGTGTTACCAACACGTTCAATGATGAACCGGAAGTCCCTTGCCTACCCCAGAGAGTTTTAACCTGAAGGCTCGCTTACTGGAGTCGAAGACATTATTGTTACCTAGCCACGTTCTTCAATGCGTTCGAAACGCTTATTCCGATATATTGAAGGGTACCAAACAAAAAAAAAAGCTGAATGCTGTAATATTAAGGATAACTAGATGAAATTCGTTATCAAGGAATGAGAACTCTAAGTCACAGGCCTTGCCTAGGGAAGCGGTTTTCTCTATATTTACTAAATGGAGGGTTATGTGATCGTCTCGGTGGTTTAACTCCACAGTAAAAATATTTTAATTTTAAATATTTTACTGCAGAGAGAAAAAATTGGGTATGTTAGGGTTGAAAAGGGACTAAAACCAAAAAAATCTCTAAGAGGCATTGAGATTAACGACCCTTTTATAAGAAAGCTTTACGGGGGACTAATGTGCCTAAAATCAATAAATATTGTAGTAATAGTTTGCCATTTCCATAAGCGTTCGTGCTTTGCCTGCCTCGTGTATAGATAAACAGGCAATCTATAACATGAAACTGCACTTAACTGTTGAATGCCATATGTAAGAAAGCAGGGGTAGTAAAGGAATAAATTTGATTACATTACAATGTGCGGTATTTATCGACAGTTAAAAAAGGTTACAATAGCAATACTTAAATTAGAATTTTGAGTGCGCATGAATGTGAATACATTTTGTCACCAAAATTTTAAACATTAACATGAATCACATACAAAAAAAATATCCAAAAGCGTCAAGGTAAGTCATAACACATTATTACGTATCGTCATTTTGCTACTGTTGATATTGCTCTATTGTTGTATATTATATTAAGTACTTTGTTTACTTTGTTTCTTGTCGCTACCCTTCTTTCAATGCCTCTTTCAACTCCCCCCTCAAACGTTAAATACTGCCCAGATAACAGAACTCCTCAACCTGTTTCAGTTTTTCTTAGTTAACTCATACATCGCGCACACTGTTTACCACACTTCTTCCTATAATCATAACGTTTGATTTCGCTACATTTATTTTCAAACCTTTTACTATCTCTCACATATCCCATCTCTCATGTGTGCTCATAATGGCTTAAAAGAGTCAAAAATGCTATTTTGCTGTTTTCAATTATGTGCAGGTTTTCAATGATGTGAAACAAATAAGTGGTTTGCCGTCAAATTTTACATGTTTTTTTTAAGATTTGCAGGTTTTCAAAGATGTGCAGGTTTTCAAAGATGTGCAGGTTTTCAATGATGTGAAACAAGCAAGTGGTGAATGGAGTGACTCATGTGTTTCTATCACGCACTGGAATATCCACTTAAGTTTCTTTTTAGTTTCTCCCCTTTGGTAAGTTCTACAATTTTCTTCACAAACATGTTTTTGTTAAAGTATACAGATTTATTTATTTAATTAACTACACAACAGTGTCTTATATACAAATAAACATGTGACAGGTTATAAAGTACTTAAAATTATTGACAAATAATACAAAACTTTATCTTAAACTAACATGAAAATACAAAAAGCAGTAGTAATAATAAATTACAGTCATTGTTTTAAAATCATTTAATAATTATATGTATATTTAAGTTCAATATATGTTATGTATGAATACCACAAAATATTACCAAACTTCACCAACAGACTTACGTAATTGTTGAAGACTTATTTTATAGAGGTAAAGAACTCAGATTTGTTTTTAGTGGAATAACGCATACATAGAACAAATATTGGATTTTTTGAGAACTTTGAGGGAATTTTATGGATAGATATTGAGATATAGAAAACACATGGCCTTATAAGTAGAACGAGGTGCAAGTTGCTTTGCAGAATTAAAACCTTCATACATGTTGATGCAGGGTTACTCAACTCCAGAGGCAAAGTATTGTCTTTAATGTTTTGTTTATATTACGTTATTTATATTTATAAAGGAGAGCACAAAGTTAGTAGCTATTTCTAAATATTGTTGCAGATGCAGACAAGTACCCAATTTAATGGTTGCAGTCACCACGTTCCTATTTTAACACATAACCAATTTATTTTATAACATTTTTCATTATAACCCTGTAGTGCAGCTAGCTCATGACTGAACATCGTGACATCCATGATACTATACGACGACTCATCTCCATCAGACATCAGGAAGGGCAGTTATCAAGGGTTGTTCCATTGCGTCCCTCACTTGGTCAGTCCAACGCATTGCGTTTCCTCCTCTTGTGCGTTATTCTTCCACGTTGCTGAAGACGTAGATCAGTTCCAGTAACCACAAATCTCTCCAAACTGTCTCCTTGGCCTCGAACAATGTGATATGTTATTTCACCAATAGCGATGGTTCGCCTTGCTGTCCGTGGATCCATAATATTTTTTTAACAAATGATGGCGATGGTTCGCCTTGCTGTCCATGGATCCATAATATTTTTTTAAAAAATGATGGGAATGGTTCGCCTTACTGTCCATGGAGCCATAATATTTTTTTCGAAAATGATGGCGATGGTTCGCCTTGCTGTCCATGGATCCATAATATTTTTTTCGAATATGATGGCGATGGTTTGCCTTGCTGTCCATGGATCCATAATATTTTTTTCGAAAATGATAGCGATGGTTCGCCTTGCTGTCCATGGATCCATAATATTTTTTTATAAATTATGGCGATGGTTCACCTGGCTGTCCATGGATCCATAATATTTTTTTCGAAAATGATGGGGATGGTTCGCCTTATTGTCCATGGAGCCATAATATTTTTTTCGAAAATGATGGGGATGGTTCGCCTTACTGTCCATGGATCCATAATATTTTTTTAACAAATGATGGCGATGGTTCGCCTTGCTGTCCATGGATCCATAATATTTTTTTCGAAAATAATGGGGATGGTTCGCCTTACTGTCCATGGAGCCATAATATTTTTTTCGAAAATGATGGCGATGGTTCGCCTTGCTGTCCATGGATCCATAATATTTTTTTCGAAAATGATAGCGATGGTTCGCCTTGCTGTCCATGGATCCATAATATTTTTTTCGAAAATGATAGCGATGGTTCGCCTTGCTGTCCATGGATCCATAATATTTTTTTCGAAAATGATGGCGATGGTTCGCCTTGCTGTCCATGGATCCATTATATTTTTTTCGAAAATGATAGCGATGGTTCGCCTTGCTGTCCATGGATCCATAATATTTTTTTCGAAAATGATAGCGATGGTTCGCCTTGCTGTCCATGGATCCATAATATTTTTTTCGAAAATGATGGCGATGGTTCGCCTTGCTGTCCATGGAGCCATAATATTTTTTTCGAAAATGATGGCGATGGTTCGCCTTGCTGTCCATGGATCCATAATATTTTTTTCGAAAATGATGGCGATGGTTCGCCTTGCTGTCCATGGAGCCATAATATTTTTTTCGAAAATGATGGCGATGGTTCGCCTTGCTGTCCATGGATCCATAATATTTTTTTCGAAAATGATGGCGATGGTTCGCCTTGCTGTCCATGGATCCATAATATTTTTTTCGAAAATGATAGCGATGGTTCGCCTTGCTGTCCATGGATCCATACTATTTTTTTATAAATGATGGCGATGGTTCACCTTGCTGTCCATGGATCCATAATATTTTTTTTCGAAAATGAAGGCGAACCATCGCCATTAGCAAACCAAAACAACTTACTGTAAGCTCAAAATGCTTTCTTTGAAAACACTATCGGAAAAATGAAAGATGTCAACATTTGCGACTTTATTTAAAAGGGACATACCATGATACAGTGCGAGAGCACATGGTAAGTAAGTTCTGCTTATTGGCGGTTTAAATAGGTCAATATTTCTGTATCTTGAATAGTTATCAGGAGCACAAAACTTTGTAATTTCCAACATAGCAGGGTTAGGTGTAGTTCCTGTTACCAACTTGAATATACAAGAAGAGACCCTCATATCCCGCCTCACGCTAATAAGGTAGTATCCCAACATAACAAGACGTCGTCGTTGCTGGGCCTCGTAGTCGAGGGTTCCTTCACCATTCCAACGTCAATTCAGTTAAAAAGCGAAGCTGTGCCGCGGATTTTTTTAATGGAGTGGGCTGTTGCAGACCAGCAAACTCACCAGCCACACCACAGTACTGGATCCGATGGCACACCGAAGTGAGACGATCGGAGCACACCGGCATATTTTTTTTGGAAGAATAGATATGACCTAAGTCATATCCTTATACCCTTGATAATAGATGAAAAAAAAATCTGTATCATTCGAGGAGAGTAGTACAGCGCGGAGTTTAAACCAGCGACCTTTTGCACGGAAGTCCAGTATGTTACAGCGCGGCCATGCACACCAAGACGAAAATATAGTACACCACGTGTAGAAACCGGACTCCCATAAGTAGAGAAATATAAAAAAAATCCTTTGGATTTTTTCCACCGTTTGATAGTAACGAGCCCCGCGAGCTCCACACCAATGCTTTAGCGTGTATCATATAGCACCAATGAACACGAAGACGAATTATTTGGAGTCGAATTGGGAAGACCTTCATTCAGCAGTGAACCGACCCACATTGGCAATGATGATGATGATATAGTAATACGTCTTAGCATTTCACGTGAAAATCATGAAATATAAACGTTTAATGATTCAAAGTGTCTTTTCATTGTAATTAACCCGCTTTCATTTTAAACTGGGCTGGTTCCAGAAACCAGAGAATTCGTGTCCAAATCACTTATTCACAAAGCGGAATAAGGATGCTAAAGCGAGTCTCATTTTATAAGTACGGAGAATTATGGTTGAGGTTTAAAAGGTGAGAAGTAAAACGATGTTTTGCGTGGAGGGTTGGGTGCCATTGAATACATTTTAGAAAATCATATAACGAATATTTTTAACGAAATCAAATAATTTTAACGTTTTTTTCATGTATTTATTAAACAATTTTTTTCCAAAAATTATTTGTTTTATTTTATTATAATCTCGTGTTACAAGTGAGCTAATGTTTTTGTAAAATGTTTAAGATCATCTATTAAAATTTTTAATAAATCCAATTTTTATTTATTATTATTTATTTATTATTACACATGACAAGAAATATACATAATTTGTGAAAAAACAACAGGTAATTTAATTTGGACATACAATTTTAATGGATCTGGGTTTGTTGCCTTTCATTTGTCGTATCCCCAGTAAATTAGGCTTTTGCCTGTATCTCACTGAGGATATTTAGCATGAAAAAATAAATCGATACTTCATTCCGATTTTTGATTACACAAAAACAAAACCCCGTTGCACGCTCTCATCCACCTGACAAACAGTGACACTCAATAACAACTGGAAACATCATGCGAAATTAAACTCCTCACACATCATCATTACAGAAATACCAAAAATATTCATCCCACAATAAACCGCACACAATCATAAGAATAAAAATAAAAAACATACAGAAACACAAAAACAACAAAATTTAAAACAACAAGAAGAAACCCACACCACGAGCCCACACAAATCTTTTCCACACGTCATTCATCCTGAAAGCCCAAGTACTCAAAATCCTGTCACAATAACAACCACGCTCCGATCGACTGTCTAAATGGTTTTCCCACCTTTGCCTTTATTGAATTCGGCACGTCTTCGTATGTCATGGGAGCCAAATAAGCATATTGCCTTTGGGCAAAAGAGGTTTTAACTCTAGGGATGGCGAACATTTCATTAGTTGCCATGCGTGTCATGTCTCTACTGAGTCTGCATCTTCCCTTCCTCTCGATGGTAGTGCCAGAGAATGGATTTGAGATGCAAATTGGCTATGTTCAGGACCTGATACTCTTTAAAAAGCTCCGCCGTGAGATACCGGGCAGGAAGTTTTTCAATTATTTTCACAATCAATTTTTGGGAAACCTGCAATATGTGTTTTTGGGTTAAGGTGCATCCCCCCCAAACTGATATAGCGTAAGAAAATGCTGACTGACATAAGGCGAAGTATATACTTTTAAGAATATTTTCACTGAGCACATTTCGAATCATACGAAATATGTATCCTAGTTTTCTGATTTTTGTGCTCAAAGTGTTAATATGGACCTCCCAACGAAGGAACTGATCAACATAAACTCCGAGGTACTTTATACTATTAACCCTTTCCAAAGAAACACAACTACAGTCAGCCATGGGTGAAACACAACTACAGTCAGCCATGGGTGTGCAGTGTTATGTATTTATTTGTAGGTGCTTGAGTTCTTGTAGATATGTTAAATGTAATGTATTTAGTTTTTTGGGAATTTAGAGTCAATAAATTTGAGTCCATCCATTATTTAACTACACGTAATTCTCCATTAGCCTTTGAGAATACATCATCCCATGTTCGGCCCTCGAATAGAAGAACCGTGTCGTCCGCAAAAGTAATAATCTTACCCCTGATAGAAAGATTACACAACTGATTGACATATATCAGGAACAATATAGGTCCCAGAATACTACCTTGGGGTACTCCGAATCTCACAGAAAGAGGCTCACCAAATACACTATCACCCAATTTGACTCTCTGAGTTCTATCAGATAAGTACGAAGAGAACCAACTAGAAGAGCGCCCACATATGCCCACTGCCATCAATCTGGTGAGTAATAATTATTCTAATTCTTTGTAAGCTTCGTACAACTAATAACAATTCTAAGTACTTGATAGCGTACTTAAAATTTATAAGCTTTTTCTGCTTCCAAACATTATTTTAACTCATAGTAATGTACGTTGAATTAAAATCAGTATTCTTGTTTACAAGTTTCAATTAACGCATTAATGGATCAATTATATCAGACGCCTTTTCCCCTATAAAATATAGTTTCCACTGTTACATAAGTCTACTTGGTATAATTTGGTAATATTTCGTAGTATACATAGATATGTTGAATTTAAATACTCGTATACGTTATACGAGTATTACGTGGCATATCGGAGAAAATAGCACGAAGGACAAAACTAGATTTTATTTCCCGAACTGGTGATAATATTGAACATACCCGATTTTTTTTTATCTACTGCATATATTTCTCCTGTTACACAAAGAGAGTATGTTTCTAGCGTTAGCTTATTTATTAGGAAGAATATCAGCCAGGATTCTTCTCATACTGCTAGGCGGTACCGACAATATATATACAGTGTCATTCAGTTGGTTCAATATCTCTATACCACGCGTGACTGAGTGTTTAGCCATGATATTCGTCCTGTAAGTTGGTATGTATTGTAGAACAGAGGGTGATTCCTTGCACGGCTATATTTATTAGGTACATATAAACTTAGTGCTTCAAGAATCACGGGACAGTTAAAGCAACCTTGAAAAATCTTAAGTAGGAATATCGCAATGGATTCTTGCCTTCTTGTTTCGAGGCTTCTATAGTTACACCCCGCGAAAAGTTTGACATGGTAAGCATATTTTGGGTAATCGCCCTTTGTTATGTACCATAGATATCTGAGGATTTTTTTTGTATTTGTTCTAGAGTATATTGATTTTATATTTGAGCTGATGAGGAGCCCAAACTGTAGATGCATATTCTAATTAAATAATTCTATAAGTTTCGAAGGATATCGGTACTGTTAAATTAGCAATAAGGATATGTTAAAATGTATGGTCAGGAGAAAACATTATTTTTGATTTTATTAAACTAGACTTGGGGTTTAAAGTTGTTGGTTCTAAGGGTAGCAGAAAGAAAAGATTGCCTAAATTTCTTATTTCGACACACATTCTTCACCTCTTCTATTCTATTCATATCACTCCTGCGATTTTTTGTATTTTTATGTTTGGTTATTTTAATATCACTTACTTGATCCAATCAAACTTTCTTTAGCCATCCTTTGCCATGCTTTTAGCACATTTACACTATACATTTGTTTTGCAAGTATTTTTCCATTCATTCGTTTTAAATGCCTAAAGCATCTTAGAGGAACCATTTAAAAAATGTGTATCGAAATTCTAACCCAAAAACTTCAAGTAGAAATAAGTCAAGCCAACTTGGCCACTTATTATTATTCAGGAAGGGTTTTTAAACTAGGTGGCTATTATCTGAAATTCGCCCCTTCATCTGCATATAGCCTTCGAAAATACATTCATTTCAACAATAGATCACGTAAAATGGGATTTTCGAGTTTCAAAATACATTTTTTTGTAAATTTCACCCGTCTTCAATCTGCTCAAGCCAATAAATAAAAAAGCGGCCTTCTTTCAATATCTGATTTCACCATTTAACTGTCAGATTTTGGGAAATATTTCACGGGGGAGTATTCATTCTTCTTTGACAGAAAAATGAATAAGTTTAGTATTATACCAGGGTTAAACCTAAATAAACATTTTATTAAATATTTTTCAATATATTTTAGTTCAAGAGTATGCATTTAGGTATGGAAACACGTCATGGCTAGACATTATATGAGCACCAACTTCAATGTATGGAAATGAGACGTTGACGTAGAAAAAGACTGAAAGAAACTGAAAAAAAAAGCTCTTAAGTATTGCCTAGAATTGAATCAACTTTATATTCCTGACTTGTACTATATCAATAGTTGAAGATTACCAAAACTGAAATCCAATTTGCGTGAAAAAAAAATATGACTGGGTTACACAATTTTAAGTACAAAAGTTTAGAATATTTTTTTCATTGGTATTGTAAAATAAATTCATTGTTATTGAGGAATTTTGCTATTCGGGTAATATTTTCTCAGACGTTGGAAAAGTTACGAGAGATATTGAACGGTGTATAGCGATTTGAATCAAAGTCAATGGGGGCGCTAAGAAACGGAATTAGAAATTAGATTAAGTGATTAGAGATAAGTGTGAATATAAAGTTGATGTATTAAATAAGATTAAGAAGAGCATTTTGAAATGGTTTGGGCATGTAGAATGAATGAAATAAAAATACTAACAAAACAAATATAAAGTTCAGTAAATGTGATTTGAAGACTTGGTAGAAGAAAACCGAGGAAAACATGGTTGGGTAAAGTGAATAATATTTTGAAAGAAGGAAATATAAAAGACTGAGAAATCGTAGAAGTTGCATAAAAAGGTATATGAATGAAGAAAAGGCTGAAGATGTGTGTCGCGATAAGAAAGCGTCTTTCCGATAATGGATTAGCGCTACGTTCAAACAGAGATTGTTTATTAGCCTTTCCAGTTGACCGATCTTCTTTTTTTACGTCTACCTTTACTGTCCATGCAGTGAGACTTTGGAATCAGTTACAAACCAATGCTAGAATCGCTCCGTCCTTGGCATGCTTTAAGAAGCGACTGAAAAAAATTTTAGTCAGTAATATAACGTGTTTCATTCTTGATTTTTTTTCATTTTTCTCTTCACTATCCCTTCCTTTTCCTTTGATTGCTGATGTGTCACTTTATGTGAAAAGGAGTGGACGAATGATTGTCCGTCTTTGTGGGGTTTGTGGGTATACGAGTATGTTCATGAATTTCGTGGGGATGGATAGTCATTGAATGTTTTTTTTGCGACCATGTAACTTACTTCATTCATATGTTGTTTATAGTTAAGGCATTAACGTTGTGGAGGTTTAAAGACATTGTAATTTATTTTTATCAAACACTGTTTATTCTACTTTTTTGTGACGGTAAAACCCTACCGGTTTCAAGGCTTTCACCTCATCTTCAGGGGAGCTCAAACAAGACTTGCGCTCCCCTGAAGATGAGGTGAAAGCCTTGAAACCGGCAGGGTTATACCGTCACAAAAAAGTGGAATAAACAGTGTTTGATAAAAATAAATTACAATTACTTCATTCACTTTTGTCTGGTTTGTTGGAAGATATTGCCGCCTGGCAATAAGCCCGCCAGATCGTATTTGCAATAAAAGTGTAAAATAAATTTAAAAAATACTGCTATTATCTCTTCTCCGTCTACATCGACATGAAAACGGCGTAATGTAATATTTAAGTGTATAGAAATACGTGACATCATACAAATATGAAAATCATAATCGTCAACATTATGTCTTTATGGGAAAAAAACAATGGAAAAAGAGGTGTTCTTGTTCCTAAAACCAAACTATGTGTAAATGACTTTTACACATCTTGACTAAATAATGGCCAATTCATCTCAGAGTGATCTACATTCTACCTGATTCGTCAGTTTTAAGTTCATTTTAATATTTGATCAATTAATTCCGTATTCTATCATACATTGTCACACTGAATTGTGCTCAGTGCATGCAATGTATACATAAAAAAATATAATTGAGAAGATAATGTTGCAATGTAAAATAAATATTGAAGTATGAAAATAACTTACTTTATATATCAAATCGAGAAGTAAGAAAACAGCATACCTGAAAAAGGAGAAAATTTATTTAAATTTCACTTCTTTAAGCAAAAAACTTTGAAGCCATTAATTTACATTAATAATAATGTACAGACGCGAGGAAGTAGCCACAGAAATGGCCGCAGCTACCACCTTCATATCAGTTCACTAACAAGAGTGGTTTCGATTCTTGCGTTAAAACGCTTTTAAATGAGGTTTGTTCATTAAATGGCACTATGTTAATTGTCCTCATATGATCATTATTTTTAATAATACTTAGAAAAGTTATAATGATATTATATAAGTAGAATTCATTTTAACAAATTTCTTCAAATCAATTTAACCTTTCTTGGCAGATTATCCTGAATTTATGTTTTACAATTCTTCCGGAAGCAATAGCTCTATGAGAATGGCACTTGATTAACGCGTCGAAACTTATCAATCCTTAAAAAAGACTAATTAAAACAAAAACATTTTAAATGACATTTTTATAAAGCGCAATTCAGAAAGCCATCTCTCCTCAAGGGCGCCCTAACTCGGGACTCAAACCCACTTATACTAAATAAATCACGTCTACAAGCAATAGCGCAACACTCGAGCAAGTCATTTATCACACTTTCTTTGCATAAAATACAACATTGTGAGACAACTGCCACGAGACAACTGCCACGCTCCAACCAACAGTAAAGATGTTTATGAGGCCTTAAGTGAAAACTAGACTGAAAACCTTTTTTTTAAACTAGAACCAGCGAGAAACCAACTAGCAACCACCGGGCTGGAAGACATGTGTTTTATTTACTTGACCACGGAGGTCGTCAATTTTTTTCTCAGCGAATAAATTTGTTAATCATTGTCACCGTGAAAACCATACATTTCCTATCGATGCAAAATTCTTACATATCAGTAGTAACGGAAATAAATTGAACAGATTAGAAGCCTTAAAAATTTCTAAGTCAGTGCATCAGGATGAACGTCTGGCAAGCACAAATATTCCAAGAATCTCGCCACTGCTCGCTGAGGTTGTCTTCTCCCTCCCTCCAATCACAGTCCCCAACCCGAATGTTTACCGTTAGAAGCGTATATGTTGGTGTCAGTTTGAACATAATTCAATATTTTTTGTGCTCTCCTGATGATGAGGCGAAAGCCTTGAATTTTTTTCCCTTATTGTCTCAAAAAAGAAAATATATTTATTTTGATACATTTAGATATATGCATAAAGGCACCCACCTATTAAACGTATATTTTTTGTTTGTATTGGGTGTTAACATAAGTTGTGTCCGTTTTTTTCCAATTTAAAAATGAGCACCAAAAATAAAACCAAATGGTAAATTTTATACGTCATTGGAAATAAAATTTTCTGCTCTACAAGATATTGTGTTTGCTTTTACGTTACATGTATTATTTTATTTGATTACAAGCCTTCAAAATGGAAGGTCAAGTAGGCGTGAGCATTTTCGACACTTTCTTCTGGAAAAAAAACGGACACAACTTATGTTAACACCTAATATTATTTTAAGCCTTTCAAAATAGGTAGAATATGGGTTGGATCCATTTTGCACATGTAGTCGAAATTTGTATACCTATTGCGTAAGTATTGGTACCGAAAAGTATCGCATTCCATATTCATTTTACATTTTGTTTGCCAATTAATTAACTACAAATATGTATTTAGTTATTAAGCTTAATGAAGACAATTTAATTTTTTTCATTATAACCAACTCCGTAACGATTCAGAATATTGATTAATTTTAATACGCTTATTTGTTTTAACTATCGACCATCTTTATAGTATTGCTTCGTAAACACGAAATTCTGTGTGTTTTTTACAATAATTAATTTCGTAAATGCGACATATGGGTGAAAAATTTAATATTACAGCAAGTTGAGGAGTTCTGTTGTGGCAACGTATGCGGATGACATGACAAATTTTGTACGTTACACTTGAAAACTATTGAAATCATGCCTATTTGCACGCGGAATGCCTTAAATTAATAAACTATTGGATTCTGGTATAGTTATTTTTGATATATATTTATCAGGTAAATTGTTTATTTGAATGGTACCCATATACTCGTATATCCAAATCGGCGATTCAAATGTTTTAAAGAGCGCAGTTATAATGTGCTTTAGGCTAAGTACAGATGGTCGCGCGTGAACGCGCGTTGCACAAATCGCTGGAATACGCGCGTAAAAAGATTCATAATGCTCATATGCAATTGTTTATATGGTCGCGCGACGAAACGACGCTTGAAATCGCGTGACCATATAAACAATTATATATGAGCATTACGAATCTTTTTACGCGCGTATTCCAGCGATTTGTGCAACGCTCGTTCACGTGCGACTATCTGAACTAAAGCATTGGTTTCCTTAAATAGTGGTGTCGTTATATAGCGCACGTAACAAAACATTGTCTATGCAAACCAATAGCGTTGGTTTCCTAGAGTGCGTTGGTTGTGAGTGTAATGTCAAATAGCAATGCTGCCATTTGCATGATGGCCGTGATAGCGGAGCAAACAGTCGTGGAACGATTTTTCCCGTGTAGCGGACACCGTTTTACAATAAAAAATGAGTGCAAACGTAATTTGGACCAGCGAAAATGACGAAATATTGATTGATTTTGTAAGAAATAATGAAGCTTTATATAATCTGAATAGCAAAGACTATAGAAAAACCCAGTTGAAACAAAATATAAGGAATCAGATTTGGTTTCCACTGACAGTTGTGGGTTCTCATTTTTGCCGTCTGGTGGCGTGCCAGGCGGATACGACGCAAATGTAATTTAATTTGGACCAGCGAAAATGACGAAATGTTGATTGATTTTGTAAGAAATAGTGAAGGTTTATATAATGTGAAGAGCAAATACTATAGGAAAGCTCAGTTGAAACAAAATATGTGGAATAAAGTTTCCAACTGACAGTTGTGGGTTCTCATTTCTGCCGTCTGGCATGCCAGCATCACGTCATGTAACGTGCGCTATATAAATAACTCGCTTTCTTAGGAAACCGTAGCTTTATCATTAATGTGGTTATAATGCGCGTGACGATGTATTTAAATATGCTTACATTGTCATTTCCGGTGGCACCAACATCAAGTAGCCTTATTCCCTACTTTGTATTGTGCCTTCTATTATACGCGTCACTAGTAATGAAAATTAATTTATTCATATCTTTATTTTATTTCTTATATTGTTTAATTTTTAAGAGATTATTGTTAATATTTTTATATGATATGATAAACCAACATCAAAGAAAATATTTTTTTCATTTCTCAAAAGAGTAGTAGATTTAGTAGTTGGCATCATTATCGATCCTTGACGACCTGACCTCGGCGTAGCGGAGCACTAATTATTGCCACTTTGTTTGATTTACGCGCTATTTTCCCAAATAAAAATCTCTGCTGGCAAAACTCAGCCCTTTCCACCATCATCCCTGCACGGAGGGCGGAATTCTGACAACATTTACAAAGATATATCGTTTGTGTGAAAATGCCGGAAAAAAAAACAAAAATAGCATTTAATGTTTGATCGAAATGCTGAAGGCGAATTCCAACTATTTTATAACTATAGTAGACTCTCGATTATCCGGAGTGGTAGGATACTATCCGAAAAAAAAACTCGAATAATCTCTACCGAAAAAAATCATTGTCAAAATAAAAAAAGTTATCCTACCCTTTTACTCAGGGCTGTGGAGTCGGAACATTTTAGGCGGAGTCGGAGTCGGAAAAAATCGACCAACTCCGACTCCGTTTAATTATTTTAACATTTTCTTTAACTCATCCAATGCTAAGAACACGCCTGGCGTGTCCATGTGAACATCTGCTTCATGCTCAAAACACGCGCGGCGTGTCCATGCCTAAATATTGTTAGTGTATTATATCAGCATATTCGTTCATTACTTCGGAAGATGCCGCCGCATTCGGGCGTTCTCAAATATCTTGTGTTCTATTCAATATTGAATAAAAAAAATAATAAACAATATAAATAAGATTTAGTTAACGTATGAAAACAAATGAAGCAACCTTTTTATTTTAAAGTGTTTTCTTATTTTTTTAATACCTACCTGTGTTGTTTTTCTAATTATTTTAAAAGTTTTATTTAATTCTTGTTTTAAATATTGATATATATTTTTAATATTATTTTAGTGTGAAGATATTGCTTAATGCGTATTGTTTATATATTTTTTTATTAAATTGTTTCATTTGTGTACGAATATAATTAATTTTTTATTTATACCTGTATCCATTATTAATAAGTCAATATAAATACATTAGGTAGACGTAGTCAATTATAAAATAAAATAAAAATTGAAGTCAGAGTCAAGAGTTGGAGTCGGAGTCGGAGTATAAAATAAAGCCGGAGTCGGAGTCGATAAATTTTCATCCAACTCCACAGCCCTGCTTTTACTTAACAAAAAAAACGTATGAATTAATTGTAATTTATTTTTATCAAGTTTATTCCACTTAAAAAAATGGAATAAACAGTGTTTGATAAAAATAAATTACAATGTCTTTAAACCTCCACGACGTTAATGCCTTAACTAGAAACAACATGTGAATTAATTGTTTCAACGACTTATACTAACTGCATCTACAAAAGCCATTTCCTCTTTTCGTTGACGCTATTCTTCTTACTATAGTACTCGTACATATAAAAAAATCTTCGTCTACTAGCAACTTTTCTAATGTGTGAAAGAAATCCATTATTAATTCCGATTTCAAAAAATTACCCGAGCGCTTCTTCAATCTTTTTTATTTATGTATTTAACAATCACCCGAACATTATTTTTCATATAATGTGAGATATCATCAATCAAAAGGAAATGAAAGGATGGTGGAGAGGAAAGTAAAAGAAAAATCAGGAATGAAACACGTTATTTTACTGACTAAAAATGAAGAGTTTTTTCAGTCGCTTCTTAAAGCATGCCAAAGACGGAGCGAGTCTTATATTAGTTTGTAACTGATTCCAGAGTCTCACTGCATGGACAGTAAAGGACGACGTAAAGAAAGCGAGCGAATCTTGACTTAAGTATAAAAAAATATCAAAAAAATAGTTCATATGGAATAGACTCCCACCTATATAAATTAATTTCCACCAACGCGCAACGTGAAGTTGAACTGTTTAACCCCTTGTAGTCAAGATTTCATTCAACATATAACATTACAACCGCATTAGTCAAGATCATGGATGATGTGAGACGTGAACTCAGGTATTAGTAATGTATTCAATACTGTAGACTTTAATATGCTTATATCGCGTATGTATTCTTTACAATGATCTGAATTGGTTATTATTTCGTTTTCAAGTTACTTAAAAGGAAAGCAACGATCCTGCAAATACTAGCCCTTTAACTGCCAAAAGCGTCTTAAGACGCATAATTTTCTGTGAACGGAGCGCCGCTCATACACAAATTACGTCTTAAGACGCGCCGTTTTAAATGGGATTTTACTAAAGAAAATAAATTATTTAAAATGTACAAATATATTGAACACATAGTGGCATCTATTGTGAATATCTTTGCATACTTAGAATTGAAACAGAAATTGTTTTTACCACTTTAAACGTAAATTAAAGAGAGCTTTGTCGTCGGAACAACTGATGGCGCTCAGGGTTGTGTAATAGCCGTTTATTTGCCGGGATTTTTAGGAATCCCCGAATTTCTATCGATGTTTTGCGTATATAATTTTTCGTCTACAGAGTACAGTTTTATTTCGTGTTCCATGTATAGCGGTTAATTACTTTTGACATATAATTTAGTTTTCATATTTTCTATGACAAATTTTGTGACAACCCTGCACCATGAACAATTAATTTTATGATTATGGATAAATGACGGCACGACTGGCGCGCTCTTCATTTATTTGGTAAGTTTTATAAATAAACTTTATTACACTTTCAATAACGATATGTTTAGAAGGTTTTATTTTTGTCGTAAAATTCGCGGCGTGCTGGGTACCGCCATACATGTACCTGCCGGCAGTTAAAAGGCTAGTAGCGTATATCTCACTGGACTAATCTCTCTGCAGGCGTACCCTAGGGTAAGATTCCTTATCCACCCACTTTTTCAATATTCAACACCCAATCACATAATCTGTTAAGTGTTTATCTATCATATGTATGCAAATAACTTGCACACATATTTATTTCAGCCTCAATTGTTTTCACACAACCTTTAAAAATTTAAGTGTGAACTTTAATCGATCTCCGAGTAGAGTTAAGAGTAAGGTTCGCTCTTTAACCTTACTTAGTTTCAAGCAATACTCGTTGGCAGTCCTCAATTTCTTAGCAAATTGAACGCTGACTTACTTACTACCTCTAACATAATATTATTTAAACACTAGCACACCATTTTAAAACAGTTCTCTCAAGGCGAAACAAAACGAGAGTTATATTATAGCATTCTGAGCCATACATAATTGCAGGTCTAACGATAGTGTGCTATACCTTTCCTTTCAGTTTTATAGGCATTTTTGGGTCATACAAGACTTCCTGTTAACGATCTAAATTTCATCCATCCCACACTTATTCTATGGTCAACATCCGCGGCGTAATCTCCGTCTTTGTGAATGATATTTTGCAATTAAGTTCTGTTTGATTAAAATACGTGAATAATTAAGTTTCGTGTGATAATTATTCTCAATTGTGGAGTGCTACATCACACTTCTTACGCACGTGTATTGAGTCTCACTTCTTTTGTTGTCGTAGAACATAGCTTGAATTTTTTTTCTTTTTTATCAGTTGATAGAATATATACTCGTATCAACACATCTCTAGACGCGTTCTTTGACGTTTGTTTGGAAGATCCTGCAAATTGCTTATTCTATTTGGACCCGAAGACTAATTGGTCTCAAGATTGTCAAAATCTTCAAGATGAAACACTTCACTGCACATTGTGACGTGACACTAGAATTCATGCATAGTTTCATTGTAAAGGGTCTTGTCCATGCTAGATACTAGAATTCAGATGTCAAGAGACTGTTGTTAAGGGTAAATTGTTTACAAAGTATTAATTAGATGTCAGTAATGTATCCTTTTTTGAAAAAGGTATCGATAACTTGAAAACACGGGATTGAGACTCAACGCAAATCTAGTTTATCACGATAAAACACGGTATCGAGATATAAAGTGTTTAATATGGGTGAATGGTGTGTAAAATTCAGTCTTCTCTAGAATTTTCAATTTCATTTACCATATTCATAGTATATCTGGAAGTGGCGGTACTAATACGTACAGTTCTTCGTCGCCGCCCCTCGTACTTTGAAACAAAGTAAAAATAGTTTCCGGTCATTAGAATTATTATATTTATTATTTTTTTGTAATTTGTTTTATCAAACACTGTTTATTCCACTTTTTGTAACGGTATAACCCTACCGGTATCAAGGCTTTCACCTCATCTTTAGGGGAGCACAAACAAGACTGAATTCTGTTCGAACTGGTACCGATATACACGTTTTTGATGGTTGGGGACATTTGGGTTGGGGACTGAGGGATGAGGGAGGCATGGGACGATCTCGGCCAGAAGCGGAGAGATTCTCACCGGTAGGGTTATACCGTTACAAAAAGTGGAATAAACAGTGTTTGATAAATCAAATTACAATGTAGTTAAACCTCCATAACTTTAATGCTTTAACTATGAACAATATATTTATTATTGGTCAACAATTTCGTTTAAATGGGATATTTAAACTGGGATAACATCAACACGTTCATTCATGCGCATTGCTTACGCAACGCGCGTTTAACGGAAATGCAAGTAACGGAATGCTCGTTCATTTAATGGAAATGCAAACAATGCCAAACGTATAACGAATAACGGAATGAGTTGCTGATATTCTCAAAAGGGAATTACACAAGTTTTTTTTTGTTTCAGTAGACAGGAGCATTTGCAACACTTTATGGAAATGAAAATCGAGAGATCTTTTGAATTATCTCTCTTACTGTAAATCAGGCAATGTCTGTGTATCTTCCTCGACAGCCGTCCAGAGGAAGACCAAAGAACTCCTGGATGACTCAATGCTCCAAAATCCTGTAGAGAAACGGCCTAGATGAAAGCGACACCCAGAACCGAAGAATATACAGCCTGAGAACGAGAAGAGCCGACCCCAACAGCCTACCTAGGCAATGAATTGGGACAGTGCCAGGAAGAAGTACTTAATTGCAAAAAAATATATATTAACTTAGATGAAGCAATTTTAATAAACGCTTCACAAAAATCAGAATTTCTCAACGACAAGCCGGGCACTGGGAAACGTTGTCTTGATTTCGATCAGATATAGTGTTTATTCCGTCAAGCATGAGAATAGTCAGTGTTACTCTTTTTTTTTAATGGATCTGGGTTGTTGCCTCTCATTTGTCGTGTCCCCAGTAAACTAGGATTTTGCCTGTATCTCACAGAGGACAGGACTCACAATTCAACTTCTTTGGCATAGTTAATTGCATACTTGTCGATCAAAATATATGTTAGTTTACTATCAAGGTATGTCGATCAAAATATATGTTAGTTTACTTTGGCATAGTTAATTGCTTATTTGTCGATCAAAATATATGTTAGTTTACTATCAAGATACGAGTAGACACAAAGAAATTAGATATGATTAAAAAAAATACTAAAACCCATGATTCATAACGCATCCCAAACCAGAGTATGTTTTCTACGCTGTGGAATTACCCAGAAAAAAAAACGTGATACCAGGATTAAGTTTCAATTAATTTTTATACGTTCAATTTCAAACTTTTAGGATGCCATTATAAGTATTCTACTTCACAATATCTTTTTTCCCCGAATCACAGAATTTAAAGTACCAAGTATCATCTGCGTAATCCTTAGGCTTAAAATCTACGAGCAAATGAGATTACCGATATAATTAGCACAAAGAATAAAAAAGCAGTAATACCAATCCTTATGGTACACCGTAATTAACTATATCCTTAAAAGATTCTTCCTGATTGATAACAGCGGATTGCCTTCTATTTGATAAATATGATTCAACCTTGTTGAGAATATTGCTTTAAAACCCATAATCAACCCATTCCAGGGATGTTTTGTTTGTTCTGATTTGCCTGTATTGAGTAAATCGTAACATCGAATTGATTCCTGGTATAATATTTTGTCGTGAGGCTATGTGTATTATACCTAATTAACGTATTAATGTTAAGATCTTTCCTTTACTCGAATGGCGATCCTCAAAATATCCACATTGTTTTTGTTTATATATTAAACCACATGTTCTTCTTCCATGCTTCCATAAGATGTATTTCTATATTATATATAGTTAAGGCATTAACATTGTGGAGGTTTAAAGACATTGTAATTTGTCTTATCAAACCCTGTTTATTCCGTTTTATGTAACGGTATAATCCTGCCGGTTTCAAGGTTTTCACCTCGTCATCAGAGAAGCACAAACAAGAATTCTTGTGCTTCCCTAATTATGAGGTGAAAGCTTTGAAACCGGTAGGGTTATACCGTTACATAAAGCGGAAAAAACAGTGTTTGATAAAACAATTTACAATGTCTTTAAACCTCCACAATGTTAATGCCTTAACTATATATAATATATTAAACATATTTCGGCGCGTTTGGGCGTCTATATACCTTGATACACATGTGTCCCCAACCGTTAAAAGCGTGTGTTATATCGGTACCATTCAGTCTTGTTTGTGCTCCCCTAGTGATAAGATGAAAGCCTTGAAACCGGTAGGGTTATACCGTTACATAAAGCGGAATAAACAGTGTTTGACAAAACAAATTACAATGTCTTTAAACCTCCACAATGTTAATGCCTTAACTATATATAATATATTAAACATATTTCGGCGCGTTTGGGCGTCTATATACCTTGATACACATGTGTCCCCAACCGTTAAAAGCGTGTTTTATATCGGTACCATTCAGTCTTGTTTGTGCTCCCCTAGTGATAAGATGAAAGCCTTGAAACCGGTAGGGTTATACCGTTACATAAAGCGGAATAAACAGTATTTGATAAAACAAATTACAATGTCTTTAAACCTCCACAATGTTAATGCCTTAACTATATATAATATATAGTATTATACATATTTCGGCGCGTTCGGGCGTTTATATACCTTGATACATATGTGTCCCCAACCGTTAAAAGCGTGTGTTATATCGGTACCATTCAGTCTTGTTTGTGCTCCCCTAGTGATAAGTTGAAAGCCTTGAAACCGGTAGGGTTATACCGTTACATAAAAAGGAATAAACACTGTTTGAAAAAACAAATTACAGATGTATTTCCCTAATATGATGATGAATACGCTGGAGTTCTAAGACCTGCGTGCTCCTTATTAAATAAGTTGCTGGCAGATTTGAGTACATAATTTAATGGAATATTTCTCATGCTGGAGTTGCTGGAACATCTTGTAATCAGTTACGAATACTCGAAGGATTTGATTTGGTTTGGCATTTCGTGGATTGTGAGTTGAAATGTAAGGTATTAGTGAGAACATCTGAGTGGCTTGAAATGAAAGTATAAAACCGTTTGCTTATTATGCAATAAAATATCTTAATTTACAGCAGTTTATGATATTATCGTTGTGCAATGTAGTGTTTCGGACATACCAAGGAACTCCGCCTGCCATACAAAGTGTTTTTTGAATGATTTGTATTTTTTGATATCACACTACATGGACTGCAAGATGCACCAATGTGTACATCCTACAGGATCTACAGGGTAAAAAAGGTTGTGAACAATATGTATGCAGAGATTACTGTCATACTTCGGATGTCTTGTTAGACGAGATAAACCAATTGAAGAAGCTGATAATAACACGTAGTGTTGAGGGGCGATGAGTAAGACGGTGTCTCCAACAAGGTGGGTAACCAAATTAAAGAGATTACTTGTTTTTTGTTGAGTGCTGTACATATCATGGTTCAAGATCGAAAGTATCATTCGCTCAGATTTATACCATCAGAGAATCACGTCGCTCAGCCATGAGCAACACGACTAGGAGAAATATGAAGTTGACACGAAATATTAGTTTTAATACTATAATTACTTCCAATAACCGTATAACTCTTATAGAACCTTAACCTTCTGTTATATACCCTTAACCTCATGTACGAGATCCTCAGCCTCCCATCTGACGTCTTCAACCTCCAGTTGAAATTATTTCGCTAATCTTCAATTCTTGATTGGTCCATGGGATACGAAGCACCTACCACCAATACCACATCTCGAAAACTGTGTTGACAATATAATAACAAAAAAAGGAAACATCATCAACCAAAAGAAAAAGAAACGTATGATGTAGAGGAAGGAACTTGCTTGAAAAACTTTTTTCAGTCTAATACTCGAATGCCGATACGAGTTACTGGTAAGTCGGTAATTAATTGGTTCGAGAATTTCAGTACATGAACAGTAAAATACAACGTAAAACAGTAAAAAAGGTAAACAAGGAAAGCATATAAACAATATATTCTTGAGAGTAACGCAAATAAGAGCAGTGCGATACTTAAAAATATGATACAATAGTTACAAAATATGATTTTTGCATTTGTATATCATATTCCACTAATTCGGTTCTTTCTGATATGATCGTAATTTCTCAAGATAAAAATAAATCTCCAACAAACATTTTAAGGACGGTGTAATTTGCCGGCGACCAATTGTTCCTTTGTAATATTTGTATTCAAATACCAGACGTCTGTATAATCTAGAATTGAAAAAAGCAGATATTGCACAAGCGAAATTTTGATTTTAGAGAGCAGGGATATTTTCAATACTACAAGGGAATAAAGGCTCCTTTGGATTATTTAATTTATTTGGTCACGCTATGAGAGAGTTTTAACATATGTACTTATTAACAGATACCTACGTACTGAGGATATTATATAATTCTTTGGTCAGAAGTCGTTTGGAATATTGCACTAATATGGGCGCCAGCAGGGATTACGTATTCACTCATGCTAGAAAGGTTTTAGAAAAAAATTCTCCGTTGTCTCTACATAAGAAAGAATGGATATTATCTCTGACTTTAACTAAATGTCTTCTTACTGGGGATGCTTAGTTACAGATCATTAGATAGGGGAAGATCTTGTTGATTGGGTGTCCATTTTTGTTGCTTGCTCAGGGGTAATTTAATTAATCCATCCGCCCTGAACAGTTTGTATGTTCCGGATAATTATTTGAGACAACGCTCCCATAGATTGTTCTATCAACCTATAAGTCAAACAGGCCTGTCTTTGGAGATGCCGGTAGGAAGAGCAATCACACTGTTTAACCGTGTGTGTCCTCATATAGTATAGACATATTTCATGTGTCACTCAGCTCCTTCAGGAAAAATCTCTTGAATTTAGTGTAGTACTTGAAACAATTGAATCTTTTTATGTTTGTTGCTTATAGTTAAGGCATTAACGTTGTGGAGGTTTAAAGACATTGTAATTTATTTTTATCAAACACTGTTTATTCCACTTTTTTGTGACGGTATAACCCTACCTGTTTCAAGGCTTTCACCTCATCTTCAGGGGAGCGCAAACAAGACTAAATGCTGTTCGAACTGGTACCAATATACACGCTTCAACGGTTGGAGGCTGGGGGGTGAGGAAGGCACGGGACAATTTCGGCCAAGAGCGGAGAGCGCTCCCCTGAAGATGAGGTGAAAGCCTTGAAACCGGTAGGGTTATACCGTCACAAAAAAGTGGAATAAACAGTGTTTGATAAAAATAAATTACAAGAATCTTTTTATATTGTCGTACAGGCTACCTTTTGTCATAGTATTTTAAATATAACATATACATTTTTACAACATTTTTTATACGTCTTAAAATGTTTAACTGTTTTATAACATACATGTTTTTTGTGCTTCTTATGTTTGGTCCTTATACGAATTAGGGAAACCTGTAATGTACAAAGGACCTGAAAAAATAAAAGGAGTTTAATCAATCAAGTAATGCTCAAGGGATGTTGTCCAGATGTTCGGACAAACTAGTGTGTGTTGTGATTTTATATTATATATCCGCTGAGTCACATTTATTGCTGCTTTATTTCAAGAAACCCCATCTTTGCCTGTTCACCTTGCATCTAGCAACCCCTATTCAGGGTGTATGCCATGCTCTTCAAGCAGGCCACGGCAGTTGGCTTCCGGGTGGTGTAGATTTCGCTCTAACATGTATAATAATAGTGGGTAAGATTACTGAGTTAAAGCACCCTTGTCGAGAGTCTGCACTCTAAAAGAGGCTTAATTAATTAAATTTAATGACAATACACGGTCTTTTATCACCAATTAAAAAAAATATAAGAGTTATAATCAAATAAGAATTTTTAATGCGAATGAATATCAATAAAACTGGTCAAAGAAATAATAAACATTTAAATTAATCATATACAAAAAATATATCGAAATGAATCATATACAATACGCATATGCATTACACAAAGCTGAGACAGGTCAAGGCTCAGGCAATCAAAAGCACTAACATACAAAAATAAAGAATAAACTTAGAAAATAATAAAAATATACAAACGTACAATTAATCCACTCCAACACACACACACACACACTCATTTATTTATTTATTTTATTAACGACACAACAGTGTCTTTATATACAAATGAACATGTGACAGGTTATACAAGTACTTAAAATTATTGACAAATAATACAACTTTATCTTAAACTAACATGAAGATGCAAAAAGCAGTAGAATAAATTAAAGTCATCGTTTTAAAATTATTTAATAACCTTTGAGAATTTTGTGAATAGATACATTATAAGAAATACATCTCAAATAAAAATAATTGTCCTTTTATTATTATTTTAGAAGTATTTTTCACTCCTCAACATATGCCACTTTTTCCAGTTTAGTTCAGACACAAGTATACATTTTAAATAAATGAGCTGTAGTGTTGAATATTAATAATGTAACATTACATTTAGTTTATTAATAGGGATAAATGTATCGCTGGCAAAAACCCTTCGTGATAGAGTACGAAACAGAGAAACCCGAAGGATGTGCGAAGTTGAAGATATTGTCAGATGGAAACGACAAAAAAGAAGGTTCTGGAACGAACATGTATCCTGACTGGCGGAACCAAGAGCCGTAAGAATGGCCAGGGACTGTAACCCCCAAGCAAGCAGACCTTCAGGACGACCTACCAAAAGATGGAAAGACAGCTGGCAGTCGACGTCACAAGAGGGAAACGATGATGTAGGATCATAACAGGCCAACAGGCCTAAAAGAAGAGGAAGAAGAAGGATAAACGTTGAAAGAAAAATAAACCAAGGAAAAATAACAAAAATATGCATACGTACAATCAATCCACTCCAACACACACAAAATAAAAACGCACATCGAAACTTTATAAAAATGAAATATTAATATTTAAGATGTATTTTTCTCTTCTCAATAGATGTCACTTTTTTCAGTTTAGTTCAGATACAGGCGTACATTTTAAGCAAATGAGCTGTGATGTTGAATATTAATGTAACATTAAATTTAGTTGATTAGTAGGGATAAATGTTGAAGACCGATGAATGAGTAAATATCATCGGTAAATTTAAGGAATCCTCACTATGCATATTTACAGTCCATAATGCTTTATCCAGTTATGCAAACAATCACCGATGGATTTCAGATCAGCAATAAATTTGTTGTTCCAATACCAGTTCCACCAGGTTACAATATTGGCACACGATGTAAGGTTTGTTCAGAATTCATGAAATTTCGGGTACAACAGGAAAATTTGAGATATCCCATTTAATCAACCCCAACACGCTTTGTCTAATTTGAGACTAGGTTGAGAGAACAGATTCACTCTCTCCTGGCACAAATCTTTTGCATATAAATTGTCCTAATGTAAAGGCTTTTAAATCTTCCCTTTTTTACAATTTGACTGATTTGATCCTGTCACATTTTTAACTTCTACCGAAACATTTTGTTCTTTCTTATTTTTATTTTTTTATCCCGGCGAGTTTATTGCCATGTGGCAATCTCTTCCAACCAACCAGAAAGATGTTTTTATAGGCCCTATGTGTTAACCAGACTGGAATCCCATTTAAAAAAAATCTGGGTTCCAGCGGGGATCGAACCCGCAACCTCCGGAGCGGTAGACAAGTGTCTTACCACCAGGCCACGGAAATAAGACACTTATAACACTTATATTTTCTTAATAATTTGTATATGTCATTCTTCTTTCTACATAGTCAAACATCCTCAATGATTATTTCTATATCTTGAGCCCAGCATCTTCCTTCAATCAACATCCTTTCTTAACACTTGCCACCCTGTGATGGATAGCGAGTGACCAGGACTTATATTGCATTTAATTATTCGACTTAATACATAATAAAATTCGTTTTAATACATAATAAAATGATTTTTATAGCTAATTACAAAAAATAACCTAGCAGATTTTGCATAATTTTGATTTAAAATATACATTTTTCACTGGACGCTTAGCGTCCAGCACCGTGGCTAACGGATTTTTAGCACAGTAAGGCAAGTGTTAATGTCAATTTTCTAGCGTGTGATCTCGCGGCCATGGTTTATCATTCATTCGAAGCAAGCGGGCGCCCAGCGTGCGATTCATCTTCGGACTAATTTTACTCTTAGACAATTTTACATCTGAATTAATGTGTCAAGGTTGATTATCATAAACTCTTATTGTGCTGCAAAGCAACGCAAAAATAGCACTTTGTAAAAAAAAACTTCACCTGATGAAACCTTGCAGTCGATTAATTGCCTTAAAACTGTCTTAGAACTTTGATATTCTTGCCCTTGAAACTTTGAGTTTGACATATTAAGACTATGTTTGCTGAAGTACAACAGCGTGCACACAGAAAACTAATACATGCAAAGGCGTCTTCCAACCAAAGTACGCCTAACTGTTTTATCATCATATCATGCTCTCCTATTCTCAAGATTTTTAAATAATTCCACTTCATGAATTTGAATATTTTGTCCTGTTACGTTTCTTTAGAATTTCCAAAACATCTCGTGCCTTTTTTACTACTCGTATTGATTATTTTTGTAAATCTTTAATTCATTCTACGTAACCGAACCATCTCAATGCTGCTTTCTTCATCTTGAGAACTGTATAATCTTTCTTAATACCCTTATTCTGCCATAAGTTGTTTCTTTTATTTAAACATTTCTATCACATTTATCTTATTTTTCCACGCGTTCTGTGCAACACCAACATTTCTATCACATTTATCTTATTTTTCTATGCGTTCTGTGCAACACTGACAATTCTATCACATCTTATTTTTCCATGCGTTCTGTGCAACACTAACATTTCTATCACATCTTATTTTTCCATGCGTTCTGTGCAACACTAACATTTCTATCACATTTATCTCATTTTTCCATGCGTTCTGTGCAATACTAACATTTCTATCACATTTATCTTATTTTTCCATGCGTTCTGTGCAACACTAACATTTCTATCACATTTATCTTATTTTTCCATGCGTTCTGTGCTACACTAACAATTCTATCACATCTTATTTTCCCATGCGTTCTGTGCAACACTTACATTTCTAACACATTTATCTTATTTTTCCATGCGTTCTGTGCAACATTAACATTTCTATCACATTTATCTTATTTTTCCATGCGTTCTTTGCAAGAGTAACATTTCTATCACATTTATCTTATTTTTCTATGCGTTCTGTGCAATACTAACATTTCTATCACATTTATCTTATTTTCATCACATTTTTGCTTCGTAAACGTTTCACTTACATACCGTAATTTTAAAACCAAGATTTTAAAAATGACAAAGGAAACAACTACAAAAAACTTACAGAATATTAGTAACATGGATAAAAATGGTTCATAAGGCTTCAGTTCTCAAAGGATCCCAATCCGAGAGATACCCTGAAAACTTTAAATCACTGGGTATGTAATTAGGTTGTTTTGAAAATAATGGCCGATATCTATGTTATGTTATATAATTTCGAGCGTTCTCTGTTTGGAAATACTTACTATTTGTTTGAGAATTAGCAATCTGCTATATTTATTTATTTAGTAAAGTGTTTAATTTGCATTATTTAAATCTTTCTGGAAAGGTTTTGGAAAAATTACAATAACGTGTATTTTTTTCGCACGAATTAAAATATATTATACAACTCAAACAGCAGGCAATATTAATCAAACATGAAGTGAACAGTGCGGTGTTTGTTTGAAAATTTTAGGAACTAAGACGTAAGTTTCAAAGACGAAAAGGGTCGAGGACGTACTGCGTCTGTTGAAAACGACGAATTAAAAACTATATTGAAAAAAAAACACGCAGCAAACAGTACGAAAAATGGGACATGAATTAGGTGTTGGTGCTGCTACAGTTTCCTTATCCGCCTTACTCAACCGATCTATCGTCAATCGATTTTGACCTTTTTGAGTCCCTCGGTAACTATTGATGACAGAAAAATTCAATAACAGAGAGGCAGCAAATAATGCACAAGATTGTAATTCGTTGCCAGAAATACGTAAAATCAGATGTCTCTTACTTTATTTATAAGGACGTGTTGCGTGAGACGCTTAAAAACATTAATGCTCATCACAACTCAAAACAAACAGCAGCCGATAGAGTCAAATGGCATGTATCTGTTGCAAGTCACCCAATAGCAAAAGAAGATGCATTTAAGCTGCAGTCATCTCCTCTGGACCAACATAGTCATCGCCTCTGGACTAACATCAGATACCCTGGTCACCCTCTTTGTATTGTGTCTTCTATTCTACTCGTCACGGGTAATGGGCGTTTATATAATCATCATTGTCAACCAGGGTCGATCCACTGCTGGATGAAAGTCTCCCCAAGTTGACTCCAAATAGTTCGGTTTTTTGCTCCTTATGTGATGCAGTCATGCTTCTTGATTTAATCTATCCAACGAACCTTCGGTCTTCTTCAGGGCCTCTTTATGCCTCTTGGGAATCATTGAATTATTTCGGATGTCCATCGTGAATCTAACATTCGGCTACGTGTCCTGCCCATTGCTACTTCATTCTTTTGCACACCTTTATAACGTCTTCTACCTTTGTTATATTGCGAATCCAGGTATTTTGTGTACAGTCTCTTTTAGTATGCCCCAATATGCATCTCCCCATGCCCCTTTGTGCGGTCTGGAGCTTTTGTGTGTTATTTACTGTGAGCGTCCATATCTCGCAGCTATACGTAAATACTGGAAGAATACACTGGTTGTAGACCATTCTCTTCAAGGATATTGGGATATTACTTTTGAAGATGTTGTTCAAGCGTCCAAATGCGCTCAATGTTAATTTTGTCCTTCGTACTATTTCCTCCGATATGCCACCTAAAAACGAAATAAGTTGGCCCAGATACATATATTCCTGGACAAGTAATAGCGGCTTTCCATCTACGTTTATTGGTTTTGGGGTAGCAAAGCTGTTCATCATATATTATATAATATATATTGTAATTTGTTTTATCAAACACTGTTTATTCCTCTTTTTGTAACGGTATAACTCTACTGGTTTCAAGGTTTTCACCTCATCTTCAGATGAGCACACACTGTGTGCTCCCCTGAAGATGAGGTGAAAGCCTTGAAACCGGTAGGGTTATACCGTTACAAAAAGTGGAAAAAACAGTGTTTGATAAAACAAATTACAATGTCTTTTAACCTCTACAATGTAAATGCCTTAACTATAAATAATATCATATATTATACATATTTCGGCGCGTTTGGGCGTTTATATACCTTGATACATATGTGTAATTTCAGTATATGCTATTTATGTACATTTTATGTTGTTATCCATAAACCTATGTTGATTTTTTAAATTTAAAAATCCGTTTAAAAAAATATCGTACTATTTATCCACTCTAACCACTCTATCACTGAAAACTATCTCAATCCCTTTTAAAACACGAATGTTCTTCAGTAGCCAGAAACCTTTGGGCCAAGGTTACGACACGCGACAGTATATGCTATATATGTACATTCTATGTTGTTATCCATAAACCTATGTTGATTTTTTAAATTTAAAAATCCGTTTAAAAGAAATATCGCACTATTCATCCACTCTATCACTGAAAACTATCTCAATTCCTTTTAAAACACGAATGTTCTTCAGTAGCCAGAAACCTTTGGGCCAAGGTTGCGACACGTGACAGTATATGCTATATATGTACATTCTATGTTGTTATCCATAAACCTATGTTGATTTTTTAAATTTAAAAATCCGTTTAAAAAAATATCGCACTATTTATCCACTCTAACCACTCTATCACTGAAAACTATCTCAATCCCTTTTAAAACACGAATGTTCTTCAGTAGCCAGAAACCTTTGGGCCAAGGTTACGACACGTGACAGTATATGCTACATATGTACATTCTATGTTGTTATCCATAAATCTATGTTGATTTTTTAAATTTAAAAATCCGTTTTAAAAAATATCGTACTATTTATTCATCCACTCTAACCACTCTATCACTGAAAACTATTTCAATCCCTTTTAAAACACGAATGTTCTTCAGTAGCCAGAAACCTTTGGGCCAAGGTTACGACACGTGACAGTATATGCTACATATGTACATTCTATGTTGTTATCCATAAACCTATGTTGATTTTTTAAATTTAAAAATCCGTTTTAAAAAATATCGTACTATTCATCCACTCTAACCACTCTATCACTGAAAACTATTTCAATCCCTTTTAAAACACGAGTGTTCTTCAGTAGCCAGAAACCTTTGGGCCAAGTTTACGACACGTGACTGTGAAATGGTCCTTTGGGATTTCACGGATCATTTGAATCCTTTTATTAACTTTGACTTGATAAGGTGCTCCTCAGGATATTACTGAGCTTCGTTAAGCACATAATGCTGTGAGGAGAGAGAAGAGAGGATCATTTCAGAAGATATTTCATATGTATTACGGCAGTGGTGCCCAAACTTTTTCGACTCAGGGCACCCTTAATATATCAAGATTTTCCACGTCACCCAAAGCCAGGACATACCTTACAGTTGCACTTAAAAAATAAATGAAACACATATTTAAAAAAAAACACTTATCTTCGTAACATACTTGGTCAAAGTATCATTCAGTTGATTTGAAATTCGATAGCTAAAGGCCACAACAACAATTACGAGACCTTAGAATTTATACCCATTGAGTTCTATGTCATAATTTGAGGAGTACTTATCCAACTGTTATGTCATATACATACATAAATAAATGTGTCATCATGCCGCGTTCCTTGCGGGTTAGGCAGAGAGAACAGATCTCCAAACTGTTTAATCCAAGTGTACGACTTTTTTGTATCCACCTTGCACGGATCTCTCCTGTTACACAAATAGGGTCTGCTTCTAGTTAGCTTATTCGTTAGGAAGAATATCAGCCAGGATTCTTCTCATACTGCTAGGCAATGCCGAGAATATATCCACGGTGTCATTCAGTTGGTTCAATATCTCTAAACCACGCGTGACTGAGTGTTTAACCATGATATTCGTTCTATAAGTTGATATGTAGAACAGAGAGTGACAGCGTGAAGAATTGCAATGACAACATCACAACGATAGAACATTCGACAATATACAATATATAAATGCTATCAAGTATAACTTCTTTGCATTTGCACACGTGCGAAAAGTCCGAGACAGTTCGATAAATCACTAAAACGATCCAGTCAATATCTACAAAATTCTGACATCTGTCTATCTCACTCTCACTCACGTAAAAAATGCCACCTGAAAGAGTGAGACAGAGATAGCGTATCAAACGCTATCTAACGTAAGTATTAAAATGCGCAATCTAGCTGACACCTCAAACAAAAGTTAATGATTTGCACAATATCCGTTAAATGCCACTTCATGTAATAGCATCATCCCATCGATGGTCCGATTAAAAAATAAATGTTTGTCTCATTTCAGTGAAAATATTGGAATGTTCCGCGGCACCCAGGGGCGCCGCTTCGCACATTTTGAGAGCCTCTGTCTTATGAGAATGTCATGTCAAAATAAAATATAGCGATAAATCTTCTGGCTTAGAAATGAGATGTTGAAACGTACTTTAAAGAGGAGATCTCTGTAAAATGAGTATATTTAATTTTTTTCGCATAATAGGATAAAACTTTTTGTCTGAAAATTTATATTAGTTATTTTGATAGCAATACCAATAAATTGACAATTTATACAGCGGCGTTTAGATAGCTAACTCTCCTAATTGAACCTAGAGAGCTAACTCTCCTAATTAAACCTAGAGAGCTAGCTCTCGTTATTAAACCTAAAGAGTTAACTCTCCTTATACACGTATACTAAGAAAAAACAGAAAAATAAAAAATGGGAGATAAAACAAAAAATAAACCCACAAAAAACCACCTCAGATTAATTGTCAGCAAAAAGGGAGAAAATCTAATAGGAGTCCAAATTTTATCAAAATAAAATCACACATGGAAAATGATGTTCACACATAACATACGAGTATAAACCACAATACAAAGATGAAAATAAATAAGCAGTAATGCAAAAATTAATAAGAAGAGAACGCATAAACACACACACAACCCTCGATTCACAGCCAACAAAAAGAGAAAAAGGAAATAAGAGTCCGGATCCCAACAAAGAAATCATCACTTACTACTCGTATTTAAAATGTAACATTTCAGAGCATTTCTGAAGGTACAACTAATCACCCGCTCTTTTGAGAACAGGGGCAACTCATTGCAGCATATGCTGGCTGAATATGAGAAGGATCCTTCGAATAATGTAAGATTATGGTTTGGGATGATTAAAAGAGTTTATCTGCTTCTACAATTGTTTCATAGCCGTGAAAATCTCTAGCCCAATTAAGTTTATCGAAAAGATAATGAGGCATATTTGATTTGATAATTTTACACATGAGAACGCTTAAGCGAATAAACCGTTTCTGTTTCATGTCAATATTTTTAAAAGCTCTCAATTGGGGAAGGGAAAATCCAAGATCCATTAATAAGCTCCTGATATATCCAAACAAAAGTAACTGTTTGGTGTAGATTTTGAAGTGGTGGTGTGATTGGGCCGTATTTAACACTTGCCACTCTGTGATGGACAGCGAGTGGCCAGGACATATATTTTATTTGATCATTCGACGTTTTAACACATAATAAAATGATTTTTATAGCTAATTACACAAAATAACCTAGCAGATTTTGCATAATTTTAATTTAAAATATACATTTTTCACTGGACGCTTAGCGTCCAGCACCGTGGTTGGGGGATTTTTTTAGCACAGTAAGGCAAATGTTAAAAAAAAATACCAAAATGCTATGGCAGTCAATGAAAATCTCTATCAAAACATGATTCAACACTTTTTATGGCACTAATTGCATAGAATTATCGGGATGGGGCCATCTTATAACACAAGCAATTAAACAATTACATTGTAAAAGAAAATTCCTGGACATATCATTAAGAGAAGTAGAAACGTCATTTGGCCGAGTGGTGTTAAATCACACGTCAAATGGTGTTCAATCACACGTTGAATCGTGTGATTTAACACCACTTGACTTTTTTCTTTGAGGTTTTGTTGAATCAAAAGTCTTTACGAAAAATCCACAAACGATTTAAGAACTAAAAGACAACACTCGTCGAGTTGTTGTTGAAATCGAACCACAATTATGTGAACATTTTATCAAAATTTGACTAAAAGAATCTATGTGTCTCAGAGGAGCAAATCGATGTGTCAAAAGGAAGAAATCATTTAGCTTGTGTATTCCTTACACAACTCTCATAAATGTCTACTTTATTTTGAAATCAATGGACATGGAAATATAAAAAAAAAACACTTTTCATTTATTCCTATTATTACTTTTTTAGTTGTACATCGTCCTATACTGCCCATACAGTGAAACTCTAGAACCAGTTACAAACTAATGTTAGACTCGCTCCGTCCTTGGCATGCTTTAAGTGGCGACTGAAAAAAACTCTTACGAGTAAGTGCTGTAAATATTCTTGCCTACTAAAACCAAAATTTTACTCGTGCGATCTAAGTTCTTTACGATTTTAGAATATGCGGACGTCTGTTATTTGAATTTTTCAAAGAAACAGCTAGACAAATTACATCGTCTTTTACTATCCATGCAGTGAGATAAAACAAAAATTAAATTGACAATTTATTCGCTTAAACTCTGGAACCATTTACAAAATAATGTTAGATTCGCTCCGTCATTGGCATGCTTTAAGAAGCGATCGAAAAGTATATTGATTTCTTGTCAGTAATATAACGTCTTTCATTCCTAATTATTCTTTCCCCTCCATTATCTTTTCCTTTTTCTTTGATTGATAATATCTCACTTTTACTTTAATATGTTTTTGCCCACAAATTTCATAAATATGAATAATCTTTTGAATATTTTTTGCGACTATTTAACTTGCTTTATTTATTATTTCTGGTTGGTTGGAAGAGATTGCCGCCTAGTAATACACCCGTCAGATTGGTTTGTACAATGAAGTAAATAAAAATAACTAAATGTATCTATTTAGCAATACTTTCAATCTTTCATTCATAGTGGGTTCGATCCCGAGCTAAAACGCCCTATAATAAAATCTGTCTCTAAACGGAGCTATATTTATTATCATTTTACTATTATAAACTCTTATAAAGGTCTTCGGAAAATAAAGCCTCTCTGAACGCCAAAGTATCTTATCCAGTTGAGTCAGATGAATTAGTTCTCCATCACAAAATCGCCATTAGTTCTCAATCCCTGGAAATCGCCAAAGCATCTCTTCAAGTTGAGTCAGATGAATTAGTTCTCCATTACAAAATTGCCATTAGTTCTCCATCCCTGGAAATCGCCAAAGCATCTCTTCAGGTTGAGTCAGATGAATTAGTTCTCCATTACAAAATCGCCATTAGTTCTCCCCCCCTGGAAATCGACAAAGCATATCTTCAAGTTGAGTCAAATGAATAAGTTCTCCATTACAAAATCGCCATTACTTCTCAATCCCTGGAAATCGCCAAAGCATCTCTTCAAGTTGAGTCAGATGAATTAGTTCTCCATCACATCGTACGACAGCAAAAATAAATTTACCATGAAATATTAAATAAATAAACAAATAAATATTGATGTGTTCCAGTTGCTATCGGAACATCCTAAATTTTTGTTAATACAATACAACACGCAAAATACGGTTTTTCTGCTTCTAAATCCGCTTAAACTGATGTTTAGCAGAACCAATAAATAACTCGAATCGGTATAATTTAAAGCTACCTGCTGATTTAATAGCATAATGTTACAACGGGAAGCCATTAACAATTTATTGATGTGGCATTTAGTACGACACTTTATGGCCACGTCAGGAGTACTCTAGATGAGTGAGGGAGAGGAAAGTGGAACGTTGTGTACGTTTTAATGATCCACAAGTTCCTCTCACTCAATGGGATGTAACAAGATTTTTCTTAAGTGCTTTACATTAAGTCTTTGACCAAGATTTTAAAAACTATCTTGGTTTTTTCAATAGTATCAACATTTGATAGCATACAAGATATTATTAGAGAAGGCTACACGTAAGACTCAGCAGGGGTTGTCTAACGAATGACGATTTCCGGGGTTCTTCGTGGTAGAACTATTAACTGCCCGATTACACCCAACCTGGTTTATCTTTATTATTGTATCGTGTTACACTTTAGTTGTATCCAGTACGACGTGGAAAGTTTTAGCAATATCTTTCTACCAATCAGAAAGATCTTACACATACCATAAATGAATACACCTTCTCATAAAAGTCGATTTTTTTTCTGACTTCTTAAATGTCCTTTGAAAGAATCGTTCATTTTATCATACAATACTTCATTGTTCTTCATTTACCACGCCTTACACTCACATTTTCATTGTATATTTGTTTGGTTAGTCTTACTTCATTCATCATTCAGAATTTTGGCGTAGATAAAACACAGTAGTTGTTCCAGAAACTGAGAATATATTTGGCTCACTTTTTGTTCCTTATGTGCAGCCCATCGTTCATCATAAGCCCCTTTATTCGCCCGTATATGCCGTCACGGCTTACTAGATACCATATATACCGCGCGCTTTCTGAATTAATGGGCTGTTCGATTACTTATAGTGACTATTGTGAAGGTCAAGCATAAGGAACATTTCATTACAATAGGTACAATGATTACAATTTTTTTCCACAATATTTACACAGCAATTACAAATAAAATCATATATTTTAGGTGACGCATACGTCCGATACAATCGCCATTTGTATTATTCTTACTTCACGCATTTTACAGCATTTATTCGACTCACTTAGGCTTTTTCCATGTCCATATATCACTCTCATACATCAAATATGTTACTAAAATACTCTTGTGGACTATGATTTAAGCAGATTGCGATACTGTCCGTTTCAAGTATACTCGTATATATGTGCCCCATTGACTTTGTTTTTTAACGCAACATACCGTTCAATATACCTCGTAACTGTTCCATTATCTGAAAAAATACTTACTTAAAAGTGAAATTCTTAATTTTTTTCAAATCTTTCATTGCTCGCCCATGAGATGCATGACCGCGCGGTAATGAATTGAACTTCCGTACGGAAAGTCACCGGTTCGAACCCTGCGCTGTGCTGCTCCCCTCGAATGTCACAGGCATTATTTTCTGCCTAGTATTAGGGGGCATGATATAGGGGGGGGGGGGGGGGGTACTTATGACTTCGGTCATATCTATCTTTAAAAAGAGAGAAAATAAAAATGCCGGTGTGCTCCGATCGTCCCACTTCGGTGTGCCATCGGATCCAGTACAGCGGTATGGCTGGCTTAAATAGTTGAACTCAGTGTTCAACGTGACCAGAACACCTTCATCCTTTATGGAAGAGTATATGGTATTTATACCATTGTGGTTATGGCAGTCATAAGCAGGTCTTCTGCGGATGTTTGATGACAATATAACAATAAACCACTTTACCAAGAAGTACAGAAAAATAATTGTTTCAAGATTGCTGCACAGTTTATTCGTCTTGCGGTTGACCCAGGGTCAATTAATCGGAAATATTAAGTCTTTCCGATAATCCTTCATTCTTAGAACAGTTACGTTGCAAAAGGTTCTTAGGGTCATCTGTAAAATTATTATTGGTCAGATAAATTGTTAAGTGTAGGGCGCTGGCTTAAACACTATTATAATAAATAAATTCTTTGCCAGATGTCTGCAGAAATATCTGAGAATAAATATTGGGAAGTCTTTAGTCATGGAGATAGTGTGAACGGAAAATTAAATGCGATATATAGGCCTCGTAGTAGAGGATTCCCTCGCCATTCCAACATCAATTTAGTTGTTGTCTTTTTAATTTTTCTTCTCTTTAAGTAAGTGAGCTGTTGCACACCAGCAAACTCACCGGCCACATCGGTGTACTGGATCCGATGGCACACATGAAGTGAGACGATCGGAGCACACCGGCATGTTTTTTTTTCTCCTTTTTTGAAATAAAAGATATAATCGAATTCATATGTATCCGAGGTGGAAAAAGTACCTGTGTCATTCAAGGGGAGTTGCACAGCGCGGGATTTAAACCGATGACAAAGTTCAGTGCGTTACCGCACGACCATGCACCGGTGATCTTCAGCAGTGCTATTATTGGGGAATCAAACCAACTGTTATTGAGAGATTAAAAACATTATAAGGCATAAAACAACTTGATTGTAAGGGTGGAAAGGCGACAGCTGCGGCCATCAGAATTGGAACTTCCCTGAATCTGCAAATGTTCAGAAAAACATATTTGGTAAGAAAACTGCAGATAACTTACCAACGGAAGACGAACTACAAATAAACCTATCCACAGATCTTCTGATATGTGATAGTACCACATTCGACTTAAGATGTAGTAAAGTGTAATGTGTAGTTTACATCAAACATCAATTTTAATAAGACCTCTTAAAAATGGGTGTCTTTAAATGCTTCCTAAAGCTGCACACGTCACCCATATTTCGAACACAAAGTAGTAAATATATTTTTAATATTGTAATTTGTTTTATCAAACACCGTTTATTCCACTTTATGTAACGGTATAACCCTACCGGTTTCAAGGTTTTCACTTCATCATCAGGGAGTACAAACAAGACGACCTCCGTTGCCTGGTGGTAAGACTGTTGTCTGCCGATCCGGAGGTTGCGGGTTCGATCCCCGCTGGAACCCAGATTTTTTAAATTAGGATTCCAGTCTGGTTAACACTTAGGACCTATGAAAACATCTTTCTGGTTGGCTGGAAGAAATTGCCACATGGCAATAAACTCGACAGGTTAAAAAAAATTGTTTGTTTGTTTAAACAAGATTATGATGATGAGGTGAAAACCTTGAAACCGGTAGGGCTATACTGTTACAAAAAGTGGAATAAACAGTGTTTGATAAAACAAATTACAATGTTTTTAAACCTCAACAATGTTAATGCCTTAACTACTATATAAATAATATATATTTTTTATATTATAACGATACAATAAATACAAAGATCCCACTTAATTAAATGTTATCAGCATTCCGTATTTTTTCATAAATAATAGACAGAGTTTTTTTAGTGCGTTTTATTTTCCGTTGAATTGAATTTCAATTTGTAGGACATATTTTCCTATTATCTTCATTATTTTGTACATATTACGATTTAGTGATAATTTATTTTAACCAATCAGACAAAAGTATAAAAAGTTGTAGGGGGCAAAAATTATTCAAATCATTTTTATTTGTACAAAATTCATGAACAGTATAAATAGTAAAAATAATTAATTAAAGGGAGGAATATAATGAGAAAAAAGGAAGAATAGTTTCTTCGACTTCCGTCAGAAATTTTTCACCCCTACGCACCCCACACATAAAAGTAGACCGTAAAATACATTTATTATGTTTCTGGACTTTGATGGCGTTTAGTTTAAGTACGAATATGTTTGTTTTAGTGGCCTTGTGATTTTAACCGACGGAGTTAATTGCCATATTTACAGTCTATTAAATTATTGATATGTTAGTAATAACAGTAATTTAAGATAAAGTGTTTAAGATCAAGGAAAAATATGTTTCAGCAAAGGAGAAAAAATGTGATGTATTGCATTACACTATCGCTGCTTTATTGCAAATTTCCTCCAGTTACCTAGAACTATGAGCATGCTGAGATTAAGAGAAGAATCACAACAGGGAACAGAACATTCTTCTCCCTACTGCCGGTGTTCAAGTCCAGAAGTGACTATAGAAAAACCAAAGTCACCCTGTACAAAACAATTATTAGAACAGTGATGGCATATGGATGCGAAGCATGGACACTGGCAGCTAAACCCGCAGAGTTGCTGGATGCCTTCGAGAGAAGAGTGCTACGTAGGATCCTAGGCCCCGTGAATGACAGCGAAACCTGGCGAATACGATACAACGACGAACGATATAATATATACAAAGTTCCCAGGCTATCTGTACATGTCAGACTGAGCAGATTGAGATGGGCTGGACATGTGCAGAGAATGCCGTCATCGCGAGCACCCAAAAGAATCCTGGAAGGACACCCGGGTGGGAGAAGGAGAGTGGGCAGGCTAAGGCTGCGATAGGAGGGCGAAGTTGAGAGGGACGCAACCCGGCTGCTGCAGGCACAGGATTGGAGAGTTGTGGCGAAGGACAGGAAGAGTTGGAGGTGAAGATTGACGGAAGCCAAAGCTCGATATGGGCTGTTAGACTATCGAAAGAAGAACTAGAACTATATTATAATGACCATCAGTAAAAATCAGACTGAAATAATTCTTTAGAAATCTAGTTTCCAACAGGAATCAAACACAATACCCTCGTATTAGAAGACAGGCGCTTTACTTACTAAATAACGAAAACCGTTGAATGAATGATTGAAGGTTTAAAAAATAATCTATACGAGTAGAGAGAAAGAACGAAGGGCTTGGGAAGAACATGGTACGACAAAATAAAGAGAGAAGATTTATTAATAAGAGAGTTTGCATGATGTTGTGTATGAATGTGGCAGAAGTAAAATGTGTGTGCCAAGTAATAATGGAAAGGATGTCTGTTCTTATTTTCTAACCCAATATGGATATGGCGTGTGATGATTAGAACGATTATTGAATTGTTAGGTGACGAACAAAATTTCAATGATTTATAACATTTAGATTTATAACATTTTCCAACCCAATAAAGATATGGCGTGTGATGATTAGAACGATTATTGAATTAGGTGACGAACAAAATTTCAATGATTTATAACATTTTCCAACCCAATATAGATATGGCGTGTGATGATTAGAACGATTATTGAATTAGGTGACGAACAAAATTTCAATGATTTATAAGATTTAGATTTATAACATTTTCCAACCCAATATAGATATGGCGTGTGATGATTAGAACGATTATTGAATTAGGTGACGAACAAAATTTCAATGATTTATAACATTTAGATTTATAACATTTTCCAACCCAATATAGATATGGCGTGTGATGATTAGAACGATTGTTGAATTAGGTGACGAACAAAATTTCAATGATTTAAGATTTATAACATTTTCCAGCCCAATATAGATATGGCGTGTGATGATTAGAACGATTATTGAATTAGGTGACGAACAAAATTTCAATGATTTATAATATTTTCCAACCCAATATAGATATGGCGTGTGATGATTAGAACGATTGTTGAATTAGGTGACGAACAAAATTTCAATAATTTATAACATTTTCCAACCCAATATAGATATGGCGTGTGATGATTAGGACGATTATTGAATTAGGTGACGAACTAAATTTCAATGATTTATAACATTTAGATTTATAACATTTTCCAACTCAATATAGATATGGCGTGTGATGATTAGAACGATTGTTGAATTAGGTGACGAACAAAATTTCAATGATTTATAACATTTAGATTTATAACATTTTCCAGCCCAATATAGATATGGCGTGTGATGATTAGAACGATTATTGAATTAGGTGACGAACAAAATTTCAATGATTTATAACATTTTCCAACCCAATATAGATATGGCGTGTGATGATTAGAACGATTATTGAATTAGGTGACGAACAAAATTTCAATGATTTATAAAATTTAGATTTATTACATTTTCCAACCCAATATAGATATGGCGTGTGATGATTAGAACGATTATTGAATTAGGTGACGAACAAAATTTCAATGATTTATAACATTTTCCAACCCAATATAGATATGGCGTGTGATGATTAGAACGATTATTGAATTAGGTGACGAACAAAATTTCAATGATTTATAACATTTAGATTTATAACATTTTCCAGCCCAATATAGATATGGCGTGTGATGATTAGAACGATTATTGAATTAGGTGACGAACAAAATTTCAATGATTTATAACATTTAGATTTATAACATTTTCCAACCCAATATAGATATGGCGTGTGATGATTAGAACGATTATTGAATTAGGTGACGAACAAAATTTCAATGATTTATAACATTTAGATTTATAACATTTTCCAGCCCAATATAGATATGGCGTGTGATGATTAGAACGATTGTTGAATTAGGTGACGAACAAAATTTCAATGATTTATAACATTTAGATTTATAACATTTTCCAGCCCAATATAGATATGGCGTGTGATGATTAGAACGATTATTGAATTAGGTGACGAACAAAATTTCAATGATTTATAACATTTAGATTTATAACATTTTCCAACCCAATATAGATATGGCGTGTGATGATTAGAACGATTATTGAATTAGGTGACGAACAAAATTTCAATGATTTATAACATTTAGATTTATAACATTTTCCAACCCAATATAGATATGGCGTGTGATGATTAGAACGATTATTGAATTAGGTGACGAACAAAATTTCAATGATTTATAACATTTAGATTTATAACATTTTCCAGCCCAATATAGATATGGCGTGTGATGATTAGAACGATTATTGAATTAGGTGACGAACAAAATTTCAATGATTTATAACATTTAGATTTATAACATTTTCCAGCCCAATATAGATATGGCGTGTGATGATTAGAACGATTATTGAATTAGGTGACGAACAAAATTTCAATGATTTATAACATTTTCCAACCCAATATAGATATGGCGTGTGATGATTAGAACGATTATTGAATTAGGTGACGAACAAAATTTCAATGATTTATAAAATTTAGATTTATTACATTTTCCAACCCAATATAGATATGGCGTGTGATGATTAGAACGATTATTGAATTAGGTGACGAACAAAATTTCAATGATTTATAACATTTAGATTTATAACATTTTCCAACTCAATATAGATATGGCGTGTGATGATTAGAACGATTGTTGAATTAGGTGACGAACAAAATTTCAATGATTTATAACATTTAGATTTATAACATTTTCCAGCCCAATATAGATATGGCGTGTGATGATTAGAACGATTATTGAATTAGGTGACGAACAAAATTTCAATGATTTATAACATTTAGATTTATAACATTTTCCAACCCAATATAGATATGGCGTGTGATGATTAGAACGATTATTGAATTAGGTGACGAACAAAATTTCAATGATTTATAACATTTAGATTTATAACATTTTCCAGCCCAATATAGATATGGCGTGTGATGATTAGAACGATTGTTGAATTAGGTGACGAACAAAATTTCAATGATTTATAACATTTAGATTTATAACATTTTCCAGCCCAATATAGATATGGCGTGTGATGATTAGAACGATTATTGAATAAGGTGACGAACAAAATTTCAATGATTTATAACATTTAGATTAATAACATTTTCCAGCCCAATATAGATATGGCGTGTGATGATTAGAACGATTATTGAATTAGGTGACGAACAAAATTTCAATGATTTATAACATTTAGATTTATAACATTTTCCAGCCCAATATAGATATGGCGTGTGATGATTAGAACGATTATTGAATTAGGTGACGAACAAAATTTCAATGATTTATAACATTTTCCAACCCAATATAGATATGGCGTGTGATGATTAGAACGATTATTGAATTAGGTGACGAACAAAATTTCAATGATTTATAACATTTAGATTTATAACATTTTCCAACTCAATATAGATATGGCGTGTGATGATTAGAACGATTGTTGAATTAGGTGACGAACAAAATTTCAATGATTTATAACATTTTCCAACCCAATATAGATATGGCGTGTGATGATTAGAACGATTATTGAATTAGGTGACGAACAAAATTTCAATGATTTATAACATTTAGATTTATAACATTTTCCAGCCCAATATAGATATGGCGTGTGATGATTAGAACGATTATTGAATTAGGTGACGAACAAAATTTCAATGATTTATGACATTTAGATTTATAACATTTTCCAACCCAATATAGATATGGCGTGTGATGATTAGAACGATTATTGAATTAGGTGACGAACAAAATTTCAATGATTTATAACATTTAGATTTATAACATTTTCCAACCCAATATAGATATGGCGTGTGATGATTAGAACGATTATTGAATTAGGTGACGAACAAAATTTCAATGATTTATAACATTTCGATTTATAACATTTTCCAGCCCAATATAGATATGGCGTGTGATGATTAGAACGATTATTGAATTAGGTGACGAACAAAATTTCAATGATTTATAACATTTTCCAACCCAATATAGATATTGCGTGTGATGATTAGAACGATTATTGAATTAGGTGACGAACAAAATTTCAATGATTTATAACATTTAGATTTATAACATTTTCCAACTCAATATAGATATGGCGTGTGATGATTAGAACGATTGTTGAATTAGGTGACGAACAAAATTTCAATGATTTATAACATTTAGATTTATAACATTTTCCAGCCCAATATAGATATGGCGTGTGATGATTAGAACGATTATTGAATTAAGTAACGAAAAAATTTTTAATGATTTATAACATTTAGAAATGTTGACTTCCCAATTTAAACTACGACAATCTCCGTTGCCTGGTTGGTAAAACGCCTGTCTTCCGACTCAGAGGTTGTGGGTTCAATTTCCGTTGGAACCCAGTTTAGGAAAATAAATATTTCAGTCTTGTTCTCACTTGACGCCTCATTAACATATTTCTGGTTTGTTGGATGAGATTGCCACATGGCAATAATCCTATAAGGTTGTATTGTATACAAAGAAAAATTTGTTACACGATTCGCTCGAACGCTGCTATAGCTGTCAGACGCAATTTGTTTAATATTATATTAAAGAAAATGTAGCATGGTCCCTGTGACGTTTCACAAATTTGCCCCAATACAACCTTGTAATGATGTTCAGTAATTTTAATTATTTCCCCAACTTTAATATAAGCCTCGATTCTAATAAATAGCAAGTTATTTAGGTAAATACATTACATAAAACTAACAATAATGACAAATTAATACATCTTGTTACAAATTAGCAAAAATGTGTCAGTTTGTTAAAATCTAATAATGTTTGGCGACGTTCGTCAAAAGTCACTACGTTAGTCTGCATTGGCTAAGGATGGGGTATACGATAATTGGATTTTCGATTTTTTTTATACATAAAATTAAATGTTCGTAATTACTATTAATTCATAGTGAATCTTGGTATATTTAAAGATAGATACAAATCATACATTAGAAAGTCAGTAACATATAAAGTAATGAAAATTAGGAATTAAAACGTCAGTTTAGAGAAAAACAATTTTTCGATTTATAAAAAGACTATTCGATTTGTAAAAAAAAAACAATTTTACCCCATCCCTTTGAGACATAAAATTTCAAACGTCACAGGGACCATCCTACATTTTCTTGAGTATAGTGAGTTCAAGTTTCGAATAAGAGCGCTTTGAAAGTTTACTCCCTAAACGGTGCTAAAGAAAGTTGTCCATTGAAAGATTAGTATAAACTGAATAAATACTAAAAACAATATAAGAGAAATCAATTAACATTAAAAAAAAAACTTTCCTTGTCGTTTGAGGGTTGATTCGCATTTTTGTGAAAGCAAAATATTATTTCCTACTCAAATATTTTATATGGCTTCTAACGAAATATGATGAAATGTGAAAATATATTTTGGCTTCTTACGCGCGTTGTCTCTCAAAATTGTTCACCTTTCATTAGAGACAATTCTCCATTTGCGGTTTCCAAATTACGACTTTCACTTTTCAAGTGGCAATTAAATTGTGAAGTGCGTAGACATTACTGTGAGAAATTTTCACAGGAAGGTTGAATTACTATTTCGTTTTATAAATACAGCTTGATGGGCTAATTGCCATAGAAAAATCTTTTTCAAACAACTTGATATATGCTAAAGAATTTAATTGAATGCCCATAACCCGTGACGAGTATTTAAGAAGTCAAAATACAAAATGCCATAGGCGATTAATATATAAGCTTATTTGGTGTGTCTTGTTGCATATAGAGTAAGGCACTTCAGTACTCGTGGTTTGTCTGTTTTCTATATTTGATTCCTGATTTCATCAACAACTCTACGCCATTTGAATCTACCTGCTTCTGTTTGCTTCCAGTTGTGCTGAGCATTAATGTTTTTAAGCGTCTCATGCAGTACGTCATATATCTAATGCGCTGATCACCGTACTTCTTTCTGCCTTTCAATACCTCACAAAAGAGGTATGTGTCTTTTTTTTTCATAGACGACGATCCACCCAAACTAGGATGATTTGTGCCACAAAATTCAAGTCATTATGCAGTTATATGAGTAAAAATTATAAATCTAATTAAAAAAAATAACAGTTCTAGGCAATTAAAAGTTTCAACTGATTTATAAGTGGAAAAGTTCCACGAAGCAGGATGAAATGCAACATTAATTGGACACGGTAAATATATGGATTTTAGTCAATCAAATCAATCTGGCAAAGAAAAACCGAAAAATATAAGGTCTATAGTTCAATCTTCCAGACTACACTCGCAGCCGAGGTTCTCCACAATACCCATTATGTAAAGGTGACTAGCCACCTCGCAGTGCCTTGTTCACAAACGACACATGACAGACACTTCCATCTTGTTCACTCTTATTATATTAAACCAAAGGAAAATATTGTTGGATTGGTTCATATCAAACGCCTTTATTTAAACCAGTTATATCCCAATCCAACGTCCATCAGTGCCAAGTATGATGTTTAATTTTATTCAAAATATCAGTAGTATGAGGGTTATCCAGAAACTAAGCTTGCAAGGGCTCCTGAGGCCGGGAGAATTTTTTTGTTTAAAAGTTAGTGCACCAGGCGTGTAGGGGGGATCCTAACGGTCAGTCCCGCGTGTTTTTCGACCATTTTGTTCAGTCACAGTAAATTCTTCCGATGGAGAAGTCGTCGTGCGCTCCCGCCAACTCTCGTCCGTGCGAGATCCGCGCGGTCATCAGTTTTTTGACTTTGCAGAACAATACCGACGAGGTATTGTTCTGCAAAGTCACTGACACTCACGACAAGGCAAGGCAGTGATTTCTGACGAATTTGTGCAAAAAATTGAAGAACAAGTGAGAAATGACCACCGTGTGATGCTTGACGACCTTCACAAAGAATTTCCTGACATTTCTCGAAGTCTCCTTGGTAATATTGTGTCGGAAAAACTTGGTTACAAGAAGGGAGGTGCCCAGAATGCTCACACCGGAGTACCGTCAAAATCGCGTGACCGCCGCGCGTGAATTTTTGGATCGTTTTGCACAGGAGGGAGAAGCTTATCTGGACTCTATCGTGACGGGGGATGAGACGTGGGTGTGTCACTACACCCCAACAATTTTAACGATCAGGAGGTCGAGGAAGCTGTGAAGAAGTGGCTGAAAGAGCTGGCGGCGGAGGTGTATGACACTGGCATACAAAAGATGGTGCCCCGGCTACAGAAATGTTTCGATCTCGACGGTAATTACGTTGAAAAATAGTTTATTATGTTTGTGAAGTATTCTGTGAATTTCAAATAAATACAAGCATTTTTCGATCCTACATAAATGTTGTAAGCTTACTTTCTGGATAACTCTTGTACAATGACTGTGAAAAATTAGATAGCTGAAGGATTTTATGTTCAAGGGATCTTCAGAGAAAACATGTCGGGTTTGGTGGATATTTTTAATGTAGATTTTGTTAAGTTCAACAGAGTCCATTTCAAGCATTTTCTTTTAGGTATTTTGACTGTGAGATTAGTCGGTTATTCTTTTTAATTTCGTTTTTACTGTTATATTTTTTGTACTTTAATTAATTTAGTATTTTCATTGATCGTATTTGAGTATACTTATTTATTTCAGTGTCACTATACTATTAAATCGGACGATGAAACGTCCGCATAAGTTCTGAATCGCTGAAGTTGTTTTATATTTGGTTCAATAAATGGTTTTTCACTTTTTTAAGGACACTTCACTGTCGTTTAACTTTTCGATAAATATATAAATAAGTCGTTATTCGTTTTTCAACAGAAGTCATTGACATCTTTGCCCACTGCCTATCAAACACGAATACTGTGAGTGCTGCACAGTGTTATTTTACGCTTTTATTGTACACTGTACAACCTGGTATGTATGTTGTACGTGATAATCTCTTAAGCCTACCAGAAGGATAATTAATTTTACGCTTTTATTGTACACTGTACAACTTGGTGTGTATATTGTACGTGATAATCTCTTAAACCTACCAGAAAGATAATTTCAGAAACGTGTTAAGTTTTTGATGTATTAATTTTATTTAGTAAATATTGTTATGTTTTCTAAAGGACAATTTAGTATCGTATAATATTCGATAAATACATTTATAAAAACAGGACTGGACACGTTTTTTTACATGAACAATTAAATAGCTTAATTCAATATCTATGTTTTTATTTATTTAATTAAATATTTTATATTTTATCTACGGTTTAAAGTCAATTTAAAAATTATTTAAAAAAAGTTATCTTTGTTCATTTAAAATATTTACAAAATAATCTTATTAGCAACAAAAATAATTCATATTAACTCAAAGAAACTAAATGAAAAGACACATTAACACTTAAAATAAAATATACTCGTAAATAAACAAGTACAAGAGAAAAAAATATTTCAAAAATACATTTAAACATTTAACAATACATACAATTAATTATACGATACGGGACCGTCTCGAGTCAACTGTAATACAGTAAAAAAACAGAAGGGTAGCGACAGGGAACAAGATAAACGGACAAGATAAATGAAATGCGCCTGAGTGGAAGCAGGAGTCCGTGCAGTGGCATAAAAGGGCACACAGACCCCTAAGAAGTTTTGCAATTGGCTGGAAAAATTATAGCTCCTTTTTTTGGGATGCAGAAGGCATATTGCTGATAGATAACAAAGATAAGGGCATCACAATAACTGGAGAGTATTACTCTGGTCTGCTGATGCAATTAAAAGAAGCTAAAAAGGAGAAGAAAATTGACAAAAGGGGAGCTGCTTTTGCATGACAATGCACCCGTGCACAAAAACAATTTCGTATTAGCTGCTCTTTACAACTGTGGCTTCCAAACATTAAATCATCCTCCATACACCGCAGATCTGGCTCCGTCTGACTATTATTTGTTTCCAAATATAAAAAAGGACTTCGAGGAAAGAAATTTACGGACGATGAAGAAGTCAAAAGTGCAAATTCGACTTATTTTGAGGACAAAAGCAAATCCTTTTTTTTTCGTGGGTATATATAAACTTACTGAAATATCTGAAAATGTATTAGGTCCTTAGATATGAAATTGGCGTTTTGTTTGGGAGGAACATAAAGTTGATTTTTTTTAATATAATATATTTATTTAATCAAAGTATGTACCATTGCTATCTATGCACTTTTGCCATCTCATAGGTAGTTCATCGATCCCTTTACTAAAAAAACCATTCGGACGGGAATCAATAAAATCTTTGAAGTCGGTTTGGACTGCCCCATCGGAGTTGAATTTTTTCCCTTGCAAGAAGTTATCCAAATTTCGAAAAAAATAGTAATCTGTTGGGGCAAGGTCCGGAGAGTACGGTGGATGTCTTAGACATTCCAATTGAAGCTCTTCTAATTTGGTAGCCGTCTGTTGTGCAGTGTGTGGTCTAGCGTTATCATGAAGCAGCAGTGGCCTAGAGCGATTAACCAGCCTCGGTTGTTTAGCAGCTAGCTTTTCCATCATGGTTTGCAGTTGCTGACAATAGACATCTGCCGTAATCGTCTGGCCAGATTTAAGAAAGCTGTAGTGAACGACACCAGCACTAGTCCACCAAACGCTCACAAGTAACTTTTTTGGAGTCAATTTTCGCTTGGGGCATGGTTTGGCTGGTTCGGCAGGGTTCAGCCATTGCGATGAGCGCTTCCGATTATCATACAGGATCCACTTTTCATCACAGGTAATGATTCGATTCAAAATCCCTTCATTATTGTGCCGGTTGAGTAATGCAACGCAGCAGTCAACGCGCGTTTGTTGATTTGCTTCACTCAATTCGTGAGGTACCCACCTTTCAAGCTTTTTCACCTTCCCAATTTGCTTCAAGTGGATTAAAACAGTTTTATCACTAACACCGCAGCCTGCAGCTAACTCGGACGTGGTTTGCGATGGATCCGCTTCCACAATAGCCTTCAATTCTTCATTATCAACTTTGGTCTCCGGCCGTCCACGGGGCTTTTTCTGCAGGTCGAAATTTCCAGAACGAAAACGTTGGAACCAAAAACGCACTGTGTTTTCTTTTGCGGCACCGTCGCCATACACATCATTAATCCTTCGAGCCGTTTCTGCAGCACTGGTGCCTGAGTGACGCAAAGAAAAAAAACAATTGAGGAAAAAACAAATGAATTATAATTTTCGAAACACAAATACTTGAGTAAATAGCTGTATAAATTTTAATTTGGAATTCCTAACCAAAGAGAAGATATTTGAGATCAAAGTTGCCAGTACGGCAAAACGCCAATTTCATATGTAAGGACCTAATATTACGAGCAGAGTTAATGGTGAATATATTAAAAAGGAAGAATAAAAAAATTATTTTCCTATTTCAATATATTCCGCGAATTTATTGACCTGCCCTCGTATGTATGTAACATATATGTATGAATTAACGGTTTGGAGATCTGTTCTCTCTACCTTTTTCGCCAGAGACACAGCATCATGATATATGTGTATGTTTTAAAATGATAAAATTATAAATAAGTACACAAGTCAAAATGATTTAAAAAAATTATGACATTTAACAATATACATAGTTAATTATACGATACGAGACTATCTTCATTTATCTTAAATACAATAAAAAAACAGACGATTTATTGTAAAATATTCCATCAAGAATCGATAATTGAAATATTTCTAACAAAATATAAAAGGTAAAAATACCATCGGCATTGATGAAAGAACAGTATTAATACACTTATTCTCAGAATAAATTATCCATTCTGCGTCTTTCGAGATGGTTATCTTAGTTAATAGCAAACTAATTGCTTATCAGTTCCCGCAGGAGCTTTGATCTAACCAGAAACGGGATCGGGAAGGGACTCAAATAATACATTTTACGTGTGGGAAATTTAAATTGAAATGAAGGGTATTTCTATGGTACACATTTTATTTATCTTTGTCTTTCTCTTTCTTATCTCGCGATGTAAAGAATTCCACGACACCACCAGATCATTTGTTCTACAATATTATCTTAGATTAATTTAACCCCCTTGAGAGACCGAATCGATAAGCTAGAGGCTATTAACTAAATTTGATTGAGAGTTCTATTAAATGGTAATTGATTGTTTTAAATTTTGTTTTTCACTTGAAAATATTTGATGCCTCGTTTCCACGAATCGATTTTTATTGATCAAAAGTCTGTCGAATGACAGTTGAAATTAAATTGACAAATGGAGACCCTCTTTCAAGAAAGTTGATCAACTTTTAAGTTGAATTGCACGAACTTTTCTATTTTAGTCGATTGAATTGCGAGTTATCATTCGAGTCGAAACCGGATCAAAACTTTGAACAGACTATTGAATACGATTAAGTTCGTTATCGTGCGTTGAACAGAGTGTATTTATTTTCGTTTCTGACGCTATGTTGTTTACGATAATCGTTTCTGACGCTATTTTGTTTACGATAATCGTTTCTGACGCTATGTTGTTTACGATCATTGTTTCTGACCCAATGTTTTTTTATGATCTTTGGTTCAATTAAAACTAAAACGTGGAAACTTTCCTATTAAATTTCTTGTTCAATTATTGTCAGTCAGTAAATTTTCTTCAATAAAAACCAATACAAGAGAACCAAGCAATGGACAAACACTAATATTCACCCCTAGTCTACGAAGATCCTTAATAACTCAGTCCAACAGTCATTGACTGAGCCAACTGAGTGATCAAATGGTAACGATGAATATTCCAACAGTCACTGCTTGAATCAACTATATTAAGTGATCAAATGGTAGCAATGAAAAGTCCAACAGTCATTGTTTGAGCCAACTTAGTAATCAAATGGTAACAATGAATAACCTGACAGTCATTGAATGAGCCGCCTGGCAATAAACCCGCCAGATTGTATTTGCAATAAAAGTGACAAATAAATAGATTAACGGTCTGTGTAACATCTTTCTGATTGGTTTAAAGAGATTGTAATATAGCAATAAAATTACTATGTATTTAGTTCTGGGTACAACGAAATTGTAACACATAACAATACATGTATATGGATGAATAAAAAGCGAAGGGTGTGTGTCGAGAAAGGAAAGCATGGATCTCTGTCACGTCTGTATATCTCGATAGAGAAATGGCGTGATGGTAAGTAAAGGGTCTTTCAAATTGAGCGGGTTTTTTTACTAATTTTTTTAAAATTCTTTATTAAACACAATTTGCTTTAATTTCCATAAACTTTTTATTGGTCATTGAAGTATAATGTATGACATTTAAACACAAAAACAGTATCCGCTAAATGTCCACCTCTTGCGGCTCCACAGAGGTCCACTCTTATGTCAAAATTTTCGATGACATTTTGGCGTAATTGCGGTTCTAACTCACCAATAACGCGAAGAATTTCGTCCTTTAGCTCAGGAATCGATTGAAGTTCATTTTTATAGACCTGGTTTTTCACGTAATCCCGGACAAAATAGTCCAACGATGTCAGATCACATGATCTTGGTGGCTAATTAACATCACCGTTTCCAGAGGTTACAATACATAAAATAATTCAACAATGTGTACGCGTTGTTGTACTGTATACGACTTCATTTTTATAAATATCATACATTACGCTTCTCAAATGTGACAAGACCCAGGCAAGTTCGCGAAGCCATCTGTGTTTTATCCAAGAATAAAAAATCGCTCAATTTGAAATACCCTTTATACTAGGTTAGTCAAAAAGTTTTGAAAGCGGAAATGAAAATACATTTTTTTTGGGGGAAAATCACTTTTATTGCTCAGTATAGTCTCCCATAAGATCAATGCACTTGGTTCAACGATCTTCCAACTTTGTTGTCCCATCACGGAAGTTACTTTCTGGAAGTCCTGCAAAATACTCCTCTACGACGGCTATAACCTCTTCGTTTGATGAAAAATGCTTTCCACGAAGGAATTTTTTGAGGTGTGAGAACAGCCAGAAGTCAGAGGGAGCTAAATCTCGCGAATAGGGTGGATGCTGCAACAATTCGTACCCCAATTCACTGATTTTCGCGATGGTTTTTTGAGCTGTGTGAGCACTAACCTATTATATGTACCTGTATTTATTGTTCATGGATTAACTAGTAATATCAATTTAATATATTAATACAAACCACCATATCATATTGGTTTTAGTATAAATAATCTAATTTATTTAATTGGTATAAATTCTGAATCAGCAGTACAGATTTAGCCTGATTACTCAATTCATTAAAATTCAAATTAAACACGAGGCCCAGATTATTTCATAATTAAAATATTCACCATTCAGATAGTTCACCACTTTATTCACTCTATTAGATGAGATTAATCGTGCCACTCAGCGGCAGGCATCTGATCTCTCTCTCTAGGCTGATGGACTCCAAACATCCATTTTCATTAGTTTTGATTTTTTTAATAAATTATTTTCTCATTCCACTGTTAGAATTTTTTGATTCAGACTTCAATGGCCAAAAAAAAAACAAAAAACTTAAATTATTTAATTTTAAGTTTTTATTACTCGAGTGTTTTTTTAAGGGTGAATTCGTTGCTGAGCTTCTAAGTCTAGGATATTCAATAATCAATTCAGTTCGAAAGCGAAGATGTGCCGTGCAAACTCACCGGACACACATTTGTACTTGATCCGATGACACGTTGATGTGAGATGATTGGAGCACACTATACTTTATTTAAACCTCCAAATACTAGGTCAAAAAAACCTATATTACTCGAGAGGAGTAGCATTCAGTGCGGGGTTCAAAACGGTGACCTTTCGCACTGAAATTCAGTGATTTACCGCGCTGCCATGCATTTTTAATACACATTTTGATAGAAATACAACCTATTGCAGAGGATCACATGTCGCAACGTCCGGAAAATTTAAATGCACATTCTACGACTATGACTATGGGATTTGGAAACTACCCTCTGTTCAAAAGTGTATCTATATATTTATTTATTACCGGCGATTGAAATGGTTGAAGTGTTGAAGTATCTTTTCCTTTTACACACACTAAAATAGGTATCGGGTACATTAGGTAGACTGAAAATAAATAAATTAATTAATTCAATTACAAATAAAAAAATTATTTAAAAAAAACTTAAAAACTAATCTACAAAATAATGACTAATTGTTGACAATATATGTCGGCAGTAATTGTTTCGCCTGATTTTAGTAGTGCAAAGTAAATAACCCCGGCGCTATCCCACCACACACAAAGAAGTACCTTTTTACCGTTAGATACGGTTTTGGAGTAGGAATAGCTACCTGACCTGGGGAAAGCCATTATTTTTTTCGTATATAATTATTGTATAAAACCCATTTTTCGTCACAGGTAACAATTCGCTGCAAAAAGGGTTCAGATTAACGCCTGGATAAGAAAGACGCACAGATAGTCGTCGCTGTTCTAGTGCATTTAATGATAATTAAAGAGGAACCCAAATTCCTTGTCTAACTTTATCCTATGCGATGGAGGTGATCCTATATAGTTGACCATGGGCAGCTAAGCTTGCTTAATAATTCTGAGATGGATTGTCGAAGATCAGACTCCACTAAAGACGTCAGATCATCATCATCTTCTTTTAAAGGTCTTCCCATTTTAGGGACATCTTTGAGGTACCTATCCCCTTTTTAAAAAAATGTACTGTGTCTCAACATAAACTGACTGTAAAATAGGGTGTCAAAATATTTTTATTTCTTTAATACAAGCATTAAGAATTCTACCTTTCACACAATAGCTCATGGATAATATGATCCCATCCACTATATTTCAATATGCAAAAACTCTCTTAGGTTAAGCAATGCTTTTAGAAAAGAGTTATTCATAGTGTGTATTTGAATTTAAAACATTGTAAAAAAAAAATCTGGTCTTTTGACAATGTGTTATATACATTAAGGTGCTGAAAAAATATGATATACTTGGCCAGAATAAGTGTTCATATTCCAACACTAAGTGACGACTTCCGTGGTCTGGTAGGCAAGTATTTCGGTCCGGAGGTAGCGGATTCGATCCCCGTTGAAACCCAGACTTTTTTAAAAAAGGATTCCAGTTTAATTTTCACTTAAGATTTCTTTGACATATTTCTGGTTGGCTGGAAGAGATTGTCAATCCCGCCAGATTGTACTGCATACGACGAAACTGTAATTTAAAAAAATCTACCCCTTTTTTTTAGTTGATAAACGCGATCGAGTATCCTTCAATACGACCAGCTCGTTTATATTTAAGTCTATACTTTCATTTTCATTGCTGTAATTTTGTGACTGTTTCACTGGTAGACTTTGACTTCAGTATTTCTCCCGAGTTCAACGGTAAATATTCCTGAAGCTTTCTGAAGAACGCATTGTTCAATTCTGTGATGGATACAACACACAAAGCTCGCAAGCATTAATTTACAAATTCAGAACAAAAAGCATCCTTAAGTGAGAGTAACACCCCTCAATTCAAAGCCTCTTTTAGGTTATGTGCCTATTTATAAGAACTTACGGCACATTTATACCCCTGAGTTACGTCTCTTCGGTTTCACCAGAGTGTCATATCTCGAAAATATCCATAACTTGAAATAGCGTGCTAAATTTTGAAATATGATATGGATTTTCCTTTGACTACTATCGGGAATTGAAGCTAGATCCCCCGGGTGGACGACATGTTCTACCAAGTCATCGTCGTTGCTAAGCCTCGTAGTCGAAGATCCCTTTTCCATTCCAAAGTCAATTGAGTTGGAAAACGAAGCTTTGGCGTGAAATTTTAGTCTGTTTTCTTTTTTTTCTCCTCTTTAAGGGAATGAACCGTTGCACACCAGCAAACTCACCGGCCACACCACTGTACTGAATCCGATGCCACAACTGAAGTGAGCTGATCGGAGCACACCAGCATAGGTTTTTTTTTTGTTTAATTTTTTTTAAGAATAGATATGACCGAAGTCATAGGTATACTTACGCCCCGGAATATTAGGCGGATAACAATACCTATGTCATTCGAGGGGAGTCGCAAGTAAAACACTGAGGTCTGCATTTTTCAATTTATTTTTGTGTCTTTTGGTTATTAAATATCCCCCCAAGAAATCAATTTTTCAATGAAATTTATCTGTTTAAGTACAGTATACAATGAAAATGCAATGTAATACAACTTAAGAACTTTATTTTGTAATGATTTTTATCTGTCATAAATAATGGGCTCGAGTCCAGAGTAAGAGCGCCCTTCAGGTGACTTCGCTCTCTAAATGGCGCTATATAAATTTTCATTTTATTAATATTATAATTTTGCGTGAAGTTACCAAAGTTTTTCATAAATGCGATACTTTGGGAAATGAAGCGCCGTTGATCGAGGCATATTTGTTGGAATTGCTAAAATTTTGTAGAACCTGAAAGCCTGCAACCCTTGGATATAAAGAAACCTCCCTTAGAATGAAACATATTTATAAGTCGAACTTTTAAACCTTATTGTCGGTACATCTGACTTTTGGCGAAATTTTATGGTTTTATATTTTATTGCTTTTTTTATAACCTTCGTGTGAACAAGATATGCAAATTAAGGAAAACATTATTTTCGCTAATGGTGCTATATTGCCTTAAACAATTTTTTGATGATTTTAGTAAAAAATTATAAACGCAATGAGGACGATATTGTTATCACGCGAGAATTTGTGATAATATTCTATAGTTATAGTTAATATTACGGGTTATCGAAAAATTAAGTTTATACTAAATCCATATTTGCGTTGCTCTATCTATATTTTTCAATTGCACTGACTAAAATGAATGGTTAACTTATATGAATTATATGAGTGTATGATGAAGACTTATTTGACAATATTTTGTTGGGGTTACAATATTTCTGTTGTACGAGTATAAATGGACGAGCTATACAAATTTCATAAGACTTGCTATTTCGTCGGAGCATCCGCTGTATATTGAAGTCAGCATTCCTCGCTTCACGGCAGTCACCCTCCTTAGCCTTTCAATATTCTACATACCCTGAAGCCCAGGAGTGGCTAATCTTTTAGGGTTGTGTACCCAAAACGATATTTGTTTATCGAAATAGAGTTTACTATCAATATAAATATAAAAAAATCATGCTATCTTTTGGAAATAACACTAAAGACTGATAACGCATCCCGATCGAGGTGTTATTCTTTTTATAATAATCCTACTTTGGAGTTTCAAATATTAAAAAACAAATTTTAGCATTTATAATGTATATCTTGATCGAATAATTTCCCTAAAGCCAAAAACATTTTAAACAATTCTCTCTCATAGTTGACGGAACACGAAAACTGTTAAAACTTTTGCCAAAATTTCTTGCATATTTTATATAAGATCGAAAATTTGAAAAGTTTCTTTTGATAGAATAAAAATAAAAACCATATTTATTCAATAACTTGAGTTGAAATGTTGTGAATTTTCTCAGGTGTTTTTTTGTTTTAAAGTATCTACAAAACACCCCTAAGTGGAAATTGGTGAGTGCTACATTAGACTCAGAAAAATATTACAAATAAATTTAAAATTTAAACTGTTTAAAGAAGATAACTAAAATAAACTCTCGATTTTACAGGTAAATATTGACGTTGAACCAAATTAATAATTAATAAACTTTGAAACGTCTTTGATTTTTTTGTGAAAATTGCACAATACATACATACATGTACATTACGTTTCGTTTGCACGGTAGCATAGAGAATATATCTTAATAGTTAGTGATTTTTTCCTTTTTGATTTAGATTTTTATTTGTAAAATTAAGCGTACTCATTAATAAAATTAGCAAGGCAAAAATGCCACCAAATAGCTGAATTGAGCATCAGATTTTCACGCCTATGAAACTAGAAGCAGAGAAACTATTCATCCCAAACTATTATCTTACTCTTATTTAAATAAATTGGACAGATTAGGGGCCCTAGAAATTTCTAAGTCAGTATATCGATCCGAACATCTGGTAAACAGTTATATCCCAAAAATCTCTCCGCTCTTGGCCGAAATCGTCCCATGCCTCCCTTACCCCTCAGTCCCAAACCGTTGAAGCGTGTATATCGGTACCAGTTCGAACAGAATTTAGTCTTGTTTGTGTTCCCCTGAAGATGAGATGAAAGTCTTGAAACCGGTAGGGTTATACCGTTACAAAAAAGTGGAATAAACAGTGCTTGATAAAAATAAATTACAATATTATCTTACAATTTTCGAGGGATGCTTTTCATACTCAGCCAGCAAATGTCAGGATGAGTTGCCCCTGCCCTTGAAAGAGCGAGTGAATAGTTGTGCCTTCAGAAATGCTCTGAAATATTGCCTATCTATCTAAATAGTGCTAAAAAAAATTCGTTGTGATTTGCTCTTTTTTGCTTTCTCTATTTTCGCTGGCAGCGAATCGATGGCTGTGTACGCGTGTTTGTGCGTTCTCTTTTTATATTTTTTTTATATAACTGCTTATTTATTTTCATTTTTCGTATTGTGGTTTGAATGTATGATTATCATTTTCTATTTGTGATTTTATTTTGATAGAATTTGGACTCCTATCAGCTTTTCCCTTTTTTCGTTTACAGTTAATCTGAGGTGGTATTTGAGGCTTTATTTTCATATTTTTCTGTCATTTATTAATTTTCTGTTGTTTTCTTATTCTATGATACATAATATATATAAGAGCGTGGACTGAAAACAAACTGATTTCCTCGAGGCCGGGCTCCTATATTAGTGGGGTGTATCTCACCTGAAGGATGGTATGAGATGAGATCATACCTTTCAATAGCTTCTCTCGTATTTTTTTTGCAATGTATCTTTAGATATACACGTATGAACGATGTCGAAAAAAACCATAATGGATAAAATAGAGAGGGTGCAGAAATTGATAATCAAAGTTAAATTAAAAAAGCCTTTAAGATATCCAAGTGTGCTACTTTTCAAGAACTTTGATGTTCTGAACGTAAGATATGCATAATAAACACTCTGGAGCTTATTGGATGGTTGGCCACATTTATCCGACCAGGAACAATAGACGACGAAATATACAAGGAAAAAAACACTTCTTTTAGCCAAATGTATCACATGTTTTTAGCACTTAAGATGTACAACGTATTGTCAGGTGAGTTTTAGTCATTAACTAGTTTAAAGGTCAAATACACACTGAAGGAAAGGCTCCTTTCTCAGGGCATTGCTGAATCTACGAAAACGTTGTTGCACATTGAGAAATAAATAATATTTTTTTTGCTATCCATTTTTTACTATCCATGATTTAAAATGCAATATTCTTAGTATTTGTACATCATATTCCAATTTGAGTGTGGTTATTGTTTGTGATATCTTGTTAATGCTGTTTTTTGCTATCCATTTTTTATTATCCATGTTTAAAATGCAATATTCTTAGTATTTGTACATCATATTCCAATTTGAGTGTGGTTATTGTTTGTGATATCTTGTTAATGCTGTTTTTTGCTATCCATTTTTTATTATCCATGCTTTAAAATGCAATATTCTTAGTATTTGTACATCATATTCCAATTTGAGTGTGGTTATTGTTTGTGATATCTTGTTAATGCTGTTTTTTAATAATTTTTTTATTCTTTGAACTGTAAAAGAACAAATCTCACCTATATCCACATAAAGTTTTTTTTTGTTCTTTTCAGTGAAGAGAGCATTTAATTTTCACACGTGATACGCCAGTTGACTTAAAACAGGAATTGCTAGTTAGTCAGCCAGCAGGTCTACGGTATCAGAACATAATAACTAAGCAAGATGCAGGAAGGTAAATGCGTTATTTTACATAATTATGTGTGTTTTTAAACTCTTGCTATATTATTATCGTATATTTTCTTCTCGTGTAAAATAAAAAAAAAACTATATTTTTTGTTTATGTACATATATTCATAGATACCATCAGAATATTTATTTTTTGAATAACGTAGAGATGAGAGAGATCCAAAATGTATAATATCAACTTACATCCTTCCCCTCTTCTACATTCATACACCTTCGCATACAACTTCTATGACTTCTCTGATTTTTCATGTTTACGTGATGTCGGACCTCAAGACCGTCGACACTACTATTACTACTTTCACACTCCAGTATGTCACCACCGGAGGAGTCCCTTTAACCAGTTCTTTCCTCATCCCTATGTGACATCACGCTCATAAAAATTGGATATTCTAGTGTAAACTGCGCAAGATGGAACTTAATATGTCCCCGAACTGAACTATAGTTATCAAGTGGAGAAACATCGAAATAGAATCTAGACCTTATTCGTTGGAGTTTATTTTCTTATTAATGTTTGAAGGCAAAAAAAATCCGGAATTTACCATTCTGAATACATACTTGATCGTTAAAACATGGGCGGCCGTTAAAGTTATTACCTATCAAGCCTTTAAGCATCCCCAAATTTTCCATATCAAACTTCACTGCATCTCAATAAATCAAGACGTTAAATAAAAACGTTTCAGTAAACATTTTTATTGCATTTTTTTAGTATTATTCTTCTGAAAAAAAAAACATCCCCTCGTTCAGCTGAGTTCAACTGTGGATAAAACTCTTGAAACTATAAGAAGTTTAGTATAATCCTTTTTATGCTCGTCTGCAATGTCTACCTGGAGGAGTGGCAAATGTTGATTACTGCGTCAGTCATAAAGAAGGAATCTTGCCCTAAATAAATGCTCAAGACCGGATTTTTCAAGGCAACTACAAAAGTTTCTGAGAGAGTTTTGTATGTTTAATTTATAACATAAGCCAAAAAGTCCAAATTTTGGGCGTCGTTTAGTATTTGGTTTTACCTTGGTAAAATGTTGACTTCTAACTTGAGAAAGTCATGGGTTCTTCCCGCTGGAAGCCAGATTATTAAACAGGATTTCAGTCTGGTCTTCACTAAAGGCTTCTTTAACACCTTTTTGGTTTGTTGGAAAAGATTTTCACATAGCAATAAGCCCACCAAGTTGTATTGTATCATATATGACGGAAATGTAATACAATACAAAAATATTACACCTCTCTTCAATGATGAAATGCGTTTCTTCATAACATAAATCCGCTTTCATCTTTCCAAGTCTTTAGTGACATTTTAAAATATTTTCTTTGACGTTTTCGTTTCATTTGTATTTATTTTAATGCTTTAAATGTGAGATTGCCGATATATTTTTCTATAATCTGCCTAACTATTAAAGTAGACAAATTTCAGAATTGATGGAGTATAATATATTTACTGTACTATTCTTTCCGCATCAATGTCAAATTGATATGGTGAGGTGTGGGCAGCTGACTAGGGGTGGTCCAGTGTCGTGTGATCAGTTGTATTTATTGTTTTTTTTTTATTTTTGTTCTTATTTAGTATCGTTTACTAATTTGTGAATTATTTAAAAAAAATTGTTGGGTCTTTTAACTTGATTTTGTCGAATAGTTATAAATGTATAATGTTATTATTATTTTTTTTATATTAAATTTATTTGATAAATATTGTAACTGATACATAAACTACTTTTTTTGTAAGGTACGTTGTACCGTTGATGAAAAATAAAATAAAAAGAAAGCATGTCAATTTTTCTTCCTTTTTTGTAACTACGTTAAAGCATTTCCCTCAGCTATTGATATAAATTTATAAAACACCGTTATACTATTCTCAAGGGTGTTTTAACTCAGTATCAACTCTCACTTGAATTGACAGATTAAAAATATTATTAAATAAATATATATACGTTGAGCGTAAGAATAGCCATTATGAGAAAATGTATTTTACCGCATCAGCACATGTTTATAAAAACATAGTTGTTAATAAAACTACAGAAACTTAACAAAATGAAGACAAAACAGTTATGTAGATCTTCCGATATGTGATAGTAACACATTCGGCTTCAGATATAGTGTTTACGTTTAGTTTTAATATGTAATCATACATTTTGAAAAGACTTCCCATAAAAGGTGGACTGCAAGTCCTTTCGAAAAGTGTACTCGCCCACCAATCAAAGAAGTGCTGAGAAATTTCAACGGGATATAAAGGAGAGGCGGGAAAGAAAAGGACGTTATCGAAATGTATTTATTAAGTATCAAACAAATAAATTTCGATTATTCTGGATCCTATGAAGCTTGGCAATCCTTTGAAGTTACTTAAGCTGTCAAAGAAGTTGTGAAAGCACTGCAAGGTTTAACAACTTCTCAACGCGCTCAGATGTGGATCCAACCATCCATCATTCTGACAGCGGTCTCTAAGAAGACCTCTATTAACATATGAGGCTGAAATATTATATAATGTAAAATTGGTATCAACTTAAATTATATTTTGTTTAAACAGTTTAACTACATACATATACACCATCACGCCATTTCGCTGCCGGGGAAGACAGAAAGGACAGAGAGCCAGACTTTCTTATCTCGGCACACATCCTTCTCCTCTTCTATATCCATACACCTTCTACGATTCGTCTGACTTAGTATGTTTTATTTTTTCAGAATATAATTTACCTGACCCCCTCACTTTCCTTAGTCTTTATATCACATTTGCATTTTATATTTGTTTTCTTAGTATTTCTTCATTTATTCATTCCACATGCCCCAACCATCTTCTTCATCTTACTTAACCTATCAGCCTTAAGTTCACATTCCGTATTGTGTCATATGTACAATATATTGTCACTCCATGGATTCTCCTCAATGCACGAATTTCTCCAGCATTTATTTGGCTACTCTCAATATTTTCCACGTCCACGTTTCTCTCCCACAGATCCAATGGCACCAATACATTATTGTGGACTATCATCTTAGCAGATTTTGATACGGTCTAGTTTGAGTTTACGTATGTGGCGGTCGCCCACTCGGAACACTGTGGGCGTTCATACATACGGTCAATGACCGATGAAATGACCTTCGCATTCCTCGATAAATCTAAATAAACAAGTCCAAAGTTCACACGCCGGCCATTCAACCCATAGCCAAGCGGCATAGCCGAGCATACCTACGTTTACTAATAAAGACTCTTTTTCCGCATTGCGATCTAACGTGTTTTATTATTTATCAATAAATCATACTCATCATCTCTTCCCTTAAGGACTAGTTCCTAAACGTACTTTAGAGCCCCGTTGATTTTTAACAAACCCAACAATGTACAACTAAACCAGTATAATGGAGTATAAATAAATATTGTACATTAACTCAAACAAGTTCTACTTCTAACATTAATCTCTTACAGTTATCCTTTATCCCATAATTAAGTAGAATTAAGAAAGAGATCTTGAAATGGTTTGGTAACATTGAGAGAATGATGCATTAGGCTTAAAAAGCTGTTTGAAATTAACTGAGAGCTAAGAAGAGATATACCATGGAAAGAGTGGGTGGAGATTTTAACTGAAGGAAAGGTTAAAATATAATTTGACCTCAGACGTAATGAAATGTAAAATAAAAAAATAAAACACTCAGAAACAGAATGAGAAATACAGAAATA
>OX463859.1:6984954-7133009 GCA_949825065.1 Odontocerum albicorne | reverse complement strand
ATATATATATATATATATGTTTAATACCCCATTGACTTTGTTTCCTATCGCTACATTGCGTTCGATATCTCTCATAACTGTTCCATCATTTGAGAAAATACTACCCAAATAGCAAAATGCCTCAACTTGCTCCAATCTTTCAGTATTCACCCATATATCACATTTACATTTCCTTTCACATTCGACATTTATATGCCATCATTTGACCTCTGTAGTTCCTTCAAATATGAATCTATATAAATATTGAACAACCAGGGTGACATAACGCATTCTTGTTTTACCCCTTTCGCAATATTAAACCATTCAATCAAGATGGCGTGTGCAGCTTTAGGTAAGATAACCTTTTTCGGGAGGTCTTATCAAAGTTTATGATGGTTTATAAACATAACACAAGTGCACAACACTACACTTGAAACCGAATGTGCTAGTATCAGGTGTCTGAAGATCTACAAAAGTTTATTTGTCTTCCCTTGGTAAGTTTTCTGCGGTTTTCTTACCAAATATTATTTATTGAACATATTAAGATGCGAAAAATTATCAAATCTGTGTTTGCAGTCACAACCTTCCTTTTCTTACACTCAGCTTACACATATATTTATTTAGTAATATTATTAATCGGTCAATAGAAGTGGGTTTGAATGCCGAGTTAGAGTGCTCTTGAGAAGAGTTTGCTCTCTAAACAGCGTTATATAAATTGTTATTTAAAATAAAATCTAGCCTGGCGAGCTTATTGCCATGTGTCAATCTCTTCTAACCGACCAGAAAGATGTTTTCATGGACCCTAAGTTAAAACCAGATTGAAATCCTATTTTTTTTTAATTGAATTTATTATTATTAAAATATCGCATTTCCGACAATATTGACGGCTTAATTTTTTTTTTTTAATAGACTTCCACCCAAACTAGGATTATTTGTGCGACCAAATTAAAATCACTTTGCAAAGAGGTGACGCGCTGGACTTCTGTGCGGAAGGTCGTCGGTTCGAAACTCGCGCTGTGCTACTCCCCTCGAACGACACAGGCACTTTTTCCGCCTAGTGTTCGAGGGTATTAAGGATACCTATGACTTTGGTCATATCTATTTTTAAAAAAATACGAATATGTTTGTCAATATAATAAAACTAAATCATTAATTAAAATAAATTCTAGACAATTTAAAGTTTCAACTGATTATGCTTAAAAAAATTCACAATCGATTTATAAGTGGAAAATTTCCAACGATAAAGAAGAGACGCAGCATTCATTGGACGCGGTAAAGATATAGATTTTAGTAAATCAAATCTTTCTCGCAAAGGACTACCAAAAAATATATGGTCTTTAGTTTCATCATTCAAACTACACTCGCAGCCGAGATTTTCCCCAATACCCTTCCTGTAAAGACGACTAGCCACCACGAAGTAACCCGTCCGCGAAAGACACATGTCAGACAGTTCCACCTTGTTCATTATTATTATATTAAACCGTTGTTTGAAAAGGATATATTGTTGGATCGATTTATATCCTGAGCCCTTATTTACACCAGTTATATTCCAATACATCTACGGAATAGAGACCAGAGAAGACACATCTAGAACCAAATCTCTCCTGAGAACCTCGGAAATGAAAACACTGATATGTATAGCCGGAAACACACTAAGAGATAGAATCAGAAACACCGCAATAAGGAGAAAGTGTAGTACGGAAGACATCGTCAGGTGGGGAAGACAATGAAGGTGATACTGGAACGAACATGTAAACAGAATGCAAGACGACAGAATTCCACGTGTCTCCCTTCAAGGGAACCCAGCCGGAAGAAGATTACCGGGAAGACCTCCGAAGAGATGGCGTGACAGCTGGCAATCCACGTCACAAGACGGGGGACAAGCGGAACAAACAGATCATGATCTATAGGAAGAGGAAGAAGAAGAAGAATATTCCAATCCATCCCCCATCGGTGCCAAGTATCATGTTTAATCTCATAATAAAGATTGATTGTGAAAAATCAGATATGGGAACAACCGGAAGAACACACTTCCTTTGTTAAAGAATCAACACATTCATTACCAGTGATACCAATATGTGAAGGAATCCAAGCTCAAGAAACATCTATCATATATTTTACTATTATCCGTAAATAATATCATTACAAGTAACGGGTTATTTATTGCTAGTAAATATTAGAACTATCTCTGCTATATATTGTATAACATGTCATGATATGTTATATAGACACACTCGCGCGCAATACCTTTTTCCAGTGAACGCACACGCGATATCTCAATTATTATATTAATGTTCCCGTGTTATTAGATTACCATTTTAACGTTATTCCGCTACACCAACAAGTAAAAACAATGTATAATATTCAACGAATACAAATTTATGCATAAAATATTCGGAGATAAGAATTGAAGCCTTAGATGAGCTTTTTAAATTATATATATTTTGTATTGCGGTAAGGTAAAGCCGCACATATCATATATACAGGCTTAGTTGTTAAAACATCTCTCAACGAACCCGGGACATGCGAGTGAGATTCCCGTTGGAAGTCATATTTTATAAAATATAAAGTAATGACACAAGGGTTCTTCAAAGAGCCAAAGTTGATAGAGAGTTGCTGACTAATATTAAAATACGAAAGGTGTCCTACTTGGGTCATGTATAATACTTAGAGGAGCAAAGTACAAATAACTGCACCTGATCATCCAAGGTAAAATAGAAGGCCGAAGAGGTGTTGGCAGGAGGCAAATCTCCTGGCTCCGCAATATACGTGATTGGACTGGCATAAGGGGCGTTGGAGATCTTTTTCGTGCTGCCGGGGACAAAGATGTCTACTCTCAGGTGATATTCAACGTTGGGGGGACCTGATATGACACTGAGAAGAAGAAGAAGTAGTATGTTTAATTTTGAAAAGACCTCCCAAAAAAGGTTATATTCAAGTGCTCACTTCAAGTGCTCAGAGGGGGCCTGACATGACACTAGGAAGAAGAAGATCTCACCTAAAGAGAGTGTATGGAAATGCACCTAATGATAAGCTTTATGTAGTGGAAGAGAGTTTTGTTTTGTGTTTTTATATTTCACCAAAGAACGACCTCCGTGGTAGTTGGTAAGATGGTTGTCTCTCAACCCAGAAGTTACGGATCCAATCACGTTGGAATCCATTTTTTGCAAGGATTCCTGACTGGTTTTCACTTAGAGCCTCTTTAACATCTTTCTGGTTCATTGGACGAGATTGCCACATGACAATAAACCTGCCATGTTATACATTATATAACAAATGTACTCGTATAATACAATACAATACAAAAAAAGAATGTTTTCAAGAGCCATATACAATCTATGATACATTTCACGAGTTAACATGGGATCAATTCCCGTCAGAACCCGGATATTTAAAAAAAATATTTCAGTCTGGTTGCACTTTAGACCTATTTCACATCTTTCTGGTTGGTCGGAAGATATTGCCACGGCAATAAGCCCGCCGGTTTGTATTGTACATGACAGAAATGTTATACAGTACAAACATATTACATCTCTCTTCAATTATGAAGTGTTACTTCATCATTCCAAATTTCTTGTCCTTTCCCATCTGCGTTCACCTTTCCAAGTGTTATTTGAAAATATATAATATTTTTTTATGTTTTCATGAAAATTTTATTTCAATACTTTAAATATGAGATTACCTATATCTTTTTCCATTATCTTTCAAACTTAAAAGTAGGCAGACTGCAGAATTGATGAAGTATTGAATATGTACTGTAATATTATTTCCGTATCAATGTCGAATCGATATGGCGAGGTGCGGGCAGCTGACTAGGGACGGTCCAGTGTTGTGTAATCAGCTGTGTTTATAGTTATATTTTTATATTTTTGTCATGATTGATACAACAACCTTTAGCGAGCCAAATCCCCTCAAAGGCGTTCTCGTAAAGATTTAAAGTATCACACAATAAATATGTACATATTCGTATATACACATTAGTTGAGTATTAGGATTAGAAGGTAGTGGCTGCGGTCATTAGTTAAGGTACTTCCCTGTATCTGTAATGTTAAGTAAACATATTTGGCAAGAAAAAAGTAGAAAACTTACCATGGGAAGACGAACCACTAATAAACCTTTGTAAATATTTTGATAAGTGTTATTAACACATTCGGGTTTAGGTGGAGTGTAGTATATGTGCGTAATGTTTATTTATCATATAATCACATTTTGAATAATGACACTCCAGAAAGCCTCTCATATTGAAAAAAAAAACCATAAAGAAGAAAAACTTACTTTCTGAAGCTCTTGGTAAATGTTATTTACTTCTACCATAATGTTTTATTTCAGCATACCTGAAAGAAAGAGAAACACATTTGTTTAAGTTGTAAAAATAAATATTTTTTTAATTTTTATTTGCAAAACGTAGCTCTACCACATTTCCCCTGTATGTGCTAATTAAGGTAGCGTTACGCTCCCCTATTTCACCATGAAATATCCAATGGCTTGATATTTTACCACATAGACGATATTTCATCGACACAGCTTATTTTCACGCAAAAATAAGCTTCTCTATAAAACCCTTATTCGTCCTATCTTGACCTATGCTGCACCCGTTTGGGGTAATTTAAGCAATACGGATCACCTGAAACTCCAGAGAGTGCAGAACAAGGCATTAGAGATTTCTTTCAACACCTATCCCAAAACAAACCTCTACTGACTTCATGTCGAACAACGTGAAGAAACCTTCCATCACCACATCCTCGCTTGGACGGCGAAGTTCTATAAAAACAAACACAATCACAAAAATCCTCTAATCGCTGCCCTGGGAGCTTATGAGAGTGAGTTCGATCTACCTTTCCGTTACAAGCACAGGCTTCCGAAGCATCATCTGTTGCCTGACTAGTCCATTAGCTGAGAGGACCAAGGTCTAAATGAAGGTGATGGAATGCAAGTAGCCTGAACGAATGGACATGTACATGCTAAATAATTAGTTGTAGAATAGAATTGTTATCTAGTTGTAAGTCATATGTAGGTGTTAACTATTTCTAAGAAATTATATATTAAAATTATTAAAAAAAATTTATTACATATAGGAAATTAAAATTAAGTTCATATAATATACAATATCATATAAATTAGTTATTAAGATATAGATTTGTATATAGGTATAACCTTTAGCAAATGTTTGTAATATATACTATTTTATCAAAGAAAAGAAAAAAAGGATTGATGTGCGTATTTCGTTATTTCGAATAAGCCAAAAAAATGTGTCCAAAGTATTTTTTTTTGCATACGAGTATGTACTCGTATATATACCATCACGCAGTTTTCCATTGTCAGCAATTGTAGTCCAAAGATAACATATTATAATGACACATTCATACTATCACGCCATTTTCCTAAAAAGGTAGACAAAGAGGGCAGATCACCAGACTTTTCTATCTCGACATATTTCGGTTCTTCCATACTATACACCTTCTCTTACAGCATCTACAATGTCTCCCTCTTCTTTCATTTCAATAGAAATAGACATCTTCTGAAGTATGCTAGAGCTGATGGATGGGATAAAATTCCTCGACTTCACACAGACAAAAAGAAAAGAAAAAGACATTAAAAAATCAACGCACTATTAAAACGTAAAAACATTTATGTATAAAAAGAAATGGACAAGTGTTAAAAAAAACTGCTTTGAATTCATCACAATTAAGTCAAATTTCAATAAACATATTACGTACAACCATCACGCCACTCCCTATCGGGGTAGGCAGAGAGGAGGGAGTGATGATTTTCTTATCACGACACACAACTATCGCCGCGTCTAGATCCAAACACATTTTCAAACAACTCCTACGTTTTCTGACTTTTTACATTTTCTTCTTTTAATCTTCATGATACATTGATATTGTTTATATTTATATTTTGTATAAATGTTTTTTTTTTGCTTCATGATTGTGTGCTGTAATTGTGGGATGAATGTTTTATTCTGTGTGGAGTGATAAAGTGTGAGGAGTTTGATTTCGCGTGATGTATTCACATGTAATTGAGTGTCACTGTTTGTCAGGTTGATGAGAATGTGCAACGGGGTTTTATATAATCCAAAATCGGAAAGAAGTATCGATTCATTTTTTCGTGCTATATGTCCTCAGTGAGATACAGGCAAAAGCCTAGTTTACTGAAGACACGAAAAATGAAAGGTAAAAAACCCAGATCCATTAAAATTGTGTGTCCGAATTAAATTACCTGTGGTTTTTTCGCAAACTACGAGTATATATATTTCTTGTCATGTGTAAAATTTAAATAAAATTATAATATGACGACCTCCGTGGCCTGGTGATAAGACACTTGTCTGCCGATCCGGAGATTGCGGGTTCGATCCCCGCTGGAACCCAGATTTTTTTTAATAGGATTCCAGTCTGATTAACACTTAGGGCCTATAAAAACATCTTTCTGGTTGGTTGGAAGAGATTTCCACATGGCAATAAATTCGCCAGGAAAAAAAAAAAAAATTAGTTTTAAATTTTTTTTTAGTCTTTCTTCATTCATTTATTCTTCATGCCCAAACCATTTCACTGTGCTCTTTTTCATCTTACTCAACACATCAGATTTTAGTTCTCACTCATCCCTTATCAATTTGTTATATATTTTATCATACATTGTTACCGCATAAATATTCTTCTAAGTGGACGCATTTATTCGGTCCTTTGCAAATATTTTTCCTCATCCACGTTTCACTCTTATACATCAACGTTGGTTCTTAAATACTGTTGTGGAAATACATCTTAGCAGATTTAAGTATTGTCCAGCTCGACTTAATATGTTTTAGTACGCCATTGATTTTGTTTTCTACCACCACACGCCGTACGATATCCCTCGTTTGAGAAAATACTACCTAAATACCGACTCTTCCATAATTTGAAAAAATTCTACCTTAATATACTACCTAAATAGAAAATACTACCTAAATAGAAAATTCTACCTGAAAAGCATACTTCTCAATCATTTGGAAAAACACTACCTAAATATCAGAATTTACTGCTATTAACCCTTTATAGGGCAAGTTTTTATTTTTGAGATATTGAGTTTTTTGTTGAATAAATCATTATTATGTGTATCAAATCAACTTTATTTCTTCCAAAACATGTTTAAAAAAATTAACTTTTTAATGAGGCGGTCGCATATGAGAGCTGTGCCCATTCCAGGGGTCATGTCAGTGGTCGCAAAAGTGACCAATGAATGTTTAGGTAATGATATCTAAGTTAAGGTTGTATTCGGAAATAAAATTCTTATATGAGATATAATGAATGGGGATTTACTTATAATATCTATTTACATTTTGACAATAAAACTACCGGATGTTTAGATTGTTGCTACTGAACATGCAGCTAACTCCACGACGATCCGTCTTTAATAAGACTTCTGCCCGTCCACTAAATTTGCCAATTTGACATTTGTGTTACTTAAAAACGTTTAATTATGAAAATGAATCCTTTTAAGTATAACTATAAGGGTGGTCACATATGCGACCGATTTCTGCGTATGCCCGTTAAAGGGTTAAATAATGCCACAGGATAGTGCATCCAATGAAAACTATTGAAAAAATATCGAGGCATTTTAAGAGCCTCTCTCTTAAGTTAGTGACCAAAGGGAAATAAAACGCAGGGATTCTACCAAAATACGCAGTTCGTATATCAAAACTCCCTTCCTTGAATATAATTCCACCGCAATAGCAGACAATATCAATCTGAAAGACTCTGGAATGGGAATACAAAGAACAGCCACTTCAAAACGGAACCTCGAGAAAATTGAATATGAAAATTTCATTTCTACACCTTGTATGTATAGCATGAGCATACGCAGTATTTAATTTGTTTATTTATTTTTAAACCCTGGAACATTTAAATTACAAAAAGAAAACAAAATTCTAATGAAATCAGCAATCAAACAAACCTCAAAACACACAATTTTACGAAATTTTTAATAAAAAATAAGTAAGACCTGGACATATTTATTTATTTAACATTTGATTGTAAAGCAATCTAGTGGGCTTATTGCTAGGGGGTAATCTCTTCCAACGATCCGAATAAAAGTAAATAAAAACAAGTAACACGATCGAAAAAGAAATTCAATAATTATTCGACATGATGAAATTCATGAAAAATATATCATATTACGAGTATATGTGTACGGATACATAGTAAAAACAAAGGGAATGTGATACATAGATCGATAATTTTCATTTAGAATAAAAAGGAAAATGAAATATGGATAATTTTTGTAATAAGAAGAAATCGACAATTATCATTACAGGATATTATTATAAAGAAAAAGAAAATATATTATTATAAAGAAAAAATAAAGATGATAGATCGTCAATTTTCATTGCAAAGAAAATGATAGATCGATAATTTTCATTTAGAATAAAAAGGAAAATGAAATATGGATAATTTTTGTAATAAGAAAAAATTGACAATTATCATTACAGGATATTATAAAGAAAAAGAAAAGATATCATTGTAAAGAAAAAAAAAAGATGATAGATCGTCAATTTTCATTGCAAAGAAAATGATAGATCGATAATTTTCATTTAGAATAAAAAGGAAAATGAAATATGGATAATTTTTGTAATAAGAAGAAATCGACAAATATCATTACAGGATATTATAAAGAAAAAGAAAATATATCATTATAAAGAAAAAAGAAAGATGATAGATCGTCAATTTTCATTGCAAAGAAAATGATAGATCGATAATTTTCATTTAGAATAAAAAGGAAAATGCAATATGGATAATTTTTGTAATAAGAAGAAATCGATAATTATCATTACAGGATATTATAAAGAAAAAGAAAAGATATCATTATAAAGAAAAAAGAAAGATGATTGATCGTCAATTTTCATTGCAAAGAAAATGATAGATCGATAATTTTCATTTAGAATAAAAAGGAAAATGAAATATGGATAATTTTTGTAATAAGAAGAAATCGACAAATATCATTACAGGATATTATAAAGAAAAAGAAAATATATCATTATAAAGAAAAAAGAAAGATGATAGATCGTCAATTTTCATTGCAAAGAAGATGATAGATTGACAATTTTCATTACAGGATGAAATGTTGATGATTTTTATTACAAGATGATACTCGTAGATCGACAGTTATAAACAGGAAAAAGGAAGATTATATCGACAAAATTCATTGTAAAGAAAAAAGATGATAGATTCATAATTTTTATTACGAGAAAAAGGAAAATGTCAGATCGATAATTTTCATTTCTTTTCAAATCATAAGATGATGGATACGTTTAAATGGCCATAACATGGCCGTACACGTGCATGTACGGCCATGTTAAAACGCAATAGGGCGTTTGAAGCACGATCCATGGTAAGATGGATCGTGCTTCAAACGCCCTATTGCGTCCACCACGGAGGAAATCATTGAAAACATCCATGGTATCGTGATAGTAGACCTTCGAGTACGTGTACACGAAATTGCTGAGGCTGTGGAAGACTGTAAGGCTGAGTGGAAGGCTGTACAATATCATATATGAAAAATTGAATGTGAAAAAGCTGCCTGTGGGATGAGTGCCACGATTGTTTACTATCTACCAAAAACGCAGTCAATAGGACATTTCAACGATGTGTTTGGCGATGTTCGATCACAATCTCAAGAGCTTTTGTCATCGATTTTTGACTGTGGACAACATTTGGATCCAACGCTTAACGCTGGTTACAATGACAAAATCGCACGAATTGGAGTTCGAATTTCTCCAGACCCCGTGCGAATTGATTCCTCATATGCCAATTCTCCGGACCTCGTACTAATTGATTCCTCATATGCCAATTCTCCGGACCCCGTGCGAATTGATTCATCATCTTTCAATTCTTCAGACTCCGAAGGAATTGATTCCTCATATGCCAATTATCTGAACCCCGTGCGAATTGATTCCTCATATGCCAATTCTCCGGACCCCGTGCGAATTCTTTATTTTCTCGAAATTAAAAAAAAATGGCTCTGAAGGGAGAAATTGTCAGCGCAGTGAATGATGAATTTACAGATTTTGATAAAATCTATTGTATTTGCTGGGCCAATTATGTAGCATTCAATGGAAACTGTATTGAAAAATAAAATAGATTTAATACAAAAGATTTTTTTATAACCAAACTTCCCATTTAAATCACCATAAATTTTGATAACACCTCCCAAAAAGGGATGTCTGCAAAGGCTTCCTAAAGCTGCAGACGCCACCCATGTCTCTAATATTTACCTTTGGACCATAAGACATACCCCAATTTTAGACACATTAGATTATGTACGAGTATTTCCCCGCATCCGCATGTGTCCAATTAAGGATATTATGCAATTGAGATAGTATGTCAATTTGGCATCTATTTCTCACCTTCAACTAGTTCTCAGATTAAAATGAATCTTAGAAAACCATTTTGAAGACGCTGTATATTACCCATCTGTTGCTTCGTAATATCCAAATAACAAACGTCTGCGCAGTCCAAAATTGGAAAGAGCAAAGACTGCACGGTTGCATTTGTGTAGTATTTGTATAGAATCGTACATTATGATAAGACCTTCGAAAAAGGGTTATCATTAAGTGCTATCTTAAGCTGCAAACGCAACCCATGTCTCTAATATTTACCATCGGACACACCCCAATTTTGATGCGTCTTATAGTCCGAAAAATACAGTAGGTATGTGGAGTTCGGAAAAAGGTAGATTAAGAAAATAAATTCAAAAATTAATCTTATATAATACAAAATTAAAGTACGGTTACTTGGTTTTATTACACTTTATTTATTGCAAATCACAATGCATTTCAACACTCGCTGTGTCATCATCAGGTGAGTTGTCAAGAACTGGAGTATATACTACCTTGATCAAAAAGTTTTAGGACCGGCCACCGTGTGGCGCTGTCAGTCACCCGATTGAAATTCTTTTTTTTTTTTGTTAGGTTTTTTTTTGTTAATCTATCATTGACACTTCCCTCCAAATTTCAGCGTCATAGCTTGACATTAGTAAAAGTTACGCTGTACTGAGTACATCTACCTTTGTGCGTGTTTTCGATTTTTTACAAGTTTGAAAATGGCATCAACTGTGCATCAATGCCGAGTACTTTGAAGGGGACCATATCGATTTTGATGAATAAACTTGTATTTTCGATTTTATGAATAAAGTCCTAAAACTTTTTGATCAAGATAGTACGGTATTAATTTCGCCATTATGTGTGTTGCTCACGATAAAATAGAGTAAAAATGTTATATTATTTGGTGTTTGTGGTACTAAGGGGGAATAGGGCTAGAAGCGGAGAAGGGGATACATTTAATTAAATATTTAAAATATTTTTGTTTTGTTTGTATGCCTTACGTATTAAAATGGTATGTAGGTTATTACATTGTGTAATATTTTAGTATTTATTGGGTGTGAAAAGTGAGTGTGAACTGCTAATGTGTACACTCTTATTATAGATGTTATGAAAAGTATAGTTAGTATTGGTATTATACAGTAAACTATTCAGTTCAACTCTTGACAATTCACCTGATGATGACACAGTGAGTGTCGAAATGCATTGCGTACACTCTTATTATAGATGTTATGAATAGTATAGTTAGTATTGGTATTATACAGTAAACTATTCAGTTCAGTTCTTGACAACTCACCTGATGATGACACAGTGAGTGTTGAAATGCTTTGCGTACACTCTTATTATAGATGCTATGAATAGTATAGTTAGCATTTGTATTATACAGTAAACTATTCAGTTCAGTTCTTGACAACTCACCTGATGATGACACAGTGAGTGTTGAAATGATTTGCGTACACTCTTATTATAGATGTTATGAATAGTATAGTTAGTATTGGTATTATACAGTAAACTATTCAGTTCAGTTCTTGACAACTCACCTGATGATGACACAGTGAGTGTTGAAATGCTTTGCGTACACTCTTATTATAGATGCTATGAAAAGTATAGTTAGTATTGGTATTATACAGTAAACTATTCAGTTCAACTCTTGACAACTCACCTGATGATGACACAGTGAGTGTTGTAATGCTTTGCGTACACTCTTATTATAGATGCTATGAATAGTATAGTTAGTATTGGTATTATACAGTAATCTATTCAGTTCAGTTCTTGACAACTCACCTGATGATGACACAGTGAGTGTTGAAATGCTTTGCGTACACTCTTAATATAGATGCTATGAATAGTATAGTTAGCATTTGTATTATACAGTAAACTATTCAGTTCAGTTCTTGACAACTCACCTGATGATGACATAGTGAGTGTTGAAATGCTTTGCGTATACTCTTATTATAGATGCTATTAATAGTATAGTTAGTATTTGTATTATACAGTAAACTATTCAGTTCAGTTCTTGACAACTCACCTGATGATGACACAGTGAGTGTTGAAATGCTTTGCGTACACTCTTATTATAGATGTTATGAATAGTATAGTTAGTATTGGTATTATACAGTAAACTATTCAGTTCAGTTCGTGACAACTTACCTGATAATGACACAGTGAGTGTTGAAATGCTTTGCGTACACTCTTATTATAGATGTTATGAATAGTATAGTTAGTATTGGTATTATACAGTAAACTATTCAGTTCAGTTCTTGACAACTCACCTGATGATGACACAGTGAGTGTTGAAATGCTTTGCGTACACTCTTATTATAAATGCTATGAAAAGTATAATTAGTATTGGTATTATACAGTAAACTATTCAGTTCAGTTCTTGACAACTCACCTGATGATGACACAGTGAGCGTTGAAATGCTTTGCGTACACTCTTATTATAGATGCTATGAATAGTATAGTTAGCATTTGTATTATACAGTAAAATATTCAGTTCAGTTCTTGACAACTCACCTGATGATGACACAGTGAGTGTTGAAATGCTTTGCGTACACTCTTATTATAGATGCTATGAATAGTATAGTTAGCATTTGTATTATACAGTAAAATATTCAGTTCAGTTCTTGACAACTCACCTGATGATGACACAGTGAGTGTTGAAATGCTTTGCGTACACTCTTATTAAAGATGCTATGAATAGTATAATTAGTATTGGTATTATACAGTAAACTATTCAGTTCAGTTCTAGACCACTCACCTGATGATGACACAGCGAGTGTTGAAATGCATTGTGGTTTGCAATAAATAAAGTGGATTAAAACAATGTAACCGCACTTTAATTTAATATTTATTGTGGAGTTCGACAAAGTGACGTCTGAGTTGGTGAAATCTTAAATGTTCAGAATGTATCACATCGTTTAATCTTTTAACTTCATTACAATAAGTAACATCAATTCGAAAAGCCATTAATAACTTGAGATTTGTGAAGTAAAAATTTGACGTGAAGATGCGTACAATGTGGTCACCGTAAGATTTTTCCCATAAAATTTATGAGGAAAAAGTCCGCGTTGGAATGGCGCGGCGCTATTTTCCATAATTTTGTCCGTTTATAAATACCGAAGCTACAAAGTTTGAAACTTTTAATAAGATTACTAAATGAAGCCTCTTTTAAAGTTTATCGCGCTTAAATCAAATTCCATCTCAGGTTTGTTGTAAGAGTCCCTCTTAAGAAACGGTAACAATCGTTCAATTCTGAAAGATGAAATTTTCAAAACTTAAGGATTACTGACAGATTTGGTTATTGCAAATCTTGTTTATTTATTTAGACACTTTATTGTAAAATGCGCAATTGGCGAAATTATTACCGAACTGTAATCCCCTCTAAACAACTACCATATACAACGGTTACGCAGATAAGTGGCAATCATGTTGTATATGTCATCAAGTAAGGATACGGGCAAAAGCCTAGTTTACTGAGGATACGACAAAAGAAAGGCCACAAACTGTATACTGTAATCCTTTCTAAACAACTAGACAACTGTTACGCAGATAAGTGGCAATCGTATTGTATATGTCATCATGTAAGGATACGGGCAAAAGCCTAGTTTACTGGGGACACGACAAATGAAAGGATGCAAACTGTATACTGTAATCCCTTCTAAACAAATAGACAACAGTAACGCAGATAAGTGGCAATCGTATTGTATATATCATCAAGTAATGATACGGACAAAAGCCTAGTTTACTGGGGACACGACAAATTAAAGGCCACAAACTGTATACTGTAATCCCTTCTAAACAACTAGACAACAGTTACGCAGATAAGTGTCAATCGTATTGTAACATATATGTTATCAAGAAGGATACGGGCAAAATCCTAGTGTACTGGGAACACGACAAATGAAAGGTAACAACCTAGATCTGTTAAAATTGTGTGTCCACATTAAATTACCTGTTGTTTTTTCACAAATTGTGTATTTATAAGATGTCTCGTAATATAAATCATATTATATGGGGTGAGTTTATTTTCATGTAGCAATCTCTTTCAGCCGACCAAAAAGATTTTTATATAGACCTGAAAGGTAAACCAGAATAAAACCCTTTTTTAATATTCGGGTAACAACGGAAATTAAACCCGCGACACCCTGGCTGGAAATATGCGTCTCACCACCTAGACTTGTCATATAGATGTAGCAGAATTAAAATATGTATGAGGGATAGAATGAAAAAGGACATGGTGTTTTAGTCTTTTTCTTCTTCTTCATCTTATTTTAGGCCTGTTGGCCTATTATGGTCCTGCATCATTGTTTGCCTCTTGCGACGTCGACTGCCAGCTGTCTTTCCATCTTTTGGGAGGTCGTCCTGGAGGTATGCTTGCTTGGGGGATACTGTCCCTGGCCATTCTTACGGCTCTTGGTTCCGCCATTCTGGATACGTGTTCGTTCCAAAACCTTTTTCTCTGTCGTCCCCATCTGACAATATCTTCAACTTCGCACGTCCTTCGGATTTCTGTGTTACGTACTCTATCACGAAGGGTTTTGCCAGCGATGCTCTTAAGTACCTTGATTTCGCTGGTTCGAAGGAGATTTTTAGTTCTGACAGTGTCGGCTCTGGACTCTATGCTGTATGTCATTATGGGGCGGACACAGGTCTTGTATATCCCCACCTTGCTTTGGATGTTCATATGCTTGTTTTTCCGGATAGTGTTCTTTAAACATCCGGAAATAGCTGCGGCCTTTTGTGATTGTTCAAACACTTCGCCATAGAGGTCATTATTGCACATTATGCTAGCACCCAAGAATTTAAATAATTTTTATAGTGTTAAAGTGATAATCGTTAATGTCTGTATAACACTTTAGGCCTGTTTAATTTATTTTTGTTGGCTATATAAAATTGTTACAGAACAATAAAGCCAGCAAATAAGTAATATAATAAAATTATTTTTAAATTACTTTTTTAAGTATTTACTTGAAATATAATGAGGATCAAAACGGGATACAAATGAAATAAAAATTCAATGTATTAAAATTATAAATATTTTTTCATAGAAAATAATAATTCAATATTACATTCATCTGTAACATGGAAAGAGGAGACTGCAGATAGGCTTCTTAAAACCCCAAGTTTTGATTCTGTGTGGTGTGATAGAAATTTGGTCACCAAGGTTTTATTCTAAAAAAAATTGGTGTTTGATCCAGTGATAATAGCACTGTATTTATGAGTTGTTTATGTCATAGTTTAAAACCCGTACACAGCTTTCAGATTTTATAAATTCCAGCTGTTCGATTATACATATAACACAACGTGCATTAATAAGCGATTATACATATAACACAACGTGCATTAATAAGCGATTATACATATAACACAACGTGCATTAATAAGCGATTATACATATAACACAACGTGCATTAATAAGCGATTATACATATAACACAACGTGCATTAATAAGCGATTATACATATAACACAACGTGCATTAATAAGCGATTATACATATAACACAACGTGCATTAATAAGCGATTATACATATAACACAACGTGCATTAATAAGCGATTATACATATAACACAACGTGCATTAATAAGCGATTATACATATAACACAACGTGCATTAATAAGCGATTATACATATAACACAACGTGCATTAATAAGCGATTATACATATAACACAACGTGCATTAATAAGCGATTATACATATAACACAACGTGCATTAATAAGCGAAAGCATGTGCAGCATGCCTAAATAGGCGGTTTCATGCATAAATAGGCGGCAAAAATAGTATGCACTATGATTTTATAGTATCGTACTACAGTTCAATTGTGCAAACTCCAATCTGCCGTGCTTATTATCACATAATAACTTTTTTTAACTGACTAGAAATATATTAAGAGAAAACCAGATTGAAATATATCATTGAACAATTTTGGTTTCCAACAAGGATCAAACCTGCAGCCCCACGGTTAAAAAACAGGTGTTTTATCAACTAAACACCAACAGATATCGTCATAATTTATCTATCTTTAGTCACTATTGGGAATCGAAATTGAAACGCCAGAGTGGAAAATTGACGTTTTATTTTTCCTTTGTTATAAAAGTCATCGCTTCAGCAAATGTGAAAATTGAATATTGATTTTTTTTTAATATTTAATATTCCGAAAAAATTGAATATAATTTAACAGACGAAGCTTTCACTTTCACCCCTCCGCTATAAATCAAGAAAAGCCATTTATTCGGGAATCCGATTATTCAGGAGGAATTCTCATCAAATAGCGTTTACATAAATACGAATATTTCATTAGTCCTCTTCGGCGGTGTCTGCGGATTCTTTACGAAATTAAATTATATTGTCCAATGTCGTTAACTATTGAAGAGTTACTTCCAACAACGGCAAGAAGGTATTTTGTGTTGTTATTTATATTAAATTGATTTAAATGATAATCCACAACAATATTGCAGTGCTAAATTTGATAAAGAATGAGAGAGAAACGCGGGTGTGAAAAAAAAGATTGAGAGAAGTCGAATAAATGCTGTAAAAACTCTTACTCTAAGAAGAAGAAGAAGACATGTCCTTGCGGTCCTTGATGTCCTTGCGGTTGGGCTCGCCCTACATAAGTGGGGTGTATCTCGGCCGGGGGAATGTTTGTGGGATGAGCCTGGACCTTTTAATGTCTTCTCTCTTAAATATATTTTCTGCAGTTTATTTTGAGATGTACATGGTATGTGCGATACTCGTAAGGAATTTACTATATGTTATATATGTACAGATTGTGTTGCTGTCAAGGAACCTTTATCTATTTGTTTGAATTGATCTGAGGCGGTATTTGTAAAACTTAATTTCTCAACTTGCTAATATACTAGGCATATCCAGAAAGTAAGTGTACTGAATTTTTGTAGGTTACAATTTTTTTTATTTAAACAAAAAAATTACGTGGTTACCGTAGTACAAATATAAGCTATTTTTCGACATAGTCGTCATTCCTCTCAATGCAGGTGGGGAAGCGGGGTATCAACTTTTTGATGCCTTCCTCGAAGTAGTTTCCCGCCAACCCCTACATCCACTTCCCCACCTCCTCCTTTACCTCCTCGTCGGTTGAAAACCTTTTTCCACCCATGTGCAGCTTCAGGGAGGTAAAGAGATAGTAACCTGAAGGTGCTAGGTCAGGGGAATGCGCGGGATGGTTCAGGACATCCCATTTAAACGAGGCGAGCAGTTCCTTCGTGGTGTTGGCCGTGTGTGGTCTGGCATTGTCGTGCAGTAGGCAGACTCCCTTTGTCAGCATGCCTCTCCTCTTGTTCTGAATCGCCCTCCGCAATTTTTTTAGGGTCTCACAGTATCTTGCAGAGTTGATGGTCTCCCCTTGAGGCATATATTCAGTTAAAATTATGCCTTGACAGTCCCAAAACACGGATGCCATGATTTTCTTGGCTGAAATTGTGGTATTGAACTTTTCTGATCATCATGCACAGACGTACGACCGTTTTTAAACTCGCGACACCACTTGTACACACTCGTACGATTCATAGCTTTATCACCATATGCAGTTTTCACCTCATTATAAACCTCAACCGGAGGTTTTCCCTTCCAAACGAGATAACGGATGACGCCGCGTATTTCGCACTTGGCGGGAGATTGGTTTGACATTTTTCACGAAACGTGTTGTCGCGTCGACACTTTTCAACGTACTGACCTCGAACCGGTCTCGTTGCGGAGGGGAAGGGTCAGGCTACACGGAAGTGTAGCCAACATGTCGAAAATAAAATCCATCCGGTCGTGAGAGCCTCAGTACACTTACTTTCTGGATACGCATAGTATAACTTTTGAAGCAAGTAAAAACAATATGGGCTATAACAATAAATGTTGAACCTGGAACAACAAATTGAAAACAAAATATTAAGCTTGTACAATATTAATATTAAACGTCAAATGATTAATCTTCTTTGTCAAAACTTTAAATTATTTTTTTAAACATTTCTATCCTTTATACTGAGCTCTTTTATGTGGTCTTTCACCAAACACTTTAAATAAAAAAAAGTACAAAAACTTTCTAGTTCTTAGGAAGGGATTGCCCTTAAGCAAAAAATTCGAAAAATTCTATATTGTGTAAACATTTAAGTGTTTAATAAATAAATAAAAGTTGACAATAAATGAAAACCAATGATTTTTGGAAGTTGTTTATTCAAGTTCCATAAAATGGTATAAAAAAGCTTTGAAACATGAGAAGGAATTATTTTCTTATCGTTTTATCGAAGAAGTTACAAACAGAGCTATCAATCATTGGAATTGAAAGGTTCATATTTTCTGTATGAAAATTGGTATATGTGTAAATATATATTTATAAAGGCAATATTTTCTAAAAGAATGCACATTAACTTTGATGAGATATGAAATAAATGAAAAATAAGATCGATCGGATGAAGAAAAACGATCGGTTATATAACAATTGTATTAATTTAAATACTTTAATATCCAATTTGGTAAGTTTATTGTTAAATGTCAATTTTGCGAGTTTATTGCTAAAGACTCTTTCCGTCAATAAGGAAATGTGATATTGATTGATAACAGAAATTGTCTATTGGCCTTTCCAGTTCACCACTCCTCTTTCTTTACGTCGTCCTTTACTGTCCATGCAGTGAGACTCTGGAATCAGGTACAAACCAATATAAGACTCGCTCCGTCCTTGGCATGCTTTAAGAAGCGACTAAAAAAACTCTTAATTTCTGGACAGTAAAATAACGTGTTTCATTCCTGATTTTTCTTTCCCTTTCCCCTCCACTATCCCTTCCATTTCTTTTGATTGATGATATCTCACTTTATATGAAAAATAATGTTCGAGTGATTGTCCGTCTGTGTGGGGTTCGTGGGCATATGCTCACGTATGTGTTTATGGATTTCGTGGGGATGAATAGTAATTTGAATTATTTAAGCGACCACGTAACTTGCTTCTTTTACTTTTGTCTGGTTTGATGGAAGAGATTGCCGCCTGCCAATAAGCCCCCCCCCCCCCCCCCCGATGGTATTTGCAATAAAATAGTTAAGTAAATAAATATTTACAATTGAGTCTTATATAATTAAATACAAATAAACAAATAAAGTATTGAAAATTTAAACTAAAGCATGAATCGTTTTGATTTACTCGTAAATGTAATAAATATTTAAGTATAAATGGTGAGCTTTTAACTCTAAGATGATTTTTCTCCAAGCCGATCATTTATTAGCTTTCTCCTCCCCCACCGGAGAGGAAAGAAAAGTCAGGAATGAAACACGTTATATTACTCACTAAAAAGGAAAAGAAAAGTCAGGAATGAAAGACGTTATATTATTCACTAAAAACTGAGAGTTTTTTCAGTCGCTTCTTAAAGCATGCTAAGGACGGAGCGAGTCTAACATTGGTGTGTAACTGGTTCCAGAGTCTCACTGTATAGGTAGTAAAGGACGACGTAAAAAAAGAAGACCATGATCGGAAAAACGCTCAAAATTTTCAGTGAGATAAGAGGGAGTGGTGGGAAAGTTAAGTATATTATACGATAGAGATAGTATGTGAATTTGGCGTATATTTCTCACATTGAATCAGTTCAGCGCCTTCTGGTATGAAGTTATATGATCGTGCTTTCTTATGTTAAAACTATATCTTAGACAAACATTTTGAAGACGCTGTAATTTGTCCAGCCCAGTTCTTAATATTCAAATAACAAACGTCTACATAGTCCAAAATAAAAAAAAAGCGTACGTAGTAAACATATAGTATAAATCTATATAACAACTTCCACAAAGGGTTGTTTTCCAGTGTTTCCTAAAGAATCTACGGAAAAAAAGCTTGAACGTGTTGTTTTCTTTGATGTAAAATAACAGTGAATTTGAATGTACGAGTGTATTGATTTATATGTATTCTTAATTTATGTAAACATTGATCGCCCTAATTATTGTCGTATTTATTACTTGGCACCATGTTTAGTACACTTCGAAAGTAATAATAAAATTATGTTTAGTACATTTCGAAAGCAACAGTTCGTCGTTGGTGTTTTTTGCTATGTCATTCTTACTTATAACTCGCTGTCAGATATCGGAGTCCTTGCCCACTCCAACATTGAAGTCGCCAAGTAGAATAATACGCTCATACCAAGCATTCCTTTTGAGTACATTGTCAAGTTGATCATAGAAGGACTTTTCCACTTCAGCAGCTACGTTCAGGGTGGGAGTGCAGGCATATATAACATTAACCTAAATGCTGTCTGAAATTTGATGGCGGAGAGTCATTAATCTTTCTGAAATATCCACTTGGATCTAAGTTTTTTTTATAGTGAATCTTAAACCATGCAGTTTGTTACCGTTTGCGTAGTATCCCTTCAAGACGATTGTTTTTTTTTGTCCTCCGAAATGCTATCCTTACGAAGAAGACGATTCACGCTGAAAGCAACAATATCAGCATTCACTCGCTGAAGTTCCCTGTCAATAATGGTTTTCTTTTTTTTTGGATGAGAAGAGGTATGAGCATTTGACAATATTTGTATGTTTCATGTGCCAAAGTAGAAGTCTTTTGTTCCATTCTTCGTAATACGTCTCTTGCGATGATACACTTAAATAAAGACTTTACTTCCGGGTGACAATTTATTCTCAATCGAATGATCCATTATTAAGTTAAACCAGTCACGCTCGAAACAAACTACCAAGCAATGACGAATTACTAGGAAACCTTTGTAGCTCTTCCGATATATGGTAAAAAAAAACAACTTCGGCTTTAGGTGGAATGTAGTGTGCATACTCTAGACGTTTGTCCATTTTTAAATAGGATTTCAAGTGTTTCTTTGATATCTTTATGCCTGGTTGTAAGATATTGTCACATAGAAATAAGCACCCTAGATTGTACTGTTTATAACAAAAACGTTATACAATGCAATACAATAAAAAAATGCAAGTTCTCATACATTCGTCAACATTCTAAAAAATACAACATTTCATCAATTTACATACATAGCAATTAACACCCTATAGGACCATCTACAACCTTTTTATAAGATTGCTTTATTTAGTATATTATATACGAGTATGTGTTCGGTTAGTTTCCTTCGAAGTCTCAACGTTCATAGGCTTTACTCAAATCTCCAGTCATCTTCTTTTCCAACTTCTAGACTGAGTACCTAATCTTCTTGTCTCCCTGAAAACAGGTTATTACATGAAAATGGCATCCCTAATGATAAATTACTCCCCAGATATATCGTTTCATAGGGAGGGCTACAGGATGGCTTGAAATGTTACATTATAATAAATTTAATCAATTTGATTTCCCCTACTCGTTCAGTCAGGAAAACATGGATGACATAAAAGGCTTTTATCCAGGTCGGTTTACAGCCTAGCACTTTGCAAAAACTTAGCCACGAAGGTCGTTTATAAGGATATATTTTAGTTACAAAATATTTTTTGCCTCACAACACATGCTAGTTTGCCCGTAATTTGGGACTACATGCTCTGGGCAGGATCTGATTGATGTGAATGGTAGGGCGATCTCCGTTGCCTTCTACTGGAAACACGTGGCATAATTGATGGCCTGTTCGCGGAAATGGATGAATTTGTTGCCAAAGTTTACCCAAAAAGAGTGACGTAGAATAAGAAGGTTCATAATTATCTCACAAGAATAATTTGGGATGCAAAAATCTAAGAAAACAAAAAGTTTTAATAATTTTCGCTTAAAAATTGCAGTTTTCTGTAAAATGATAGACGCGAATTAGTTAGGTTCGAATTCATTTATAATTATTCCTAACTTTTTCACAAATTGTCTCTATCTCTCCCTATCCTGGGTCATTTTTAATGCAGAGTTACAAGATAATCCTTTTTACTTCTTTATTTGATTCGTCCATCTCACAGAACAACTTCCTCATGGTCGTCTTTACTCAACTGTTCCTATGATCACCAGCTTCTACAGACTCCGCCAATTCTTGGATAATAGAAACGTTGGCATGTATTGCGGTCATTTACCATTTACCTCCAACACCATCTCGAAGGCATCTATTACTTATTGTTTTCTTCCCTTTTTTCTCATCGTCCATTTTTTCACTCAATTTTTGACGAACGTTTGTATATTTAAACTAAATAAATAAGAAAACCTCCCTCGAAGCCTTGACTGAACCAGTTAAGTGACGATCCATAGATATTGTTATAATTTCCATTTAGGGCGTCGAAGGATTGACCCAACTACCCTGAATCCTGGGGTAAACCACACGAGCGGTCATCCTTAAGTCCTGTTTATAATGATCTGCTTCTTGCCGACTACCAAAAAATACTTCCATAAAATATGTTATATTCTCCTTATCCCGTCTCGTATGTAAATCTACGGAGGATAATACTAAATAGTTACATATATACTAAAAAGATAACTTTTAAAGTGTTTTTACGTCACCGAATTTCACCTAAAGAGCGCTGTTTTTAGATTATAAAAAGCTGTTTATAAGCACTTCTCAATAATTTGGCTAAAATAAAGCTTAAAAGTAAGATGAATGGCCATTACCCGTGACGAGTATCATACAAGGTACAGTAAAAAGGGGATGATCAGGGTACCTGACATTGGTGCCACCGGAGATAACTACTACCTTGATCAAAAAGTTTTAGGACCGGCCACCGTGTGGCGCTGTCAGCCACCCGATTGGAATTATTTTTTCGTTAGGTTACCACATCTATAATTGACACTTTCCTCCAAATTTCAGCGTCACAGCTTGACATTTGTAAAAGTTACGCTGTACTGAGTACATCTACCTTTGTGCGTGTTTTCGATTTTTTACATGTTTGAAAATGGCATCAACTGTGCATCAACGAATTTGCATTAAATTTTGTGTGAAAAATGGATTTAACGGTCCGCAGACCTTGGAAATGTTGAAGGAATGTTTTTTGGTGGCACGAACGCTTCAAAAAGGATCGTGAATCGGTTGAGGATGACGAACGCAGTGACAGTCGAAAACCGATGAAAACATCGATAAAACCAAAGAAATGTTGGCCGAAAACCGCAAATTGACCATCAGAGAGCTGGCAGAGGACTTGAACATCGCTTATGGATCCGCTCAAGACATTTTGGTTAGTGATTTGGGCCTCAGACCTGTCGCTGCAAAACTGGTGCCGAAAGACCTCAGTTTCATGCAAAAAAGGCCCGCGTTGAAATCGCGAAAGACATGATTTCCATGAGTTTTTGACCAAAACACGACTACTATCCAGCAATCTTTGAATTCACCTGATCTGGCTCCCTGCGACTTTTTCCTGTTCAACCGACTTTAAAAACCGCTTCGCGGAAAGCGTTACAGCACTCGAGAAGATGTCATGAAAAAATCGAAGACGGCTCTGATGGACATACCGAAAATTGAGTATCAGCGGTGTTTCGAGGATTGGATCAAGCGCTGGCGTAAGTGCGTTGCAGTCGATGGGGAGTATTTTGAAGGGGACCATATCGATTTTGATGAATAAACTTGTACTTTCGATTTTATGAATAAAGTCCTAAATCTTTTTGATCAAGGTAGTATGTAAGCCAATCCGTGATAGGCGTATCCTGTTGCATAAATGGCAAAGAGCTTTAGTAGCTGCAGCTTGTCTGTGTCTTCTTTTTCTAACTTGCAACAGATACCCGCCATTTGGTTCTATCTGTTACTGTTTGCTTTCAGTTGTGTTGAACATTGTTGTTTTTAAGCATCTCATATAATACGTCCTTATATATCTTGCGCTGAACACCGCGCCTCCTTCTGCCCTCCGTCAGCTCACCCATGAGTATAGTGTTCAGACCAACACAGAAGCCCACGCGACACCAGAATATAGCTACTACAGCATTAAGCTCTTCTCAAAACTTTATCATTTGATAATCTATGATATCATTGAACTTTTATTATTTGTTTGAAATGCCTCTGCTGACATTTTTCGAGTGCCCTAATATATCATACGCAGATAATCCATAATTAAAAGTATGGTATATTACAAATAAATTTTAATATTCATAGATAATTTTGTATACTTCTCTGGTAAGAACAATTTGAATTGATATTCAGTAATATCGTCACCTCACTACTACTAAGATGTTAAAAAAAATTAACGCATACAGTAGAAGTTTTAAAGTTTTACTAGCGGCTAGACGTGTGAGAAACAGTCAGTGCACTGCGAACATGCGTCAGCATGACCAGGCGGCTCAGCAGGGTCCACATGTCTGTGGCATTTGCGGGAGGGAGTATGCATCTAGGATCGGGCTGTTTTCTCACAGAAGATCACACGATCGACGTGAGAGAACGGTTCAAGATTGACGTTGAAGTGGCGAGGGGATCCTCGACTACAAGACCCGGCAACGACAACGAAAGTTTTACTAACTTGAAACTGCGGATCCTAATAAATTAGTTGAACTATGGTCTGTTGAAAGTAATGAGTCTTAAAACCATGTCAGAGAGAATAAAAAATGTTTATCCTTAGATCGATATTTCAGATTGCCAGGCTATATTTCTGTAGTCAATAACTTAGCTAATCATGTTACACGTCCCTTGTATGCCCACAGGGCAAAATGTTTTGTTCTATAGTGAAGTGATTGCAACAAATTACCTGCAATCAGCATGAGGTTTTTTGCGATTTTTACTACTTATGGGAGAAAAATAAAGATATTGTTCTTGCCAGTATGAATTGAGTTAAATTGTATGGGATTGCTTTTTTATTGTGTTGGGTTCACATAAAAACAAAAAAACTTTACGGCTCCGATTCGCTTTCCACAATAGAATGGCAAATGAATCCTCGACTACAAGCCCCAGCAACGACGACGACGGTTCCCATCAACGTGAATTGACTTTACGCGGTGTATTCAATTAGAAACTAGACGGAAAAGAACAGGCAAACAGTAGACTCTAAATAGATTATTTATGCCTTCAAGAGTGACAATTGAAACAGATTCAACTTTTAGTAGAAAGCGGAAGCACAGTAAAAACGGAAGAAGATTCATAATAAATTCTGTAGCATATTTTTCAAATAAATAATTCGCATAGCTATGACTTTTTTTATTACCAGTAACCACATATAACGACCCATAAAAAACAGATGCGTGAGACTCTCGCGCGGTAGAAATGAAACTTTTTAGCTCATAGGAAAAGTTGATTTTAATTTCAGCGTCTTTCGTATCATGAACTTACACTACGCTTAATCGTTGATTGTTTATTAGCTTTTCCAGTTCACTACTCATTTTTTCCGCCGTCCTTTACTGTCCTTATAGCGAGTCTCTGGAACCAGTTTCCAACGAATGCTAAACTTGCTCCGTCCCTGGTATGTTTAAAAAAAAAGATGCGTGAGACTCTTGCGCGGTAGAAGTGAAACTTCTTAGCTCCTAGGAAAAGTTGATTTATGCATTGCTTTTTTTCCATTTGTTAACAATTTTTTTTTAGGATTAGGAAATGGCTATGTGGAATTTAATTCAAGAAACCCTCTCTTAATTAAATAAAAAAATGATATATTTTTATTTTTAATGATAAATAATAATCATTTTAATAATAATAAAATACACTTAATAATGTTAAAATAACATTTAATATTATTAATAATAAATAATTATTAATATTAAAATAATTAATAATAATTTATTAATAAAGAAAATATTTAATAATAAATAATAATATAATACACCGTTTCACTTTTCGTGACGTTCATGCCAATTTGCCCTACCACGCCCATAAAAGTTTCACTTGAAAACATTATTATAAGTGTAAATACCTAGGAATATGTAGATTATATATTTTCGTCGATGATAACCCTCGTAGTCAACGATCCCTTCGCTATCCTAAGAAGAATTCAGTTGGAAAGCGTAGCCATGCACTCCTGCTAACTCACTAGTCACTAGCCACACCGCTATATTGGATCCGGTGGCACACCTAAGAGCACACCGGCATATTATTCGCTTTTTTTTAAGTAATACATCATCGAAGTCATAGATATCATTATACCCTCAAATACTAGGCGAAAAAAATACATGTATCATTTAAAGTAAGTAGCAAAGCACAGGGTTCGAACCGGCGACTTTCCACATAGTACGTTATGCGCCGCCATATACCTTATTATCCATTTTGCATAGCATTCAGTGGCTCCATTTACGCGCTGTTTTCCTATAACCGTGTAAATGGAGAGCTTATTGTACTCGTATTTAAAAAAAATACTAAGGATAGGTAACTCAGAATAAGACGACACAAACAGAATTTAAATAAATCTTTCAATATAAGTTGTAAACATAGTTTTTGTTCACCTTGTACGTACAAATAATGAGACATCTTCTGAAATTTTCGTCGTGTATGATGCTGGCTTTATTTCACCCCGTTCCATTCTGTATTGCAATACAGTGGCGGTGTAAGAATGTTTCGAAATTAAATTCTTGTTTTGTTTTTCATATCACTGTTGTTGTAAACGGTTGATATATTAAATATTAAACCAACATTGACTTTTATACCAATAATTAAACTAAATAACGCAACACGTGTTTCTGCTTTGTCATAAAACAAATATTTATTTGACTTTTACTAAAGTTTGGTTTTTATTAAAGGCTTATTCAACATCTTCCAGAGATACCCCCATGGCAATAAACCCCCTTGGTTGTACTGTATATAACGAAAGTATAATAAAATACAATACCTTGTCCAACATAGCGAATTTTTTCACCTGGTCAATCCACAAGGTAGTTGTTCTGTTTCTATTCCTCTTGTCAACCTCAGTTACTTAGCAAGAATTTATTACACATGACTTTCATCATCCCCCCACTCCCTGTATTGCAAGATTATTCTTGCACAAAACACAGAGAGATACGTCTCTACTCAGAGCTCTCCAAAAATTGATTGATATGTTCTTCTGGCAGTCCATAGAAGGTGCAAGATCCGCTTCCAGAAGCACATCTCAAAAACATCATGTTTTTATCTATTGCAAGCTTTGAGTATCTATGTTAGATCTCCAAACCATGTAGAAAAATGGAGAAACAAGGAGAGACTAAACGGGTCAAGGTTTTTCTTAAAATTTCTCGATTCCTTCATATCACATCTAAATAACTTATCATTATCTTGATCATCTGGCTTCTGCACATTTTTTCCTCAGCAGTATTTCTTTATAGTGATGAAGGTTAGCAAATTATTTCTGGACGATTGACAGGACGTGATCAAACACCTCGCCCTGCCTCTCGATCGGCAACTGACGTAAAAAACCCATCTGAATACCATCAGATAGAAGGATCAGAAGGGCATTGTGGACATCAGTTCGATATTTCATCGATGCAGCTTCCTTTCACCTGAAAACAAACTCCTTTCTAAAATCCTTATTCGCCTTATCTTGACCTATGCTGCACCCGTTTGGGGTAGTATGAGCACCACGGATTACCTGAAGCTTCAACTAGTGTAGAACAAGGCATTCAACGTCTTCAACGCCCAGCCCAGAACAAACCTCTCCTGAGTTCATGTCGGACAGCGTGAAGAAACCCTCCAACACCACATCCTCGCTTGGACCGTAAAGTTATATGAAAGCCAACAGAATCACAACAATCCTCTACTTGCTGCCCTGGGGGTTAACGAGATATAATCCGATCTATATTTTCGTTATAAGCACAGGCTCTCAAAGCATCATGTTTTGCCTGATTAGTCTACCTACAGTATTAGAAGGAAGGACCAAGGTCTCAGTGAATATGATGGAATGCAAGTAGCTTGAATGAGTGGACATGTAACATACATGCTTAATAATTAGTTGTAAGAATTGTTATCTAATTATGAGTACTGTCAACTATTTCTAAGAACTTATATTATATATTAAGATCATTGAAAACAAAATGATATGTTGAAATTAAAATTGAGTTAGTTCATGGTTATAATATTTAAATTAGATTAGTTCTTAAGATATAAATTTGTATGTAGCCTATGCCAAATGTTTGTATTATTTATTATTTTGTTGAATAAAAAAAAGCTGAACATTTTTTTGTTCACCTGGTCGCTGCCGTGTTTGATTGGTTAATTGACATGAGCTTTGTTTTGCCCGTTTTCTAATTATGATATCTGATTCTACACTGCAGTATACTTGGGCAAGTTCTTCTTCACTAGGTTCTAAAATTCTGGTATCATCAGCAAACCAGAGGTTGATGATTATCCCCCTTTTTTTCTTATTCCAGCAGTTAATTTATCTTAAACTTTCCGCATGATATATTCTCCGTATAAATTGTACAGTTTTGAGATAGAATATATATCTAACATATCTACAAGGCAACATTAACTTAATTTTATCCGATTACATAGCTGAATTATATATTTATCATTAAAGGTCACAAATTGCTCAGCTGTGCGTTCATTTTCTCAGTTCAATTATATTAAATTTCCCAACAGAACAACTATGCAAGAAGGCAGACTGGACGCCTTATCTCGACGAAATATTGAAGCAGATATGTAACGTTAGTTAAGTTTAAGGGTCTGATCAAGACTTTGCAATAAATAAAAGAAGAGAAAACTTATGAAATATAAATAAAGTGGATGTAAACAAAAATAAGCATTATTTTCAATCTTAATGTAGGGTGTTTTCCCTTCGGAAAATAAATTGTATTTGATGGTTTATTAGATTAGCTTTAACAGTAATATCCTCGGAGAGTGAGGATTCACTTTCCGCTGAAACCAATTAATTTTTTTCAAAAAAAAGTTTTCAGTCTCGTTTTTGCTGAAAGCCTCATAAAAATCTTTTTACATTTACTATAAACAAAGAAAATGTTTGCTCAGGTGCTGCTATAGCTGTCAAACGTGATTTGTTTAATAATGGAGTTCGAGTCCCGAGTAAGAGCAAACTGCCACGCTCTTGTGGACTGTTTGCTCCCTAAAAAGCGCTGTAGCGACCGTGCGTGCGGTCACTGAACCCACTGGGGCGATCTTTGGCCGCTCGGTCATTGAACTCGCTCTGCAAGGAATGCGAGACGGCGCTGGGCGAAGGTCGCCGCACGGTCATTGAACTCACTAGTAGCGAACAGCGAGAGTGAGACGCCGACATATCTCTTGCCTCTCCTAAAAACCGTATTATGAAATGTATATGGAACACGTGATAATAACCATGTATCCGGCGAAGCGAGACGGCGACATCTTCTGTGCCGTTCTATATATTATAAATACATACGCTCTCAATAAACTCTCTCTCTTTGCTTATCTCGATCTCGACGACTTTTATTAAAACCACCTCATCCTTCTATGCGAAACACTAGTCCCTAAAGCGCTATGTATAGTTGTTCATTTAATGAATGGGGAAGCCAAAATCTTTTAAGTACTTAGGGTCTCTAAAGGTCTTAATCTGGTATACAAAGAAAATGTTAACCATGATTCACTCAGGTACTGTTTTAGCTGTCAGACGTGATTTGTTTAATATTAGGGTTCTAGTTCCTTGTTAGAGCGTCCTGGAGTAGTGTTCGCTCTCTAAAAGACGTTATATAAAAGTATTATTTGAATGAATGGGGACACCAAAATCTATCAGTTGCTTGGAGTCTCAAAAGGTCTTAGTCTGGTGATGCTGTGTCATGTGTAAACGGTTGCGAGAAGGCGTCATTAATCTTGATGCGTATTTGAAATAACACAAATCTGAGAACCTCCAGGTATAGAAACCAAGGCACAGTGTGATATGCAGAAACGTGTTCCACGGCCATGTAAAATAAATAAACAAATATCCGTTTGGACCGCAAAGGCAAATGTAAAATATATTTTTATTTTATTCAATATTACGCTTGTCTGAAGAAAAGGGAATGATATTTTTTTTCAGCTGTGGGAGTAAATATTTCAGGCCGCAAGTAAACAGGATTACGTGATGTTTCGATCATGGATAGGCTCTCGTTTCGACACCCTCTTTTTGGTGAAATGCTGTCTGCTGTAGACAAAGCCTTAAAACCTTGAAAACTAGACGTTCTTTAGGTAAAACGCAAAAATATTGTTATTTTGTTGAGGGAGTCAGAATTTATTTGTTTATTCAGAAAATAAGTAAATAGAAAGATATTATAAGGAAAACATGAAACAAATATGTCGCAACTGTGTCTTACTATGGGTCACAACATTGTTTTTCCAAATAACAGGTGTACAACTGAGCTTTCGTTTATTTATTTTACATCTGAAACGTATTAACCCTAATCTTATCAAACAAAATGCATTATATAATTAAGTTAGTTTCTAGTGATTATACGGTAATAAGATTTTCCCTTTATTTAATAAGTAATAAACTTGTCAAGGAGACACTATTTCCCCAAAATTATTCACAGCTACACTTGAATACACATTTAATAAACTAGAATGGGAAAATAAAGGCCTGGTGATTGATGGAAAATACCTGAGCTATTTGAGATTTGCAGACGATATCGTTATATTCTCGCAAAACCCGAATGATATTCAGCACCAACTGCAAGAATTGGCAGAGGTCAGCAAAGGAGTTGGTTTAAAAATGAATATTTCAAAAACCAAATATATGATGAACGGCTTTGCTATCCCAAAACCAATAAACGTAGATGGAAAGCCGCTAGAACTTGTCCAGGAATACGTGTATCTGAGCCAACTTATTTTCTTTGTAGGTGGCATATCAGAGGAAATAACACGAAGGACTAAACTAGCGTGGAGCTCATTGGGACGTTTGAACAACATTTTCAAAAGTGATCTCCCAATATCCTTGAAGCAAAGGGTTTACAACCAGTGCATTCTTCCAGTACTTACACGTATAGCTGCGAGACATGGACGCTCACAGTAAAGAACACACAAAAGCTCCATACCGCACAAAGGGGCATAGAGAGATGCATGCTGGGATATACTAAAAGAGACCGTAAACGAAGCACCTGGATTCGCAATATAACGAGGGTAGAAGACGTTATAAAGGTGTGCAAAAGAATGAAGTGGCAATGGGCCGGACACGTAACCAGAATGTCAGACTCCCGATGGACATCCGAAATAATCCAATGGTACCCAAGAGGCATAAAGAGGCCCAGAAGAAGACCGAAGGTAGATAGATGAAATCAGGAAGCATGGCAGCATCACATGGCATCAACGAGCAAAAAACCGAACTACTTGGAGTCAACTTGGGGAGACCTTCATCCAGCAGTGGATCGACCCTGGTTGACAGTGATGATGATGATGAAACTTGTATATAAGTCGAGCCTCTGACTGATTGATTATTTTATCACATAAATAAATAAAAATACATAAATACAAGAAAAAAAATTCAATATATTATATTATTTATAGTTAAGGCATTAACATTGTGGAGGTTTAAAGACATTGTAATTTGTTTAATCAAACGGTATAACCCTACCGGTTTCAAGACTTTCGCCTGATCATCAGGGGAGCACAAACAATACCGTTACAAAAAAGTGGAATAAACAGTGTTTGATAAAACAAATTACGTCTCTTTTACATATATTCTCCTTCTTATACAGCACCTACGATTTATCTGACTTTTTTACATTCTATTGTTTCAAAATATCATACACTTCATCAAAACATACATTTCTTGGTCTTTCTCTACCATCTCTTCCAATCACATTTACATTGTTCAATTGTTTTTTTCATCAGTTCCTTGTCCTTAAACCATATCAAAGAGTTCATCTTCATATCACTCAACACATTAATCTTAAATCAGCCATAGATCTGCCTAAAAAAAGCTGGATTTCTTCAAGAATCAAACCTTCAACCCCCAGGATGCAAGATAAAAGTTTTATCAACTATACCACTAAGGTCAATTTAAGAAGTTACCTTTTGAATTCAATTTTTAACAATATTTTTAAGTAAGTTTCGTGGTCCTGTTAAGACTCTTGTCTCTTAATTTGGCGGCTACGGGTCAAATTTTCATTTTTTTACAAGGGTTTTTCTGTCAGGTTTTTACTTTAAGTCACCTCAACATATTTTTGATTAGTTAGAAGTTTTAACCATATAGAAATAAATCCGCCAGGTTGTACATTATATGACAAAAGTGTCATACAATATTTTATTAACCTTTTATTGTATACAGTATAAACTAGGGAGTCTATTGTCATGTAGCAATCTCTTCTAACAAACCACAAATATGTAAAAGATACCTTTAGTGAAAAACGAATCAGAAAGCATCTTTAAAAAATCTAGGTTAGGTTAGGCTAGGTTAGGTTAAGTTAGGTTAGGTTAGTTTCAACCTCCACAAAGTTAATGCCTTAACTATAAACAACATTAATGTAGGATTTTTTCCCTTCGGAAAATAAATTGTATTTAATGGTTTATTAGATTAGCTATATCAGTAATATCCTCGGAGAATGAGGATTCACTTTCCGCTGAAATCAATAATTTTTTTTCAAATAAAAGTTTTCAGTCTCGAATCAGAAAGGATCTTTAAAAAAATCTAGGTTAGGTTAGGTAAGGCTAGGTTAGGTTAGGTTAGGTTAGGTTAGTTTAGGTAAGGTTAGGTCGATCCCGCACCCTGGATTCGAAGACAGGCGTTTTACCAACTTGCTCATGGCCGTCGTTAGTATTACAGGGATTTTAATTATCATACATCATAAGATGATTCAAATTTTTGTGTAAAATATTATAGTACGTGGAAAAATATTGGTTATTTATTTTTCATCTTGAGGTAGATCAAAAAGAGATACAAACCAAAATACAATTAATGCTTTGGTTGAGTGTTCTTATTCCTTCATCACGCATAAAAAAAAGACCCTCCATTACTTTAATCGGAAATAAAACGTTGTTAGTAATTCACAAAGGAAATTAGTAAAACTAAGACATAATTGAAGGGAAGGGATAGTGGAAAGAAAGAAACAAAAAATAGCTAAGAAAGGATAGTTGGTTTCTCATTTCATCTCCGTTCTATAGAAAAAGAGCTAATTCATAGGACGAGACATCAAAAGAAATACAATGGATTGGATATATGTCATTCATACTTAAATGCAAAATTGAAATGATTTAATTTCTTGTTTTCTTAATATAATAATAATCACAAAGGATAATTTACATATATAGGGTGGCGCAGAGGAAACGCATGTTTTTTGAATGGCTAGTATTTTGCAAAGGGAGGAAACGCATGTTTTTCATTTAAGCATAACATTGTTTACTTTCAAGATAATTTTTTTATTAATACAGGTAAATGAAGTAATAATATTGCACCTTTAAATTAATTGTGAAAAATAATGTCAGGCAAGTGTTGCTCTTCTTCGCCCACTGAAAGTTTATATTCGTCAAGAAATCAAAGGAATACCAGAAAAAAATGTTTGTGAGAGCGATGCGTAACTTTCAAGAGAGGCTGCAGATATGCGACCGCAAAGAAGAGCAACACTTGCCTGATATTATTTTTCATAAATAATTTAAAGGTGCAATATTATATCTTCATTTCCCTGAATTAATGAAAAAATTGTCTTGAAAATAAAAAATGTTCTGCTTAAATGAAAAACATGCGTTTCCTCTGCACCATCCTGTATAAGGCCATTTAGAGTGAAAACTAAAGGGTCTTTCAAATTAAGCAGTTCTTGAATCTTTTAATTCTTGGATAAAACACAGATGGCGTCGTGAACTTGCCTGGGTCTTGTGACATTTGAGAAGTGTAATGTATGACAATTATAAAAATGGAGTTGTATACAATACAACAACGCGTTCAAATTGATAATTATTTTATGTATTGTAATCTCCGGAAACGGTGATATTAATTGGCCATCAAGATCATGTGATCTGACACCGTTGGACTATTTTCTCTGGGGTTACGTGAAAAGCCAAGTTTATAAGAATGACCCCCAATCAATTCCTGAGCTAAAGAACAAAATTAATCGCGTTATTGGTGAGCTAGAACCGCAATCATCCCAAAATGTCATCGATATTTTGACAAAAGAGCGGACTTCTGTGGAGCTGCAAGAGTTAGACATTTGGCGCATATTGTTTTTTGTGTTTAAATGTCATATAAAAGTTTTTTGAAATCAAAGCAAATTGTATGTTTTATTCAAGAATTAAAAAAAAAATTAAAAAACCACTCGATTTGAAAGACCCTTTATCTTTTTTTAACCTGGCGAGTTTATTGCTATGTGGCAATATCTTCCAGCCAACCAGAAAGATGTTTTAATGGGGCCGAAATGTAAACCAGACTGGAATCCCATTAAAAAAAATAGGTTTCAGTGGGGATCGAATCCGCAACCTCCCGATCGGCAGACAATCGTCTTACCGCCATCCCACGGAGGTCGTCAAAGTATCTTCAAAGGCATTCAAATTCAGAGCTCTTACCCACTACTACGAGTATTAACCGATTAAAAATATTACAAGTAGTGGGATGCAGTCAAATGCCTTGGCTTGCACCTCGGCCGGTGACTGAAGTGGAAAATTCACCAAAAAACTATAAGACAGAAGGGTCAAAAGAGTATTGGAGATATAAGTTCGATATTATATCGACGCAGTTTCCTTTCACCCAAAAATAAGCTCATTCTCCATAAAATCCTTATTCGTCCTATCTTGACATATACTGCACTCATTTGGGAAAGTATGAGCAACACGGATCACCTGAAGCTTTAACGAGTGCAGAAAAAGACATTTAAGATCTCTTTCAACACCCATCCCAGAACAAACCGCTCTCGACTTCACACCAAACAGCGTGAAGAAACCCTCCAACACCCCAACCTCGCTTGGACCGTGAAGTTCTATAAAAGCCAACAGCACACCAATACTCAAATCGCTGCCCTGGGGCTTACAAGAGTAAGTCCGATCTACCTTTCCGTTATAAACACTGGTTCCCGACGCATCATCTGTTGCCTGACTAATCCACCTACAGTATTAGCTGAGAGGACCAAGGTCTATGTGAATGTGATGGAATGCAAGTAGTCTGAACGAGTGGACATGTACTTGCTAAATGATGTGTTGTAAAAATTGTTATCTAGTTATAAGTAATATTTAGGTGTGAGCGTTTTCCAAGAAATTATAAATGTATTTAGATTATTAAAAATAAAATAATACGAAGGAAATTAGTATGTCGTGGAGACGATCGGAGCACACCACCTTGTTTTTTTTTTTTTAAGAATATATATAACCGAATTCATAGGTATTCTTATACTGGGCGTAAAATATACCTGTGTTATTGAGAAGAGTAGCACTGCGTGGGATTCGTATCAACAACCTTCCGCACGGAAGTTCAGTGCATTACATCGCGGCCATGCAAATGATTCAATTTTACCGAATGGAAAAAAAATTTAGATCATTTTCTTCTCTCAATTTTAAATACTCCCTGCTTCAATAAAAATTCATTTGCGTTATGAACTAATAATGCCTTTTCATTCATGATAGAGATCATACTTTTATTATATTTTTTTGGAAAGCAGATTCGACGGACTCGTTCATTTGCAATCAGGATTTACCCGATTGTGGCATATATCAGAACTCTGCTTTATGTTTTGTTAAATAAAACCAAAAATATACCACAGCTGATTGCGAACTTTGAACCAAAACTCATTTTTAATTTGGATGTTTTAAATTAGGGCCGATTTTAGATTTGTTTTTGATTGTTTAAGCTTTGTGTAACAATAAAACATATCTACAATAACATTATGTTAAATCTTTGTATAACGTTCAAACATATATACAATAACATTATGTTAAATCTTTGTATAACGTTCAAACATATCTATAATAACATTATGTTAAATCTTTGTGTAACATTCAAACATATATACAATAACATTATGTTAAATCTTTGTATAATGTTCAAACATATCTACAATAACATTAGGTTAAATCTTTGTGTAACATTCAAACATATCTACAATAATATTATGTTAAATCTTTGTACAACATTCAAAAATATCTACAATAACATTATGTTAATTCTTTGTATAACGTTCAAACATATCTATAATAACATTATGTTCAATCTTTGTATAACATTCAAACATATCTACAATAACATTATGTTAAATATATAACATTCAAACATATCTACCATAATATTTGTATAACATTCAAATATATCTACAATAACATTATGTTAAATCTTTGTATAAAATTCAAACATATCTACAATAACATTATGTTAAAAATGCATTTTCAGTTCACCTTCTCTTTAACTTCTGGGATTAACGCTGTCATTTATTATCACTGTTATGTTTTAAAAAGCGACTGATAAAGCTTTTAATATCAAGTCAATAATATAACGTGTTTTATTCACGATTTTCTTTTCCTCTTTAACATTCTTTCCTCTTTACTTAAGCTGGGGATATTTTTATTTTTTTAATGTTTTGTTTATAAATTTTGCAACAGTGTAACTTACTCTATTTTCTTTTGTCTGAGTTGCTGGAAGAGCTCGCCGTCTGACAAAAAAGATGCCAAATTGTTTTACAATGAAATGTTAAATCTTCTTCTTCCTAGTGTCATGTCAGGTCCCTCCAACGTTGAATATCACCTGAGAGTCATTGGCAGTTCGAAAAAAATCCCCAAAGCTCCTTATACCAGTCCAATCACGTATATTGCGGAACCAAGAAATTTAAAACACCTCTTCGACCCTCTATTTTACCTTGGATGATTAGGTGCAACAATTTGTACTTTGCTCCTTCAAGTACATGACCCAAATAGGACACCTTTCGGATTTAGATATTAGTCAGCAACTCTATTAACTTTTGCTCTTTGAAGAACCCTTGTGTTGCTGACCATATCCGTCCAGGGCATCCGTAGCATTCTCCGGTGTATCCACATTTCGAATGCTTCCCATCGGTTCATACTACCAACTTTGAGGGTCCATGATTCCACTCCATATAATAACACTGACCAAACATAGCATTTGACTACCGTTATCGAAGTTTCAAGTTTAGATTATACAATATTATATAAATAAACAGAATACAATATAAAATAAATAAACAAATGTTAAATAAATAAATAACAGGTTTAAAATGTATCAAAAAAGCTAGTTGATATCATCTTTACTCAATTTCTGAAAGAGTTAAACAACCTTTTTACGAAGGTATGAACAATGTGTATAGAGGCAAGGTTTCCTTCGGGGCCTTATTAGTTATGTGCCTATCTGTCAATTTAGGGGTTGTGGATTTTATTTCCGCTCGTATCCGATTTTTCAAAAGAGGTTCCCAGTCTAGTTTTATTTTAAGACTTCATTAAAATTATCTAGTTCGATTTAGAAAAAATTTCCTCTGGCAATAAACTTGCCAAGTTCTACTGAAAACAATAAATAACTTATAAAACAGAAAGCACAAAAAAACAAGTAAACCACAGTTGTTCATCATTGAGTAACACTGTGAGTAAATGTTATTATAAAGGGTAGGAATATTCAACGAAGTTAAATTTTTTATATGAAGCCTGATTTAAAAAAATAATATACTGGGTGATGCCTTGGATCTTCAAAATTATACTTTGAATCTAAGTACGTAGCAAGAGCGGAAAATCTACCTTGCGTTTCGGCAGCAAATTAAATCAGTAATTTAAACTCAATTTATTATTTTTTCCAGTCCTTTGAACATTACAGGTTTCCCTAATTCGTAAAAGGTTTACCTTATTCGTATCAAACATAATAAGTATATACTTAAAAAATATGTATGAAACAATACAAAATTTTAAGACTTATTTGATAAGGACAATAGTAAAAATGTATATAATACACTAAAAAAATTACGAAATACATGTTAAATAATAAAAAATTACGAAATACATGTTAAATAATAAAAAATTACGAAATACATGTTAAATAATAAAAAATTACGAAATACATGTTAAATAATAAAAAATTACGAAATACATGTTAAATAATAAAAAAATACACTTAATTTAAGAGATTTTTCTTGAAGGAGCTGAGCGATACATGAAACACTTCTTTCTATATGAGGATAGACACGGTTAAAAAGCGTGATTGATCTACCTACCGGCATTTCCAGAGGCAGGTTGGTTCGACTTATAGGTCGATAGAACAATCTATGGTCTTGAGCAGGGGTTCCCAACCTTTTTGTACTCTAGAGCACATTCTAAAATATCGGTAGGGTGGCGGGCACCACCTATTTTTAATCGACAAACTCCTTCCATAATTTCTCATTTTCCCATAATTTATTTTCTTATATTCATAATTTATTAATAAATTATAAACAAAAATGTTTCAAAATAATAAAATTATTATTCAAATTGCATACACACAGAGAAATGTATTTACAAAACGTGAACAAAAAACACAAATACAAAGAAAACATTTTATAAAAAAATATAATATCAATATGTCAATGTGATCTTTGGCATTGCATATCATTGGCATTGGCCAGTGCCTCATACTCATAATTAGGAGAGTATGACGATAGCAGATAATCCTGTTAGCAAACAATCATAAAGATGCTCATCGGTGAGTCGAGATCTATATCTTGATTTTATTAAGTTCATGTTTGAAAACAATGGGCACTTTTCTCTGTCCACTGTATTCCAGAAGTCCTATGATATTAAGGATTTTAGCAAAATATCATTCTTAAGGTCCAAAAGTTCTAACTCTAGTTCATCTGTCTTACCTTGAACAAAATCTGCAATACATGCGGCAATTTCCATCACATTTATTTGGCAAGTAAAAGGATTGATACAGAAGGAAACAATTGGCTCGATATATAATATGTAAACTGCAAAAATCTCTCTTCAAACTGTTTTTTTAACACTTGAAGATGCTTAATAAATAATGACCCGTTTAATTCATTATTACCTAGCATTTTCTTCATATGTGGGAAATGCACGAGAGAATCGATCTGCAGATGTGATATCAACAAATTCAATTTAGCTTAAAATGACTTTACAGAGCTTATCATTTCAGCTATGTTTTTGTCTTTCCCCTGCAACTCCAAATTTAAAGAATTCAATTTTTCCATGATGTCTGTGAGAAATCCCAAATCAATTAGCCAGCGAGAGTCAGCTAGTTCATCATAATTTTCCTTTTTATCGTTTATAAATGTTTTTATTTCTTCAATTAAACTCACAAATCTTGTAAGAACCTTTCCTTTACTGAGCCAACGTACTTCAGTATGCAGAATAAGATCATGTTCTTTATCTTCAGTATCTTCTAACAGGGCCTTGAAAAGTCGGTGTTGCAAAGGAGCTGCTCGAATAGAATTGATTATTTTTGTAACTATTTTCATAACGTGTTCAAATGGCAATATTTTACAACACAGAGCTTCCTCGTGGATAATACAGTGGTAGGACATAAAGTTTGAAAATGATTCATCCTTCTTGCAGAGGGCAATAAATCCTTTGCTTTTACCTACCATTGCTGGTGCCCCATCGGTGGTTATCGCAGACAGCTTGTGCAAAGGCATATTTATTGACTTGGCGTATGTTCTGAATGTATTATAAATATCCTCACCCCTTGTCTGTCCTTTCATAGGTAATATTTGCAACATATCCTCTTTTACTGTGAAGTTACTAAATACCATTCTCACCATAACTGCTAACTGTGCGGTGTCTGATATATCTGTTGACTCGTCAAATTGTAGCGAGAACCAGTCACATATTTCCAAGTCAGTCTTTAACTGAGTTTGTATGTCTGTTGAAATTGCATGTATTCTTCTTGTGACGGTGTTATTTGACAACTGTAAGTCTTGTATTGCTGAGACAATCTCACGTTTGTTAGAAAATCCATCAAACAAACAATCGGCACCAGTCAAAAATAGTTCTTTAAACAACTCACCATCGATGAAAGGTTTCGTCTTTTTTGCGAGCATGTGAGAAATTTTGAAAGAAGCAATGGTGGCCTTTTTTTTTAGAATTCTTAAAGAATTTTTCACATGTCTAGTGAAAACAGTCTGTTGGGCAGTTAGACTTGATTTTAGTTGACATATTTTTTTCTTTCTTACTTCAGATTTAAGTGGATAATTCACATAAAAAGTGGCATGAATTGTCTGAAAGTGTCGTTCAACATTATGTTTTTTCGGCACTGCAATACTACTACCACACAACAAACAAACGCATTTATTTTTCAAGTTAACGAAACAATATGATTCCTCCCAGTCAGTGTTAAAATTATAGATTCGTTGTCTTTTACTCGGTCCACTCATTTTAGGACTAAAAAAATAAAAAAATAAATACGAGTAGTACTACAATATAATTGAACTACAATATAATATCAATGTTATAGCGCACGTCTGTTCTACATTATATGCATAAATGTATTATAACAAGGACTATAACTATCCCCACAATCATAATAGATTATCGCTTAGTCTGGCTCGCCGCTAGACAAGTTGCGACAAGTACTGTCAGCAAAGGAACCACTCATACATACAATATCGCAAACATACGAACGTATTTAATAAACCTAGGCACTCAAAAAAATTAAAAGTCTAACAAATAAATAAAAATAATTCACATTTTTAATTAATGTTTATGAAAAAATTCTGTCTCTGTCGAATAGTGGCGGGCACATACGAATCGTTCCGCGGGCGCCATGGTGCCCGCGGGCACGGGGTTGGGAACCTCTGGTCTAGAGCATAGTCTCGTGTAGTACATGTATTAGAGCGTAGTCATTGACCAAAAAGCAGCCTCCAAAACCTCCCGCGAGTTCCACAAGACCTCCTGAGAGATCAATATTACCTCCAGCGTTCAGTTCCTTGCGCCAAAATTTTACGCATTTTCTAATGTGAAAAAATAACATTTAGCTCGTTGGCAGGAGAGTGAGGAATGAAGAACTTTTGGAAGTGTCCATAAAGACATGTAAGTGATTGACCAATGCGATTGTCAAACATGTGATAAGAAATTGTTGGATGTGATGTTGTTGTTGGGGTGATTTTGATGCAGTTGGAATTATGTACCACTAAGTCCAAAAGTTTCCAGGTAATCGCATGATCAGGCGATATTTGAGTTAAAATTTGATACATCTCCCCTGAGTAGCATGTGAACTAGAGGTTATGGACGACGTATTGTTTCGTTATATTCTGAAATGTAAAAAAATTAATATCATGCAGTTATCAAGTTTCTTTCAAAAAAAGGGAAAAGCTCGGTAGAAATCAATGACATTTAGATGTCAAACTTCACATTGAATGGGCTTAATGGTTTGGAAGAAAAATAACTGCGTGATATTTAATTTTTAACATTTCAGAACATAACGAAACAATATGTCTTCTATCGACTGTAGATTTTAACTGTAACATCACCTGACCATTCGAAGGGCGTGGCTGGCAGAGATTTGTTCAAACACATGCTCTTACTTGTTCAGACAGGAAATTTTTGGACCTTAGGGAACTTTAGAAATATACTTATTCATAACTCACACATGTTAAATATTTAATTAGAAATTGCCGACAAGTTGTTTTAAATATGTACATTTTTTTATTATTTATTTATTTACACTTAATTGCGAAATCGATCTCGCGGGTTTATTGCCAGGTGGCAATCTCTTCCAAACAAATCAGACAAAATAATACCGAGGAAGTTTCATGGTTACAAACAAATATTATTTTTTTATGAACAATATACTCGCACATACTAGTAGTAAAAGTAAGGATGAGATATCAATCAAAGGAAAAAGAAGGGATGGTGGAGGGGGAAGAAAAATCAGGAACGAAACACGTTATATTACCGACTAGAAATTAAAAGTTTTTCCAGTCGCTTCTTAAAATATGCCAAGAACGGAAGGAATCTCACATTGGTTTGTAACTAGTTCCAGTGTCTCAGTACATGGACAGTAAAGAAAGACGTTAAAAAGCGGTGAACTGGAAAGGCCAAAAAAACAATATTCACTTGAGCGTAAGTCCATGATCGGAAAGACGCTGAAAATTTTCGGCGAGATAAGACCTTAGAGGTGTGTGAAAGCTTGGAGTTTAAGTATGCGAATTCAGAGGGTGCATGTTTTAATGTTGTGATAAAGGGATGAGACAACTTCGTTATAGATCTCACTTAGTAAAGTGGGTCTCTACATAAAGCTTTGGCATACTCAATGATTCGCATTTCCATTAAATTTAAATGTTGTTTAGTGGATAGTAAAATAAAAATAACGATTAGGTAAAAAATATCTCTTCCACGATTTATTTTATACGTGAAAGATTTAAAGGCTAAATCGACCGAGAGATATCTCTATAAATAGTCAGCGTCAGTGTATCACCCTCGACCGGGGGGATGTTTGCTTTGAGTACCAGGTCAGCATATTGGGGTGTTCACTGTTCAATGTTCAGTGTTCACACAGAGCGGAGAGTTATTTGCTCGCAGCTAATAATAGGACCTGTTGCCTGAATTATTAGCCCTGCAAAAACAACTTTGGATGGGGAAGCTTACCCCTACTGTGTAAATCGCTAGAGGTTGGGGAAGTGGAGGCTTTCACTGCCGTATGATAGGGGGCGGATTGAAAATATTGAAACAAACAACGGATGCAATATGTTACAGTGTTTTTGTTCATTTATGCGTAGATAAATTTTTTTACATACATGTGCTTGTAAATTTAAAATAAATGAATGTGTACAAAAATAAAATAGCTGAAAGCCTCATTTTCGTTAGTCTAGCTTTTACAAGAAATTATAAATTTTAAAGTTTTTCCTGAATTTAACAGAAAAAATAGGTTAGTTAAACTAAATTTAATTTTGGTGTTATTAAACCTTATTTCTTATAAACACATAAGTTTTAAGGATTGGGATATTTTAAATATACTATGGAATGGAGAATACTGGATTATATTTAGTTATTACCAGGTTAATATTTAGTTATTACCAGGTTTCTAGTGTCACGCATATTACTGTTCCGCAATATTTCGTTCTCGTTGTATTACTTATGAGTACTTTATCATAATTAAACCTTAATTGTGGAAAAAAATATTGCCTGGACATGTCAATCATGCCACTTAAAACAAGAAAGGTGGAACCCACTCTTGGCCCACAGAGCCTAAAATATAATATTTACTGTTTGGCTTTTTACAAAAAAATGTTTGCTGGCCGCTGCAATAGAACATAATGACCGAGTTAACACAGGCCAGGCAATGGGGCTGCTTTTAGAGAAAGGGAAATAAGATGAAGGTCAATATTTTTTTATTACACTTTCGTTGTTTATAGTACAACCTGGTGGGTTAATCATGATGTGACAATCACTTCCAACTTACTAGAAAGAAGTTTATAGACCTTAAGTGAAAACAAGACGAGAATCTTTTTTTAAAAAAAGCTGGACTTCAACTGGAATCGAACTAACAACCTTCGAGTCAGAAGACACGCGTCTTAGCAACTAGGGCATGGTCTTATCAATATTTAATTCCCATGGGTTATAGTATTATATACTATATACGAGTAAGACATTTTATTTCATGTCTTGAAAAAATCTTTTTTGAAAGAAAATAATGTATTTTTTTGCAATAATAATTTATATTTTTATTTACGTTACAATTCTTTACACGAATATTCGATTTGTGGATTAGCAATTTTTTTCAACCTACAAAACAGGAGTTACACATGTTGACATGTTGTTCTAAGTTCTTTTTGAGAGGTAACTTAATAGTTTTGTTACAAACAAACGGAAAATAAATTAAAGGAGAGAAGTACTGGAAAGAAAATAATATATATGTTACATAATATTTTTTTAAATCACCAATAACTTGGAGAAGGAAAGAAATAAAATAAGGTATGTCATTGCTGAGAGATTTGAAGACGAGTTTTTAACCAAGCTAATGAGGATGGGCAATACACGGGCAAAAGGTGGACATGATAAGGTTCGCTGACGATATTGCTATGGCTGCTGAAAGTGAAGAGGAACTACAAGAGGCCTTAACAACTATGGAAAGCATTCTTCAAAATAACTACAGTATGAAGATAAATAAAGACAAAACAAAGCTGCTGACTGTAGGCCGAGCGCAGCACCAGATGAGAATAGTGATGTCGGGTAAACCACTAAAGAACACCAAGGAGTTTGTCTACCTCGGGAGCAAAATAACATGGGACGGTCGGTCCAAGAGCGAGGTCGACAGCCGTATACATCAGGCTAGACTTGCATTTAATAAAAGGTCGAAAATAATAGAATCAAATAATATAGACCTTAAACTGAGAATACTCCTCATCAAGACCTATGTATGGAGTATCTTGATGTACGGCTGCGAGACATGGTGCCTATCCGAAAGAGATAGACGAAGACTAGAGGCTTTTGAGATGTGGTCCTATAGAAGACTATTAGGAATTTCCTGGAGAGACCGCATCACAAATGAAGAGGTTCTCCAACGAATCGAAGGAGGAAGGCACCTGCTCAGGATCCTGTCCGAAAGGCGTGCAAGATGGATCGGTCATATAATACGACAAGAGGGCCTCTTGCATGCCATAATGGAGGGCATGACCAAGGGGACAAACTCTAGGGGACGCCCACGCCGAGAGTACCTGTTGGTGGACGTGCGCTGCTCAACATACACAGACTTAAAAAGAGCCGCACAGGACAGGGGGGAATGGAGGAGAAGAGTTCAAATTGCTGCAAACCAGTCTTAGGACTGCAACCACGGAGAGAGAACGAGGATGCTAATCTTATAACATATGGTAGCCTCTTCCAAAGTCTAATGGAATGGACAGTGAATGAGGTCGTGGACAAAGTAGGATAATGAACTGGAAATGTCAAGAAAGTTCTTGATCAGAATGCCGCTGATAAGATGCACCATGTACACAAAATAATAATAAAAAAATGATGTCCAAAGTACTTTTTCTACGTTTTATAGTGAATAATACGTATTTATCTTTATTCGTCCATTTAAAGACATTATTACGAACTTGATCAATGTACGAGGCTTTGATAGCACCGCATTTAAAAAGCTTTTGATAATTCGATAGAACAGCATTTTTTTGAAATGCGGTTGTACGAATTATCATAGTATAAATAGGCCAAAACCCATACGATGGTTGTAGTCAAAGAAAGCATACGAGAATTGAATTTTGAATACAAGAGAGCGAGAGAGGAATACTTGGATTCTCTCCGAAAGTAATTCGAAATTTGAATCTCGAAATTTAAATCTTTAAATACCTAGCTAACAATTTTTGAACCGGTGTAAAAGGGGGCGATCTATAAATGACATATATAAACAAATGTTACATTTATGAACACATATTTTTATAAATGTAGAATTTGTTTTACTTCCGTGAATATCACACGGGTTGCAACTAGTCTATCTTTATTGATCTGTTTTAAGACATCATTACGGACTTGAGCAACGTAAGAGACTCTTCGATAATTCGATAGCACCGTAATTATTTATATTTATTCATCCATTTTAAGACATCATTTCGGACTTGATCAACGTAAGAGACTCTTCGATAATTTGATAGCACTGAAATTATCTATTTTTATTCATTCCTTTTAAGACATCGTTAGGGATTTTATCAACGTAAAAGGCTCTTTGATATCATCGCATTTCAAAAAATTTGTTATTTTATCGACCAATTTAATTTGTGATCATATTTCCAGAAGTTAAATATATAAGAACATAAAAGTCGTTGAAATGTATTTATTATGTATTAAGTTACAAATATATCAGTAAGAAATGAAGCAATTATATTTCCAAAACATCTATGAAAACCCAGGAGCGTTAAAAAATAGCACTCTACTGGAGAGGTCAAATAAATGAGGTAAGCCAAATGATCTTCTACAGCCTTCATTCCCTTAAAAGTGTTGCAAAGATTGCTGCCTACTAAAATATACATTTTGCTCACACAATCTTTGCCCTTTCCGATTTTGGACTTTGCGGACGTGTGTTATTTGGACATAACAGCGTTTTCAAAATGTTGGTCTGAGATTTATTCTGGATCTGAAAAAATACGATCATGTCACTTCATATCGGAGGGAACTGAATTAGTTTAACTTGAAAATAGACGCAAAACACACATGTCACTATGGTACTTTCTTTTTAACTATCCCGCCACCCTCTCTTAGCTCGATAAGAATATTAAGCGTTGATTAATGACCTTCGTGGCCCAGTTAGAACGATGCTTGTCTTCCAACCTGGAGATTGCGGGCTTGATTACTGTTGAAATCTAGATTTAAAAAAAAATCTAGTCTGGTGTTTACTTAAAGCCTCTTGAATGCAATAAGCCCGGCAGTTTATACAACAAAGCAATAAGCCCGGCAGTTTAAACTGTATACATACACCGAAAGCGGAATACAATACAATATCAAATTGTCCAAGCAGTGAGACTCTGGAACCATTAATAGAATACAATATCAAATTTTAATACAATACAATATCAAATTTAATACAATACAATATCAATACAATATAAATACAATATCAATACAATATCAAATCAATATCAAATACAATACAATATCAATACAATATAGTATCAATACAATATCAAATTTAATACAATACAATATCAATACAATATCAAATCGTAATACAATACAATATCAAATTGTCCAAACAGTGAGACTCTGGAACCAGTTTCCAAATAATGTTCAACTCGCTTCGTCAATGACATGTTTTAAAAAGCGACTAAAAAACTTTTAATTTCAAGTTAGTAATGTAACGTGTTTCACTCCCGATTTTCCTCCCCTCTTCATCGTCCCTTTATTTTTCCTTTGATTGGTATATGTAACATATATCTCACTTTGATTATAATGTAATAAATCTTCTCTTTATGTCTTTCCCTTAACATGTCTCAAACAATTCAATTAACGAACTATGTAATTCATCCGCATTCTTCGTTAAAACTACCCTATTATCAGCACACACCATTCGATATTTATTTGTCACCCATTGATCACTATAGTTCATATAAATAAAAATACATCCAGGATGACATATCACATCTTTCTTTAACCCCTTTCGTAATATTAAACTACTCAGTGAAGGTGCTATTCAGTCTGATGCATACTTTTCAATGACGTAATTCCACGTAAAATCATTATTTTAGTGGGAAATATTTTATAATTTTGTGTGTTACTCTTATAATGCACTGTACTGAGAGAAATCTAAGTTGGAACTCATTATTTGGCAATCACTTCTAATGCTACCTAAAAAAATTCTTGAGTGTTATAAAAATACTAAGGGAAGTCCGCAGAAAGTAAATATTTGAGTTATCTTCTTCCCAGTGTCATGTCAGGTCCCCCAACGTTGAATATCATTTGAGAGTAGACATGTTTGTCCCCGACAGCCCGAAAAAGATCTCCAACGCCCCTTATGCCATTCCAATCACGTATATTGCGGAGCCAGGAGATTTGCCTCCCGCCAACACCTATTCGGCCTTCTATTTTGCCTTGGATGGTCAGGTGCAGTAATTAGTACTTTGCTCCTCTAAGTACACGAGTTATCTAAAAATAATATTTACCTGGCAGTTTTTTTGCCTAGCAATAAACCCGCTAGATTGATTGACAATGAAGTTTTAAAATAAATAAGTATTGCATTTTAGGTGGTTTTAAAAATAAAGTTGCCTCACTTGTAAACTTTATGGGTGTAAGTTGATCAAAACCCGCATCTGACGTCAGTTAACGATGTAACCGAGTTCATAGAGTTAGTGTTGACACATTAACTATTTACATTGCCACTTAATCATAAACCGTAATGCTGGCAACACCACAATATTTAGGGCCTGTTTACATTACCTAATAACTGTTCGTTATTACCCAGTACGTAGTTACACTTTCACAATGATTAGCCTGTAATGAAACAAGTACACAGGAGATTTATCAGAAATTTAGATTAAGCTTTAAATTTTTTTTCATTCGCATGGCACACATCAAGATATCTGAACTAGAGATTAGTAAATGTTGAAAAACGTGGAACGTGGCCGGGAAATAATATTGTCTTCAGTCCGGGTTAAGAACCACTTAAGACGGCACAATACTTGCGGTTCGTCGTTGAATATATTAGCGGCATACGAAAAGTATACTTGCACACGTTAATCGTGTATCACTATCAGTCCCAACTAGGGCTTTTTTTTTACAAAAAATAAATCCGAAACGCCCGAGTGAAGGTCCAGTGTCTTATCAACTAAGAAATAAAGGTCGTCGACGTTATTTTTAATAAATTGACCCAGATAAAAAAAGTATTGTAATAAAAAGGATTATTTGAGAATGATATGCATTAAAAGGTGTATAGCTGTAAAACAGGCAAAATATGTGTAACATTATTTATTGTTATTATAAATCATAATTTATGATATTAAAAAATAAAATTATAAAAAAGTAGAAGATAGTCTGGCGCCATTAAAAAAGTGCCAAACTTTCTGACAGAAGGTCAAAAAGTTCGGCGCCCTGTATTATCTGGCTACTCTGACATGGAAATATGTTGATCATATGTTTGTAAGTTTATAAAATTAAAATTAATAAAACACTGTTTCAAGAGCGGACTCTCCTCAAGGGCGCTCTAGTTCAAGATTCATACTCATTATTATTGTCATATTAAAAATATTACAAAACAAATGTATAAACGTTGAGTGCAAGAATAGGAAGGTGGTGACTGCGATATGGAAATTGTCAATATTTTCAACACCATTTAAATAAATTCTAGCCAGGGATTTTTTTTAGTTTTTAGGACACCATTGGAAACCGAAACTGAAACTCTAGATAAAGTCAAACTTCTTATCAACTTGATCACAGAGGTTGTCGTTGAAACATTACAGTATTCATACAAAATTACAGTTAGAAAGATTTACACACATAAGCATATGTCTACCTCGTGAATTGTGTGACAGCTAATAATTAATCTCGATTTTTTCCTTCCGTGAAGTTGAATAATTTCGTTCTGAAGTAATTTTTCATTAATGTTTAATTAATAAAATGGTAACGATATCGATTCGTATTTCTCAACATATTGATATTAGTCATGCAAATATTTTAAAAAGCGAGGTCAACATTTTTTCCATTTCCATAAATGGAATTTTGGGGGTTAGGACTACCGGCAAAAGCACATAGCTTGCATTTTTCCTGTAACAATAACCTTTTTGACGAACTTAACCAGAATTGGACCATTGAAAATTTATCCAAAAACCCTCGGTGTAAGAAGCTTATAATAATGAAGACATTTTATATAGCGCCATCTATAGCATACTTTCCTCAAGGCGCTCTAATTCAAGATTCGAACCTCATTATTATTGATAAATCAATTACAAAAACAAACAAGTTCTGTGTAAGGAATGAAAAGTGGTGCCTTCAACCATTATATATGGCACTTTCCCGTATCTGTATTTGTTCAGAAAACATATTTGGTGAGACAACCGCAGAAAACGAACTACAAAGAAACCTATGTAGATTTTTTGATACGTATAAATAACACATTCCGCTTTAGATGTTGTTTTATATATACACATTTGTGTAGTTATCATATAAAATCATATTTTTTTATAAGACTCTCAAAAATGGTTGTCTTCAAGTACTTCCTAAAGTTGCGCATGCCATTCATCACTCTAAAACTAAGAGGCAGACCATTCCATGCCACAGGATCAGCAACATATAATAGTACCCCGCCCTATTCGACGATTGCCATTACTATCGATAGTTTTGCTAGTAAAAAATCCTAAGCTTGAGCGGTCTACATGTCGACGTGCGTGATTTTTGTGAGCTTTTTAAGTTAAAAGGTATCGCCAATCGACAAGTGTGTCATAGACTTGTTATAACGAGACGTATATTATAGTTTTTTTCCCTTACCTCGTTAAATCTTTTGACGACCTCTGTGATCTGGTTGGTACGACGCCTGTCTCCCAGCCCGAGGTTACGGTTTCAAATCCAGTTGGTACCCAGATTTTTTTTTAAATAATTCCTGTATGGTTTTCACTTAAGGCCTCTTCAGCAGCTTTCTGGTTGGCTGGAAGATATTGTCATATAGCAATAAGCCTGTCAGGTTGTACTATACGTGTATACAATGAAAGTTTAATACTATTATTATTATTATTATTATTACACATGACAAGAAATATACACAATTTGAGAAAAAACAACAGGTAATTTGATTTGGACATATAATTTTAATGGATCTGGGTTTGTTGCCTTTCATTTGTCGTATCCCCAGTAAACTAGGCTTTTAAACTATACATTATACAAATATTGCAACCAAGCATCAGTGCAAAATTCAGTACACTTAATATATATAAAAATAGTATATATTTTGATGCAGTTGATAAATGATTTTTTACACAGTTAATAAAATGCTTGTCTCTTAACTCGAGGGTTGCGGGTTTGATTCTCGTTGGTACTTAGATTTGTTTTTACAACAAAAGGACTAGTCTGGTTTTCACTAAAAATGTGTAACACCTTTATAGTTGGTTGTAAAGGAATTTCATTGTATCATTTAAGGCTATCGTCGAGCTATACAATTAAAACACGAGGCGATAAATTGAATCAAACAGCATTTTCGTTCGTCGATGAATAAAAGTGGTCTGTTTCATACGATTATTTGAAAACCATCAAATAAAAAGCTTTGAAATGTTGCAAAAAGCTGTCAATATATAAAATAGAATTTTAACAAAATAATTTACTTAAACTGTCATAAAAGGGGTTGAGTCACGTGGTACATTCTCATTACTAGGACTCGCAATTTATTGTGACACCACTGCGAATTGAGCAATGATCAACAATCGGAAAAAAAACATCGACCAATTTTTTAAGGTTTATACGTCCCTTGTAAGATACAAGCATAAACAATATTTACCGTAGTGACGATGAATGACAGGCACTAAATATAAATTCATATAGTTTGAGAATATTTTTATCTCACTTAACACATTGTTTGCGGGAAACGATAAAACTCGTTCTATCCCGTCTTATGGTAGAGAGCGGGAGACGAGTTTACTCGTTTTGGTTTGCCAAGCGGTGGTATGCGGGAAACTTGTAAACACGGTCGCCAAATGAGGTGGGAACTGCGCGTTATCTATTATAAGATTCTTATAAGATCTATTGAAAATTTCGTAATTATATTGTAATTTTATGTGAATAAAATAATTTTGATGGTGAAAGAGTATTTTTTTCTATGTTTACCTAGAATGTAGTAATTTTGTGTGAGTAAAAAATAGAGCAACCCATATTTTGCATAATAAAGATATAGATAGTTCTATTCAAAATTTCGTAATTATATTGTAATTTTATGTGAATAAAATAATTTTGATGGTGAGAGTATTTTTTTCTATGTTTACCTAGAATGTAGTAATTTTGTGTGAGTAAAAAATAGAGCAACCCATATTTTGCATAATAAAGATATAGATAGTTCTATTCTTAGTAAGATACAAAAAGTTTTTCGAAAAAATACTAATTAGTTTGAGAGATATGGTTTTTTTACGAAAGTCTAATTTTGGCGCAAAAAAGTCTAAAAGTACCCGCATTGCGTCATCACTTGTCGCGAAAAGTACCCGCAAAAAATGTGTTAATATAACGGCACAACTTAACCGGTATCAAGGTTTTCCCCCATTATTAGGGGAGCACAAATAAGACTGAATTATTTTCGACCCGGTACCATACATAAATATCTAACGGAAAAAGTTTAGGTTGGGAATAGTGAGTGGAGGGAGGCAGGAGACAACTTCAACAAGCTGCGGTGAGATCTTCTAGTAAATACATACATACATTCCCTTATAACCAAAAGCCGCGGAGAATCGACAGCTATACGAACAAGAATCGACAGCTAATCGACAGCTATACGACAGATATACGAACACCAAGTACCGAGAAAGTTCGATAAATTACTAGAACAATCGAGTTATCGTCAATTAAAATTCTGACATCTGTATATCTTTTTCCTTTTCACGTGAAGAAATGCGCCATAAAATAGTGAGACAGAAAAAGCGTGTGAAGTGCTATCTAATATAGAAAGGCAAAATCTAACTGACACCTCAACTAATAATAATTCATGGTTTGCACAGTGTTCGTTAGATGTCACTTCCTATCATCGCATCACCACATCGAAGGACCTATTAAAAACTATGTTTGTATTGTATTTTATTACACTTTCGTTGTATAAAATGTAACCCAACCGGCTTATTGCCATGTGGCAATCTCTTCCAACTAAACAAAGCTATGTTTAAGGAGCCTTAAGTAAAAATAAGACGAATCCTTTTATGAAAAAAAATATTAGTACCAGTGGGATTTGAACTCGCAACCTCCGAGCTGGGAGACAGGCGTCTTATTAAGTACACAACGGAGGTCATCAGTCATAGTCTCATTTTAGTGAAAATAATTAAATGTTTATCTTAGAGAAGCAATGGCTTAATACTTTTCTTCGTGAATAATTTGTCTCATTCCAACTAAGCACCGACTGAAGATGATTGGGCTCGACATAAAACACATTAATTACTTACCATCACAAATCATCTTAGTTTGGGTGGGTTGCCAATTAAAAACCAAAACTTCTAGCCTCGTGATTCGATGGTTGTTAACCTCTGGAGTTCAGTGGAGTGAATAAAATTAAATATGAACTAATCTTATATTTAATGCGTATATCTGATTAGCGTTCAAATAAATTAGTGGCGTCGTATTGTATGTGCGCAGTGGTGTCACAAACATTAATGGATTCACAATATCTTTATTTTACATACATTCTATCACACCATTTCGCAATTGGAGTAGACAATGAGGATGACAAAATCATTTTCTTCTTCATCTATACACCTTCTCATACTTTTCATACAAATTCCCTCCCTTCTTTCAAAAGACCATTCACTTGATCAAACCATAATTTCTTGGTCTTCCTCTACCACGCCCTCCTCTTACATTTGCAGTGCAAATTGAACAGCATACATGTTTTGTTTGCATTTGTTCATTCATTCGGCCTAACATACTATATATGCCCAAACTCTTACTCAACACATGAGTCATAAATTTCCATTCGTCCATAATGACTTCATTCCTTATTCTATCATATATTGTCACTCCCATGTACTTTTATAGTGCATATATTTTTATAGCAATGATTCGGCTTCTTTTAGTATTCACATATTTTGATATTCTCTGGTTTAAGTAAATATGTTTAAGCATCCCATTGACTTTGTTTCTAATCGCTACATGCCTTTCGATATATTTAGTAACTCTTTCACCATCTAAAAAAAACTATCTAATCATTACTCAGCCATGTATCGTGTTTCATTTTCCTTTCACACCTTATATCACCATCTAATTAGAACCAAATTAGAATATGCATCTACGGTTTGGGCTCCTCATCAGTTCAAATATAAAAACAATATAGAACAAATACAAAAAAATCCTCAGATATCTATGGTACAGAACAAAGGGCGATTATGCTCACCAAAATATGCTCACCATGCCGAACTTCTCACGGTGTGTAACTATAGAAGCCTTAAAACAAGAAGGCAAGAATCCATCGCGATATTCCTAATAAAGGTTTCCAAGGTTCATTTAACTGTCCCGCGATTCTAGAAGCACTAAGTTTATATGTACCCAATAAATATAGCCGTGCAAAAAAATCACTTTGGATTTCGCTACATTCATTCTCACATGTACATATTTTTCTTCGCATCTTTCAAACAATGAAATTAACATTCTCTGTCATTCATCCTCATTCTTCGCTTATATTACCATACCATCAGCATAGATCAAATCCATGCATCATATGTTTGCCATATATTCACCTCTTTAGCTCCTTCACATATGAATCTATTTAAATATTAAACATCCAGAAATAACACATCCTTGCTTAACCCCTATTGTAATATTAAACCACTCAGTCAAGGTTCTGTTCACTCTAACACATACTCTATAATTATGCAATGCCACTTAAGATCATATTTTAGAGGGAAATATTTAATAATATTTTTTGTCAGTCTTCTAATTCACTCCCCTTAGAGAAATCTCAGTTGGAACAGATTATTTGGCAATCACTTCTAATGCTACCTAAAAATTATCTTAAGTGTTATAAGAAGACTAAGGGAAGTCAGAAGAAAATAAATATTTGAATTATCTGAGGGTAATAGTTACCTGCGAAGGGTAAACGTAATAAAAGGCACATGAGGTAGGTAGTCTTGGCATTGGACTTCTGTGCAGAATATCGTCGGTTCGAACCCTGCACTATGTGCTCGCTTCAAACGATATATGGTTTTTTATACCTTGTATTCGTGCGTATAAGGATACCTATGATTTCGGTCATATCTATCAAAAAAAAAGAGAGAAAAAAACCTGCCGATTTGCTCCGATCGACACACATCGGCGTGCTATCAGATTCAGTAGAGTGGTGTGTACAGATTCACTTATTTAAAAAGAAAAAAAATAACAAAACTCACGGCAAAGTTTCGCTTTCCAACAAAACTGATGTATAAATGGCGAGAAGATCGTTGACAAGGAGCCACGACGATCTTTTCTGTTTAATCATAGAGAATAGATATCTTAAACTTACTACCCAAACCACATTCATACATATCGTAAAGCGCAATCTTCTTTTATTCAAAGTTCTCCCTTTACCTTTCTAAATCCTGTCCACTTGTTCCAGCCACGTTTTCCTCGATCTACCTCTTTCACACAGACTTTGATCATTTGATTTGTGTACTGGCTTAGTCATTCTTTCGTAATGCATTCTCTGAACTTATCTAAACCATTTTATAGCTCCTCACTTTATCTAAGTTCAATCGTCCATTTCTCATATGCATTTTTTCCTGGTTTCTTCATTACACTTTCTTTCATTAAAAGATACTCTAAATTTTCTTCTAAATGCACTTATTTGTAGTGATATATACAAACAGAAAGTGTAAGTCAGCTGCTTCAGAACAAACTACTTTGTTAATGTCAAAGTAGACATACATTAATGAAGTAATATCAGTTAAAAAATAACGACCTCAGTTGAGAACGAATATTTCTGAAAAATTAACGGCCTCCATAGACTAGTTGGTAAGACTGGTGTTTGACCCGGGAATTTGTAGCTCGATTCCCGATGGTCCTAAAAAATTAAAAAGTGTCACCGTCAGATTAAAGAACTCGCCAAGAAACTATATAATCACGCACTAAATGTTTTCGAATGTTGTTACCTGTCTACTTGCAGTAATATTTTTAATACGTACGTTTGTGACACTCGCTTAATCCATTAGCTCTCAATCAGAAGGGTTGAATTCTTATTATTTCCCGGGAACAGTATTATTTCCCGGGAACAATATTGTTATCGTCAATTAAGAGGTAACAAACTAATGAATTAATTAATGAGACTGAACAATTGTCAACCATTACGAAGTAAAAACAAAAATTTGACAGCTTCACCTATCATAATTGATTAATTGGCCAACTTTTTATAAAGCGTAGGTGAAAAAGAGTACTTTTTATAAATAACATATGTATATTCATTCATTTCCCTGACAAGTTACGAGTAGATTTCCATGTTACATGACATGGAACATCTGTATGTCATGTAACAGGGAAATGTACTCGTAAAGTTTAGTCATGCGATTTTTTAAATATTTTTGCTTTATTTATAAAACTCCATTAATACACATATTTAATTTTTTATTTTATTTACACATGACAAGAAATCTATAAATACACAATTTACGAAATAACAACAGGTAAGTTAATTTGAATACACAATTTTAATGGATCTGAGTTTTTTGCTTTTCATTTGTCGTGTCCCTAGTAAACTAGGCTTTTGCCTGTATCTCACTAAGGACATATAAAAAATAAGTCGATATTTCTTTCCATTTTTTTATTATATAAAACCCCGTTGCAAATTCTCATCAACTTGACAAACAGACACACTCAATTACATAAGTATACATCACGCAAATCAAACGTATCACACTTCATCATTCCAGACAGACCAAAACGTTCATCCCACAATATACCGCACATAATCATCAAAAAGAAACAAATAACACCACACACAAGAGTACAGCCAAACTTTTGCTACAAGTCGTTCCTATTGCAAGCCAAAGTAATAAAATTCATCTCGCAATCACAACCACGCTCCGATCGACTGCGTATTTTCCCCCTTTTTGACTTTATTGAATTCGACATCCTATTGCATGTCATGGGAGCCAAATATAGTATACCATCACGTTTGAAGGCAAAGAGAACAGAGCGCTAGACTTACATAGCTCGATACCAATATTTCACCTCCTCCACATTCATACCTCTTTCTCATACAACTCCAACGATTTCTCTGACTTCTTACATTTTCTTTACTTAATCCAACCATAATTTCCTTGATCTTACTCTTTCACGCCTTCTACTCAAATTTGCGATGTATATTTGTTTTGTTAGATTTGTTCGTTCCATGTACCTAACATCGTAGCGGATTTGTCAAGGTATTAGAAAATATAGATTTGAGAAAGATAAGCTATAAAATAAGTCTGAGTTCATCTTATAACATCTTCACAATCAAGATACGAGTATACCCACCTTCACCAAAAGAAAGTCGAGCCCAAAGGCAAAAATATCAGATGTTTTTCAGCTACTACGTTTAAGAAAAAAACCATTTAAAGAAAGAACTTGGAAACGGCAATGGTGAATCGACCTCTTTCAAATACACACGATTAGTAACCTTGATAAGAATTTCTTCGAAAACTAACCCTGTATTTGACATTTAAGTGGGTTAAACCAAAGTGACTCAATCGCTTGCCCACTGAACTCTTTCTGTGTTTAATAATTAAGGTTTCGTGAAAACAAAAAGAAAAAAATGATATTGGATTGAATAAAATAGATATTCGATTGAATAAAATACTCGTAGATGTTGGATTTAATAAAATATAGTAGATGTTCAATTGAATTAAATAGATATTAGATTGTAGAGGGAAATTGAAGACATAAGAAGTGTGGAAAGAAGACACAACTCTTGGTTAAAGAACTTATGATTGTGATGCAATATATTTGTTCTGAACTGCTGCCTCAATGGTCAAGGAAGATATGATAATCACCAACTTCCAAACAAGAGGTGAACTATAAAGAAGGAGATAAAAAAGCAAGAATACGTTTTGTAACTATTTATATTTGGAATTGACAGTAATTTTTCCAATTTTAGTAGTACTGAGAACATGGTCGTGCGGCATGTGCGTGGCCGCGTGGTAACGCACTGGAGTTCCGTGCAGAACCCCCACGCTGTGCTACTCCCCTCGAATGACATATGCATTTTTTCCGCCTAGTATTCAGGGATATAAGGATACCCATGACTTTGGTCATATATATTATTAAAAAAAATATTTAAAAAAAACGTGCCGGTGTGCTCCGATCGTTTCACTTCAGGTGTGCTATCGAATCCAGCCCAACGGTGTGGTCGGTGAGTTTGCTGGTGTGCAATGGCTTACTTAATTAAAGAGAAGAAAAAGGGAATAGAGATAAGAAAACTCCACGACACAGCTTCACTTTTTGAGTAAATTGATGTTGGAATGGCGAGGGGTTCCACTAAAAACAAATCTAAGTTCTTTACCACTACAAAATATGTGTTCCACAATAAGGCGAGTACACTTGGCTAAATTTGGTAATATTTTGTTATATACGAGTACATATAATACATACATTGAATTTTAATAAACATATTAATATTGAATAATTTTAAACAACAGCTTGATTATTTTTTTCGTTATTATTACTGTCGATTTTTATTTTATCTACATAAAGTTAGTTTAAAATAAAGTTTTGTATTTTTGTCAATAGTTTTAAGTACTTACTTGTGTTAACTTGTCAAACGTATTTTGTTTTCTGCCATATATTTTGTTTTTTAAATCTAGATGTACAGAGGTGTGGGCTTAAAGCCCCCCGATGTCCTTGCAGTCGGGCTCGCCCTACATTAGTGGGGTGTATCTAGGCCGGGGGAATGTTTGTGGGATGAACCCGAACATTTTAATGTCTTCTATCTTAAATGTGTTTTCTGCAGTTTGTTTTGAGATGTATGTGCGATACTCGGAATGTGTTTAATATATGATACATACTCGTATGTACACATTGTGTTGCTGTCAGGGAACCTTTATTTGTTTGTTTGAATTCATCTAAGGTGGTATTTGTGGATTTTTTTTCTTTTCTGCCATCTATTTTTTATCTGTTTTTTTCTTCTTATTATTCTACATGTGCAAAGGTGTTGGCTGAAAAACATCTGGTGTCCCCGTGGCTGGGCTCTACCTATATTGGTGGGGGGTATCTTGGCCAAGGGAATGTTATTAGATAAGCCCAGACCTTTTGATAGCTTCTGTCTTTAATGTACTAGGTTAGTCAAAAAGTTTTGAAAGCGGAAATGAAAATACATTTTTTTTGGGGGGAAATCACTTTTATTGCTCAGTATAGTCTCCCATAAGATCAATATACTTGGTCCAACGATCTTCCAACTTTGTTTTCCCATCACGGAAGTGACTTTCTGGAAGGCCTGCAAAATACTCCTCTACGACGGATATAAACTCTTCGTTTGATGAAAAATGCTTTCCACCAAGGAATTTTTTGAGGTGTGAGAACAACCAGAAGTCAGAGGGAGCTAATAATCAGAGTTGATTGTCTTACCAGTTTGGAGATAATCTATCAATAAAATTCCTTTTGCATCCCAAAAAACTGACGCTAACACCTTCTTGGCCGATTTCTGGACACGAACTCGCTTCGGAGCCAAAGTGCCTGGTTCACACCACTCCTTAGCCTCTTGTTTTGATTCAGGATCATGGTGGTAGACCCAAGTCTCATTCGTAGTGATGAATCGACGCAGAAAATCCTTTTTATCCTTTCGAAATTGCTCCAAATGTTGCTCAGAAAGTCGCATTCGAACGTGTTTTTGTTGCATTGTTAGCAAATGCGGCACCCATTGTGCACACAGTTTTTTGAAACCCAAAACTTCAGCCAAAATATGCCACGTTGTTCCATGTGAGATGCCTATGGTGTCAGCTATCACATCCACAGTCGATCGATGATCTTCCAAAACCATATTCTGTATTTTCGCTATGATTTCTGGTGTTGATGCACTTTTTGGACGTCCTGAGCGTGGATCGTCTTCAACGCTTGTACGGCCACGCTTAAACTCCAAAACCCATCAGTGAACGGTTGGAAATGAAGGAGAAGACTCCTTTAATACTTTCACTATCTTTGCATGGATCTCAGTAGCCGATAAACCTTCCAAAACAAAGAATTTAATCACTGCACGATATTCGGATTTTTCCATTGTTAAAAAATACACTGACACGTCAACTTCAAATGGCTTGTAAATAAAGAATGAATTGACAAATCGAAATGAAATTTTGAGTACGTTCTTATGAAAAATGAAATATGAAAATGGCGTAGAAATTTTGGTTTTCTACTGCTCCATAGATGTCGCTTTCAAGACTTATTGACTAACCTATTATTCTCTTAATTTATGTATTTTTGAAGGGTATTTAAATATATTATGTACATACTATGTTGCTATCAATAAACCTATATTTATTTATTTATATGTGCATTTGTAAATATAAGACACTGTTGTGTCGAATGTTAAAAAAAATATTAATAACTAAAGTTCACAAATTGTTAAAATGGGTAGGAAAATAAATCCTAAAAATTAAGACGCCTAAATAGTGTGGCATAACGATGAATACTGATGAAGTTTTTCAATCTATTACAATTAATAGATCACAACATAGGTTTGTTTTTCACATTAAATTGTAGTACACTTTTGTTTTACACCGTACAACCTGAAAGGTTTATTGCAATCATAAGGCAATTTCTTCCAACTAATTAGAAAGCTATTAAGCATGCCTTAAGTAGAAACTAAACTGCAACTTTTTTGGACGTCTCTTATCAACTATGTCAAAAAGGTTGTCTTCATATTAGTGCGGATACACATTTATATATACAACCACAACATTTCTTTGTTGGGTAGGCGCCTCTGTAGGTAAGACAGAGTGCCAGACTTTCTTATCTTGACACGAATCATTAGTCTCTTCTACATCCATACAACTTCAACGATTCTTTTTACACACTACGTTTCTTTCTTTCAGAATATTTTTTTCAACAATACTTTTATTTGTCTTCCTGTCACATTTACACTATATATATATTTCGTATTTCTTCATTCATTCGTTCCATGTACCCAAACCAACTCCGATAGATTTTAAAAGGTCAACAAGTAAATTATTTTTGTAAGCCTTTTGGAATAAATAATATATATCATCATCATCATCATTGTCAACCTGAGTCGATCCACTGCTGGATGAAGGTGTCCCCAAGTTGACTTCAAATAATACAGATTTTTGCTTGCCATATGATGCTGATATGCTTCCTGATTTCATCCATCCAGCGTCCCTTCAGTCTTTTTCTGGACTTCCTTATGCCTCTCGGGTACCATTAGATTATTTCAGATGACCAGCGGGAATCTGACATTCTGGCTACGTATCCTGCCCATTGCCACTTCATTTTCTTGCACACCTTTATTACGTCTTTCTATCTTTGTTTTGTTAGTAATAAAAAATATATCGAAACATAATTCAGAATTTTTTTATAATATATGGCTTGTGCAAAACTTTTCCATTATCGCTTGAATATTTTTTTTGTAGGAGTTAGCGTAAAAGTTTAAAAGCTACTGCAAAATGTCGCGTTGTTCACTTTGAATGTTTCCGTATAATTTCAGACCGTATCAATAACATTTATGACCTCTCTGAACTTGGCATGACTCACTCAGTATTGGAAATGGGGCTTTTTAATTCTTGAAGTTCAAAGAAAATACGGTTGATTTTTTACAGTTCAGTTCTTACTCAGTGAAAAAAAAACATTTATTGGAGAAAACAATACTAAGAATTATGCTCATTCAATTTTAAGGTTTCCCTTGAATCAAAGGGTGAGTTATAATATAATGTATGGATGAATAAGGTTCACCTACGTCTTTATAATGAAAGAATTGGAAATTACCGTAATACTTTCGACAATTGTATTGTATTACAACTTTTGTCGTATGCAGTAGAGTCTATAAATATTATTGCTGTGTATCAATATCTTCCAACGATTGTCAGACCCGCACTCTTCTCTATGGCTCCGAATGCTGGACGATGTTTAACTCTTACTCCAGGCAACTAGAAACTGCTGAAATGCGCATCCTAAGATGGTCAACTGGTGTGTCCCTAAGAGACAAAATAAAAAGCTCACGCATTCGTGGAAGCCTAGGTGTTACATACATCAACAGTAAAATGTAGGAGAGGCGATTGAGATGGTGTGGGCACGCTGGACGCAGAGCACCCTATCACATTGTGAATTAGTCAATCTCCATGGGTCTTCCTTGAATAACAAGCAGAGGAAGACCAAAGAATTAGTGGGTGGTGCAAAAAGATAACCTGATGCAGAGGCACGACCTGGGGGACGTAGTCTGGGACAGAAGAGCATACAACCTGAGGACGAAGAGAGCTGACCCCAACAGTCTTCGCACACTGTGAGTTGGGATGGAGCCAGGGAGAAGAATATCTTCCAGCCACCCAGATATACTCGTATATATAAAAGAGACATGGGAATAAACACATATCTGAAAATCTACAAAGGTGTTTTTGTAGTTCGTCTTCTCTTGGTAAGATTTATATTCTGTTGTAGCAAAGGTCTGCTCTTGTGTGTGACCTAACCTACGTTTTATCCACAAGCATCTCTGGATATTTATATATGGATAGATTTAAAATCTACTATTGTTTTCCTTTTAATCCACGAATAAACTTCTCGATTCCAAGGTATTACTTGAAAAAAAAATTGTTACCATTGTGTCATTTGTTCAATTCGATCGAACAATGTACGCAGGGCGAATAAAAATTATTTTATTAATTCTTTTGCCAATAAAATTAGCTCTGTGTTTAGTAAGGAATTATTGAATAAGAATTTGAGTTGGATATGTTTGAGATTGAATTGATTTAGATACTTAAAATAATAAAGTCTACCCTGATTTACCTTATGGTGAGCTTATTCTTAAATCACTTTTATATATTTTTAAATTTTTAATTTGACTTTTCCTTGTCGCCAATCTGAAATTTTATTTTCTTTCTATCTATCTCGAGTCCAATGAGTAGAATACAAAGATGGAGTAGAAATGTGTGCAGATCACTGAATGCTGGTGATATGGTAGTAGTCGCAGAAAATGAGGATGAATTATAGAGTCTGATATAAAGTAAATTGTATGAGAAATGGGAAGAGAAAGATGTGAGAATTATTACCAAAGTAATAGTGATTGAAAAATGTGGAAGGAAAAGTAAATGCAGATACGGGTGAGTTATGAAATATTGAAGCAACTGTGTTTTATCAAATGATAGGAGAGTTTTGAAAGATATTGAAAGACGTATAGCGATAGGAAAAAAATGCAATAGGGCGCTTAAACTCGAATAAGATAGTATCACTCTGCTTTAGTGGTAGTCAACATTAGTGTTTTATTACGATCTTTAATGTATTATAATAAAATATGGACGTGGAAAAAGACTGAAAGGAGCCAAATAAATGCTATAGAAATGCATGCACCGAGAAGAATACGTGAGAGGGCAACGTATAATGGAATACGAAAAAGAGGAATTCTTGCATGCAATATGCTCTAAACACTTTTTTCTGCAATATTTTTTTGCATAAATCAATTCAAAACAAATTTCAACAAACACCTACTTCACATAAAATCAATAATATCACTACATCGATCCGAACATCTGGTGAACAGTTATATCCCAAAAATCTCTCCGCTCTTGGCCGAAATCGTCCCATGCCTCCCTCACCCCTCAGCCCCCAAGCGTTGAAGTGTGTATATCGGTACCAGTTCGAACATAATTAAGTCTTGTGTGTGCTCCGCTGAAGATGAGGTGAAAGCCTTGAAACCGGTAGGGTTATACCGTTACAAAAAGTGGAATAAACAGTTTTTGATAAAAATAAATAACAATGTCTTTAAACCTCCACAACGTTAATATAACTATAAACAACATATAAAATCAATAAATCGAATGGTTTCCACTCTTGTTAGGTATTTCAAGTATTCTACCAATAACGAAAAAAACTCCTACAAGAATTCGGTCGATAAGTTTGATGTTTTTCTCAAGTTATTTCCACCCGGGTGAGTCGAGTAGTTGAATTAATAAAGCGACGAGCAGAGTAGTTGACTCTAGACTTAACTAAAATATGCAAATCTAGATTATTGAAAATTTTAACCTCAAGCCAAAGGCAGCTTAAACACTAACGTGTAAGGTAAACTTCTAAAAATACACTTGTATGTTTGAAGCTAGAAAATTAGGTATTCCATCTCAAATATTTGATGATCTTTGTTACGTCGCGTCTTCAAGTTATTTTCTCAAATCAAGTTAACTGGGTTAGTGCAAATCGATCGACTATGAATCATCTATGCAGGTCTCAAAAAGGTTTGATTAAAATTTGAGTATTTTTTCCAGGAATGAGAAAAGCTCTTTAACAGTTTTATGAGAAAAGGTTTTTAACAGTTTTATGTAATGGTATGATAGAACCATCAAGTAATATTGGAGGAAATAAGTCAGCGTTGAATTTAGCGAGAAGCTTGAGACTTCGTAGAATTTATGAGTAAACCATGCTCCCCAGTCTACTCCGAGGTCGATTGAATTATATACGCGATGCAGATATTGAGTGTGGATGAAGAGCTTTTTAAATATGTTATTAGCGTATTTGTTGAAATTTTAATGCAGATAAAATTATGAATGCAATAAATACGAATTCGTTAGGATATAAATTCAACAGGATTGACATAGATTGTGTCGAACAGATTGGTTTCAAATTGTATCTCTTTGTATTGAAGTCCTGTAATGAGATGTCTCAATTATATCTTTCGAATCTATTTGGGAGATGTTCCTTCAAAGAGGAGTAGAACTTTGAGACCAATTTTGTCTTCATCGAATAAATTTATTATTTGAAATTAATTCAATAAGGCGAAGTATTATAACAGGGCTTTTACCGTTGCTGGTCCTGAAGTGTAGAATAGTCTGCATCTATGTGTAAGAGATATATATGGCGTGTGCAGCTTTACGAAGCACTTAAAAACAACCCCTTTTTGCGAGATCTTTTCGAAGTTTATGATCATATATGAACACTACATATATCACTACACTTTACTTTTACCCATACTACATCCAAGGTCTTCTTTGTAGTTCGTCTTTCTTGTGCACTTTTCCACGGTTGTCTTACCAAGCAGTTATATTAAGTATCTAATCCAATGGCCAGGTACCACTTTCCTGTCGTAACACTCAACGTATATAAATTAATTTGTATTTATCTGTCAATAAAAGTGGATTTGAATCCTGACTTCAATTGCCTTTGAGGAAAGTCAACTCTCTAAATGGCGATATAAAGGTGTTTTTTGGGTGTGATAGTTTTTTAATAGGCCGCCTAGATCGTGCGATTTAACGCCTCTGAATTATTTTCTTTGGGGTTCTTTTAAATCACAAGCTTACACCAACAAACCCAAGACTCTTGATGAACTTGAGGCCAACATTTGTCGTGTTTTTGGCGCCATACAGCCGGAAATGCTCCACCGAGTCATCGAAAATTAGCGTGATCGAATTGGCCAATTCAAAAGAAAACGTAGAAGTCATTTGAACGATATTTTGTTTAAATCATAAACGTCATGAAATATTCTTTCAAATTAAACCTTTAGATCCATTTTTTGGTTATTAGTTGTTGTTTTATTTTATTTTAAAGCTCTGTCGTTCTTAATGGGAAACCCATCTTATGATGTGTACATAAGCGGTACATAAGAGCCAGCCACGGTCAACATATGAATGAAATTATCTTCAAACAATAATTGTCATTAAACAACCTATCCATTGAATTCAAATACACGGCCAATTAAATAATTTTTATTTATGTGTTTTATTTCGAAAACAAATCCTATCACACCCAAAAAAACATCCTATATGTAGTCCTTTTATTTTTATTATTATAATTTAACTTAGTGAAAAGATCACTTCTATCAATTTCAAATAAGTATTTATTCGCCAGTTCACTTTTTAATTCAATATTAATAAATTTATAATTATTTCATTATGGATAATTTAATTTAAAAAATGCATTAATTGGTATGTTGAAAAATTAGTGTGTTTATGGATACAATGCAAAAATGTTGAAGACAGAACAAAAAAAATCCTTCGTTAAATTTTAAAACAGACATTTTCCTAAAAGGCTACACAAAATATGGAGGCCATTATCAAACATTTTTAAAAGCGGCCGTATTTTTATACGTCACACCTTTCATTTAACATTCAGAAGGGATGAAAAGTAAAACAAACAATTAAATAATGCTTTTAAGCATTAAAATATGGTAAATATAAATAAACATCGGTTTAAAAAAAACCTTCAGGAATTATACAGCAACATCCCTTGACACCCCAAAAGCGCTCGAAGCGTTTATGTGTGACAGTCACTCATTGCCAGAGCAACAGTAAAATTATATGCAAATAAATATAAAAGCCAGTCTGAAAGAGGTTTCGCAGGGAAATTAACTTGAAACGTCAGGGTAGGCGCATGTTTTTCTTAACGCTATGATTCCGTCAGAATACTAATAATAATTACCCAGATCTATCCGGAACACTCTAAAGTGTATCTGAAGTGGAAAAAAATTATTTCTTGAATCTTCGAAAAGACTAAAATTTCACTTTGTGGTGCCATTTTTTTACATAAAAGGAAAAAAAAAAGTAAAACAAAAAACTTATTTAATATTTTGTGTTCACCACAGGTTAAATTTAGGTTCACAACTAGTTTCGAAGACCACCGTCTTCTTCGTCAGGTGAATATAAACTTAGTTGCTAAAATATATTCTGTTCAAGTGTAAATAACCTAATATAAAAGAGGTGAGGCAGGGGAAGTGAAGTTGGGAGAGATGTAATACAATGGTGAATGGGGCGGGGAAAAAATAAGTGAAGGTGAATGTGAATCTTTAAGACAGGGGGGGATTTTAAATAGGAAACATATTAAGCAGAGGGCTATTATGAAAATTGGTTTGGTTATTGATGATATTTAGACTTAATTTTATAGATTTTTTTATCTCGAGAATTTCCAAATTGTCAAGATGCAACCCCCCTTGGTTTATATGTAGAATCCTCAAACCACGATTAATATCGAACGAATGGTTGTTTTCAATTAGGTGGTTAGCGAACTCTGAAAAATTATTGTTGTTCAGGCATCTTACATGTTCCTTAACTCGTTTTTCAAAATTTATTTTCGTCTTGCCAATATAAAAATATGAACAATCATTACATTGTAATTTGTAAACCCCGGATTGAGTAAGTTTACTTTCCGTGTCTCTATTGTTCATAATTTAATTTTTTAATTTATTGGATGTATAAAAAGCTGGTTGGATATTTTTAGGTATTGTTTTGGACACCGTTTGGGCTAAATCGTTATTAATATAAATTACAATCGTTATTAATATAAACTGACAATAACATGTACAAGCAACACGACGGCTTATAACCTTAAATGTCCCACCACCTCTTTTATCTCGTCGGAAATTCTCAGCGACTTTCCAATCATGGACTTGCGCTACGCTCAAACAGATATTGTTTATTGGCCTTTCCAGTTCACCGCTCCACTTTTTTAAGTATTTATTTACTGTCCATGTACTGAGACACTGGAATCAGTTACAAACCGATGTGTGATTTCCTCCGTTCTTGGCATGCTTTAAAAAGCGACTGAAAAAATAATTGGATCAGTAACATAACGTGTCTCATTTCTATTTTTTCCCCTCCATCATCCCTTCCTTTTTCTTTCATAGATGATAACTCACTTTATATGAAAAGGAATGTTCGGGTGGTCGTTCGTCTTTGTGAGGCTCATGGATGTTTAGGGACTAGTATTTCGCACAGAAGGATGAGGTTCTTAGAATAAAAGTCGTCGAGATCAAGATAAGCAAAGAGAAAAAGTTTATTGAGAGCGTATGTATTTATAATGTATAGAACGGCGCAAAACATGTCGCCGTCTCACTTCGCCGGACACATGGTTATTGTCACGTGTCCTATATACATTTCATACTACGGTCTGTAGGAGAGGCAAGAGATATGTCGGCGTCTCACTCTCGCTGTTCGCTACTAGTGAGTTCAATGACCACGCGGCGACCTTCACCCAGCGCAGTCTCGCATTCTTTGCAGAGCGAGTTCAATGACCGAGCGGGCAAAGACCGCCTCAGTGGGTTCAGTGACCGCACGCACGGTCGCTACAGATGTATGCTCACGTATACGTTCATGGATCTCGTGGATCCCAGTTGACCGCTCCTCTTTTTTACGTCGTCCTTACCAGTTCATGCACTGAAACTCTGGAACCAGTTATAAACCAATTTTAGTCTTGCTCCATTCTTGTTATGATTCAAGAAGTGACTTAAAAAAACTCCTAATTTTTAGTCAGTAATATAATGTGTTTCGTTTCTGATTTACTCCCTTTCCACCATCCCTTCCTTTTACTTTGATTGATGATATCTCACTTTAACATTTATTCTGTATATGTTCATAAATTTCATAAAAATATAAATTCATTTAAATATATTATATTTTGCGACCCTGTAAAATATTTATTTTTCTGGTTTGTTGGAAAAGATTGCAGCCTGGCAATAAGCTCGCCAGATTATTTTTTAAAATGAAGGAAATAAAAAAAAATATACGTTTATTTAATAATACTTTCCATTTTTTCATTCTAGTGGATTCGATCCCTAGTTAAAACGCCCTAAAACAAAGTGAGTTCTCTACAAAGCTTTATTTATTGTCATTTTACTAGTATTAACCATGATAAAGATCCTCGGGAAATTAGGCCTCTCTGACGTTGGAAATCACCAAAACATATCTTCAGGTTGAATCAGATGAATACGTTCCCATCACACCGTACTATAGCCATGTTCCTAAAGTTACAAAGCCTTGATACCTGCCTTCTTCCGGCATCCCCTCGACCCTTAAAACTTGCCCTTGATGATGATACGAGTAAGTACTCGTAGGAAACCATGCTACTCACCTGAGTAAATTTGGCCCAAATGAGATAATTCATGGACTTTCCTAATGTAGAGTTACACTTTTAGTCTAATTTTCAATATTATTATATTCTCAGCGTGAAGAGGGATGTGAAGGTCTCTCCAAATATCTTTGGATTGCTAAAAAAGGCAACATCTAATCCAACTTATGGGAAAATGCATAGTTGTAAATTTCTAACAACTTTTTGAGATACAGAAAAAAATCATAATTTATATACATGATAATATACAACATTTATATTATATATCACATAACATATACTGCAAGTACCGTTAAGTCGCAAAAAGTTATCCGTTTGTTTCACGATCTGTCCTTTTTGAATGAGACATCGGATATCGACATTTTCAACGTTTCAAAAAATATTCTCAAGAAAGCAATTTAATATTTCTTTATGATGGAGTTTAGTTGTTTCGGCAAAACAAGTATTTCTCATTTAACTGTTTTGTATTGTATGTATTTATTTTAAAGTTCGTACGTTATTGAGTGGGAAAAATTACGAAAGGCGTAAAGCAAGGATGTGTGATGTCACCTTGATTGTTTAATTTATTTAAATATTCATGTGTGCTTGATCTAAAAGATTATGGGAAATGTATAATAATGAGTAACGTAGGTGATATCTTTATTGCTTGCTGAAAATAAAGGCAATTTAAGGGATATAATAAGCGAGTTATATGAGATATGTCTAGTAAAATATTTGAACATGAATTAAACGAAATGGTTATGGTTTTATAAAAAAAGTGTATGTTACGTATGGGTAGACTTGAAAAACGGAATGAGTGTGAACTTAAATCTGATGTGTTGAGCCAGATGAAAAATAGCACATTGAGATGGTTTGGGCACGTAGAACGGATGGATGAAAAAATTACAAAACAAATATACAGTACAAATGTGAGTGGAAGGCTTGGTAGAGAAAAATCCTGAAATGTATGGTTGGATTAAGTTAGTGAGAAATTCAAGAAGTAGTGAAATACGCAGGAGCTGCATGAGATGGTGTTTGGATGTAGAATATGTTCGTTTTGTAAGTTATTTTTAATTCATTACTTTCAATTAATTGCTAATCACATAATTCCGAATGACATCAAGACCCTATAATAATTTTCTCTTGCACGCACTTATGCAGTATTTATTCTGCTCCTTTCAATATTTCCACGTCCACATTTCACTAAGACACATTAAAGTTGATACTAAAATACTGATGTGTATATCCATTTAAGTAGATTTGACACTATTTGATTCGAGTTATATGGTTTAGCGCGTCATTGACTTTTTTCCTTCGCTACACGTCTTTCAACATACTTCATAACTCTTCCATTCAATATATCTCGTAAATCATCTAAAAAAATAAAATGTATACAATCGTTATTTTTCCCTCGTTTGAAGTAGTACGAATAATGACTTTTTTATAAAATAATTAGAAAATGTAGTATTTTCTTGAATACGAGTATAACATATATCCCCACGCAAAGGAAAAAATATCGGCATATACGTACAAATTTCTGAATAAAACCAAAAAGCAATACATCAAAAAAAGCAAGATACAAATATATACTAACACCCAATTTTCCGTAACCCTCCAATTGATTTTCCCGCAAACCTGAGGTCGACCATTTTGGCGATAACAAATCAGCTGCGTGTCTCAACCTCCCCAAAAACCCCATACCTTCAAAAATTAACCAACCCACAGACTCCATCGACCCCCAAACTCCATATCAAGCCCCCAAACTCTGACAGACTTCCAACTTGTAGCTGCTACCTCTCCCCAAAAACAGCGTAAAACGCCTGGAAATTACTTCCAGTAAAGTGATAAGCACATTATATACGGAGGGGTGCTCTTATTCTGGCGACCTGTTGATTATGCCTACATTTAATTATACAGCTTGTCAGAATAAGTTTTAAGAATATATAAAAGATCAGATATTGAACGAACAATGCGCCTTTTTTATGCGTGCCCGCTTGTTTGTGTAAGGCTACGAAAAAAAAGAAGAGAAAATTGAATTAAAAAATACGCAATAGAGAAGAAAATTTAATTGAAAAGAATGACAAAGATGGTGGAGTAAACGAAGGAAGGAGATAATGAAAAGGAAGACTTAACGATGGCATTTATTTTAGTTTGAGAAAATGGGAAAATATTTTATTATTGGATTTGAAATAAGTTTTCTATAGTTAATTTTCCGGCATTTATGATCATTTTTCCAATTTAAAAATATTGAAATTCCATTTTTTGCTACACATTAAGCGAACAAAATGAAAATATTTCAATACTTTAAGTGACTTTTAAATGACGATTCGGAAAATGCAAGTAAATGAAGTATGCATCTAAGGCTTATTTATATGCATACGTAACATTACGCAAACTCGCTTTATGGGTAGGTCGAGAGGACACAGCGCCAGCCTTTCCTATCTCGACACATGTCTTCGTCTCTTCTACATTCATAAACCTACTAAAAAAATCTTATGATATTTTTTATTTCTATGTTACCTACTTTTGAAATATCATTAATTGCATCAAATCATGTTTTCCTTGGTCTTCCTTACTTATATTTATCTTCTTCTTCTCAGTGTCATGTCAGGTCCCCCCAACGTTGAATATCACTTGAGAGTAGACATCTTTGTCCCCGGCAGCCCGAAAAAGATCCCCAACGCACCTCATACCAGTCCAATCATGTATGTTATATTACGGAGCCAGTTGATTTGCCTCCTGTCAACACCTCTTCGACCATCTATTTTGCCTTGGATGATCAGGGGCAGTAATTTGTACTTTTCTCCTCTAAGTACGAGTACATGACCCAAATAGGACACCTTTCGGATTTAAATATTAGTCAGCAACTCTCCATCAACTTTGGCTCTTTGAAGAACCCTTGTATTGCTGACCATAGCCGTCCAGAGTATCCGTAGCATTCTCCGGTGTATCCACATTTCGAATGCTTCCAGTCGGTTCATACTACCAATTTTGAGTGTCCATGATTCCACTCCATGCAATAACACTGACCAAACGTAGCATTTGACTAACCGTTGTCGAAGTTTCAAGTTTAGATTATCATCGCAGAATACGCTTCTTATTTTATTAAAAGCCGCTCGAGACAATTCAATTCTGCACTTGACTTCGGTTTCTGGGTCGAGGTCTTCCACTAGGATACTTCCGAGGTATTTAATTTTTTGCACTCTCTCTATATCAGCACCGTTCAATGTCGTGCTCCTGCGTGATCCTGCCGGCAAAACACCATGAACTTAGTTTTGCTCACGTTCATGTTCAGCCCCAGCCTCACACCGGTTTCATTAGTCCTATATATAAGCGTTTGAAAGTCGTCAATACTATCTGCCAGAACAATCGTACCATCTGCGTGCCTGATTTTATTGACGCATGCACCATTAACTTACATTTGTACTTTACTTTTTTTACATTTTTTGTTCTTCATGCATATTTATTCGACATACCTTAACCATCTCTTAATGTTCTTTTTCGTCTTGCTCAATCAGCTTCATCAATAATGACGTATTTGTATACGTTTTCTTTTTCTTCTCCCACTTCTTTAACTTCCTCACGATATATGTTGGGTACATTATAATTTCAGTTGATTTTATTTGTATTGTAAGTATTTCTTTGTATTTTTCCTATTGTTGATCTTTCAGTTGATATTTTGCGACCACTCATACCAATATAAACCTTTTCACAGTCTCTCCATACGGAATCTCATATACGCCACGATGTTCGTTGGCGAGTCGTGTTGTGGGTTTAAGTAGGAAATCACCTATCTTTCTATCCGTTCCGAAGACTGTTCTGATGTTCTTCAAGGTACGACTTATTCTTTCTGTAACACCTCGAATGTATGGGAGATGGCACGTACTCAAGTACAGTATGTCCGTGACTTCATTTTTAGTTCTGCTCGATGGTCGGTGAGCCTTGCGCAACTGGTTGTCGGTATAACCATTTCGAGTGAGGACGCCATTGATGATTCTCAATTCAGTGTTTAGGGTTGAGTTCGTCAGTTAGTCGGATGGACCTATTTATTAGAGTTTTGGCTACTTATGATATCTGAGCAGGATGGTGGTGAGTATAGAGATGACGAGTTACACTTCTCAATTAAATTCACCATGTAGATGAAGCACAACAATTCGCTACCATTTTTAGATGTACTCGTATCCCAAAAGAATGATGGTTCACTATCTCATACGGTGTACAGAAAAGAAACTCATACCAATATATATTTACATGCAACCTCACAGTCGCGTAAACATTAATCGCAAGATCACAAAGACTGACAGATTTGGACCACCTCAAAGATGAAACCGAAAACATTAACCAAACTCTACTGGATAATGCCTTTTCAAAACACCAAATAACAACAGCATACCGACATAACAAACCGTCAACATCTGAGGCTATTTTTTAAAAACACCTAAGCACCTGCACCCTGCATTACATTAAAAGGGTCACAGAGGGAATCGGCCGGATTCTCCGCAAATTCAAGATCCACACTGTATACAATACAGCAATACAGACTGGAAAATAAATGAGTCACTACCCCATCCGGTTAACAGAGTGAACAACGAACTTCAAGGAGCTTACGAAATTCCCTGCGACGACTGCGATAAGGTGTACATCGGACGTGCCAACCGTAAAGTCAGCGCTCGTGTTGCAGAGCACAAAGTGGAAGCACGCAACAAGAAAATCACGTCCATTTTAGCTCTTTACAACATGACGGAAAATCATAAGATTGATTTAAACAAGGCACGAACCAATACCAATATTGAATCTCACCGAATACTATATGAGGCTATCCAAATAGTTCGGTTTTTCTAGATAATAAATACCACTCCACTTGTTCTTCCATCTTCTGTACCTCTGAAATACAGATGTCCATCTTTTAGTTCTATCTTGTCCTTTCCATTTCTTCTGACTTCGCTTAGGTCTACGATATCCCAATTGATGTGGCTTAGTTTTTCTTGAAGTTCAGTGATATGGGCCTCACTTGAGAGGGTTCGAGCATTGAACGTAGCGATGTTCATCTGGAAGGCGCCATTACTAATCCTCCGTGTCCGTATCGAAGCCTCCCTTCTAGAACCGCTGCTGTAGTCTCCCTTCTAGGAAGCCTCCCTTCTAGGATGTCTTCCGGAGGGTGCTTTTATATTTTTGCTGTCAATCATTTTATTCTTGTGGGGTTTGTGGACAGCACGAAGGACAAAACTAGCATGGATCTCATTTGGACGTTTAAACAACATCTTCAAAAGTAATCTCCCAATATCTTTGAAGCGAAAGGTTTACAACCAGTATATTCTCCCAGTACTTACGTATGGCTGCGAGACACATAAAAGCTCCAGACCGCACAAAGGGGCATGGAAATATGCATGTTGGGATATACTAAAAGATACCTTAAACGAAATACCTGGATTTGCAATACAACAAAGGTAGAAGACGTTATAAAGGTGTGCAAGAAAATTAAGTGGCAATGGGCAGGACACGTAGCCAAAATGTCAGATTCCCGTAGCCAGAATGTCAGACTCCCGATGGACATCCGAAATAATCCAATAGTACCCAAGTGACATAAAGAGACCCAGAAGAAGACCGAAGGTACGCTGGATAGATGAAATCAGGAAGCATGGCTGCATCACATGGCATCAACGAGCAAAAAACCGAATAATTTGCAGTCAACTTGAGGAGACCTTCATTCAATAGTGGATCGACCCTGGTTGACAATGATGATGATGACATATATAACATATATGTATGTATATATCGAAACACTCTATAGGTAGGGATAAATGGAATAATATACAAGTAGCGTGGGACGTAATATATCGTACGTAAGTATATAAAAAGCAGCCAGGAGTTATTGTATAATGTTTGCGTTCCCACAAGAGAAATTTTAATTTATCAGAGAGGGTATTCTAACAGAGCTTTACAGCTTCGTATGAAAGTTTGGAAATTTAGGAAATAGCTTCATATTTGTATTGTTATACCATGATAGGTTCGAGTTTATGCGAAGTCAGCGTTAATTTTTTCATACAAAAAAATATTACTCGTTAAGCTTATTTATAAAGTCAAATACCACCTCAAAAGCGATTCGATTTTGCTATCATAAAATACAAAACGTATAATTATAAACTCACGTGGAATTATTTTCGAAAGTGTGTTTATATCAGTTTATTGATTTATTATTATCGAATACTTTTTTTAATTCTAGTTTTCTTAATCATTACCTCTTACTCGAAACAAATAGATTAAATAATTGATGTGTTATTGAAAGATATGTATCTTGGTAACTAACCCGCCATATTTAGGTGTTTACAAAAAAGGGTTTATCTTCGTTAGAATATAACCATATAGATACATATATAACTGTAGGGATCCACGGTCGTCGCGGAATATTGTCGCATACATACGGTCAATGACCGATGAGATTCGCATTCCTCGACAAATTTAAATAAACAGTCCAAAGATCACCCGCCGGCCAGTCATCCCGTAGCGAGCGGACCGCACTACATACTAGAGAGAGAACGCACCACGCTGTCTCGCCGGGTCCGTAAATAGATTGTTACCTACATACTACAACTGACCATTTCTGCATTCACAGAAGCGAGATAGAAGCATATCGCGAGCGCACTCCCGCGCCCATTCTAAAATGTTATAAGTACCTACGTTACTATGAAAATAAACTATTCACTCTCCTTCCGCATTGCGATCTAACGTGTTTTATTATTTACCAACAATCATAATCATCATATACCTTTAAGGGACATATCCTAAATAACTATCTCCAATGTTTGAGCATTTATTTAAATCATTGAAACATAATAATGACGTAGGATGCTAAATCCAGACCTTGTTGGTATAACGCCTGTCTTCGGAGTTTTGGCTCTATATCCGTTGGTACCATTTTTTTAGAGTAGAGGTTTTTACATCATTGTTGTTCGTTGGAAAAGCTTGACATCATAATAAGCCCTTTAGGCTATATTGTATATAACAAAATATTTTTACAATTATGCAATCAGCATGAAGTTCTTTTTTATTGTAATCATATTTTGCCATGTATAATTCTGATTAATCCTTTTTAATATCACCTTTTTTTAATTTCATTTTTCAATTCTTTTATGAAATATTTATTCATGATATGTACTCGTAGTTAAAAATGAGTATTTTTTTCAATACTTAGAGTATCAAATAATTTAAATTTAGATTTTATTTTATGTATTATTTATAGTTAAGGTATTAACATTCTTAAGGTTTAAGGACATTAGTATTTGTGTAATCCAACACTTGTTATTCCTCTTTACCATATATAACGGTATAACCCTACCTTTTACAAGGTTTTCACCTCATCAGCATCAGAGAGCACAAACAAGACGAAATCTTATTTGTGCTCTCTGATGATGAGGTGAAAACCTTGAAACCGGTAGGGTTATATAAAGTGGAATAAACAGTGTTGCACTTAATAAATTTAAATTATTATAAAGCTGGTTTTACTTAGTCGATTTTCATCTGAATTGATTGCTTAGCTTTGAAAAGCTACCATACATTAATTTAAGGTACTTTTACGGGTTTTTTTATCTTGAATTTATAAAACCGGTAATTAAATTACTAAGAAAATATACACCCTACTGGGGTAAGCAGAGAGGACAGTGCTCCTCACATTCATATCACGATATATTTTCCTCACCTTCAAATCCACGCATCTCTCATATAGTTCCTTCTGCTCTCGTACTTTATACCTTTCCTTATTTTAAAATTTCATTTACTTAATCCAACGATACTTTTCTAGATCGTCGATAGCACGACTCCTTATCATTATTGCATTTCAAATTTATTAGTCAGTCTTTTGTCAACCATGCATTCAACATCCCCATACCCCGTCAACGTGCATTTTTTCACTCAATTTAGCACATTAGTTTTAAGTTCATATTAATCCTTTAAAAATACATTTTAAACTGTGAAAAAATCTTGGCTCTCGATAAGCGCGAGACATTATTTCAAGTACAGATTATTATTGCTAAATTGATCTTTAACCATTATAACGCTTGTAGAAATATTACATTGTATTATTGCATTGTATTACGCTTTCGTTGTATACATTATAACCTGGCATGCTTATTGCCACGTGGTAATCTCTTCCAGCCAAGCAGAAAGATATTAAAGTGGCCTTATGTGAACTCCAGACTGGAATCCTTTTTTAAAAAAATCTGGTTTCCAGCGGGATTTGAACCCGCAACCTCCGGGCTGGAAGACAGGTATCTTACGAACTAGGCCACGGAGGTTGTCGATATTATATTAGTTGACAAAATTTAAGACATGGTTTTGGATACCGATAATAATTTAGTTACAAAATCTGGTTGGTTGTAAATCAGTGCGTACATTTTGCATAATTTTCACTGACCTGTTGACATGATAGAACTGTGCATATAATGAACACTGGTGTTTGGGATTTTAATCCTTGATAATGCTGTAGAAATGCGTTCATGAAGGGTCCATGTACACATATATGGAGTGACCATGTACACATATGACAGAATACGTACATATAAGGGATGAAATGATTTTCTGAAAAAAGGAAACGAAAGTCAAAGTGACCATGTTCACATATGACAGAATATCGAATGACGTGATAAGGGATGAAATGATTTACTGAGAAAAGGAAACGATGAAAGTCAGAAAAATCGTGAAAATTGTATGAGAAGGTGTATGAGTGCAAAAGAGGCTCATGATATGTGTGGATATAGAAAAGTCTGGCACTCGGCGTTATCTGCCTACCCCGACAGGGAGATGGCGGGATAGTATTTATGTGTAATCCTTAGTATTATTTATAAATGATAAAGTTTATGTAAAAATCTGGAATTCCTGGAAATGTTATTTTAACGAAAAAAAAATTTTATTCGCTAGACATGTTTTTATGAAAATATTAAAATAAATCCACTATCCAGCAGATTAAAACCAAATTAGTATTGTAACGTTTCACATGGTTACAAAAATTAAGGAGTATGCCATACGAAGCCTGAATTCGTAAGGGTTTCGAACTCTCAGGCATAACAAGGTGTTTAAATTGGAAATGAGTTATTCGTTTCAACACTTTTATGGGTCATGACCAGTTGTCCTAACTTACATTAAAAAAGCAATACTGAAACTAAATTGAACTATACGTTGTTTTAAAATATACATACATACAATACCATTACGCCCTTTTACAGTCCCAGTAGACAAAGTGGACAGAGCGCCAGACTTTCTTATCTTAACACACATTGTTAGCCTCTTCTACATGCATACACCCTATGATAAAAACTTTACTATTTCTCTGCCTTTTTGCATCTCCTGTTTTCAGAATAGGATTCGCCTATTCCAACCATACTCTCTTCGCCTATTTGTAATATGCCTTTCACTTACATTTGCAGAATTTTTTTTTTTTTAATACCTTATGCCTAAACCATTGCGTAGTGCTCTTCTTCATCAACACATCAGTCTGAATTTCACCCCTAATAATTTCATTCTGTATTCTGTCGTACATTGTCAACCCATCATGTATTCTTCTTAATGCACGCATTTCTACAACATTTATTTGGCCACTCTCAGTCTTTTTCTACGTCTATGTTACACTCCCATACCTTAATGTTGGCACCAAAATATTAATATTTGCTTGCATACTCTAAAGGGTACACACTAGCATACCAAAAATCGTATATAATCTTGCAATATGGTGCATGCTAAACATCATACTATAGTACTTTTTGGTAGCAGAATTACTGATAAACGAAAAAAATGGCTAAAGGCCGGAAGAATGAAACCGAAATGCACTTTTATTTCCATTTCATCAAGGAACCACGATCCTTAAGAAGAAGCAACACGACTTAAAAGGTATATCTCAAAATACCCATCCTGCAATTACTAAAATTTCAAAAACTGTTCTTTGGCAACACGCAGATAACATATGTTCATAAAGTCAAGAATTGAAAAAAGCAGAGACGGCACAAGTAAGATTTTACTTTATGTAGACCATCGCATCTCAACCTGTGAGTCACGACCCTCAGGGGAGTTGCGATTGAATATCTAGCGAATCGCGAAATTTAAAATCTCATATTTACAAAAAAATAAATAAAACACATTTTCTAAGACGTTGACGTTCATTTTTTTAAAATACAGTCACAATTCTAAATTATGCTATATATTGTTAACTTCATTTGTCACATATGTTTATCTATCATGTTACATATTTAGTAGCAATGGGCAGGATACGTAGCCAGAATATCAGACTCCCGATGGACATCCGAAATGATCTAATGGTACTCAAGAGGCATAAAAAGGCCTAGAAGAAGACTGAAAGTACGTTGGATGGATGAAATCAGGAAGAATGACAGCATCACATGGCACCAACGAGCAAAAAACACAACCATTTAGCGTCATCTTGGGGAGACCTTCATCCAGTAGTGGATAGACCCTGATTGACAATGATGATAATGCTGATAACATATTTAGTGATACCACTAGCGTACGTGTATAATAGCTAGAGTAAAGAATGTAACCATAATCAAACGTAGGAAGTAAAGTTAACTGAGCTTGTTGCTGGCTTGACAGATTGATAAATTTTATTTTTGCTAACGAGGCAGATATACAGTTTAGACTTGTCGCTTCTATACATACGAGTATATACTTGCGGCAAGTTCAAACTATGTGACAGCCCGATTCGTAATGTTAAACAGGTGATATCCTCAACTGATAAGGCTTTTCGTCTTTGTGCAAGTACAACTTTTGTGCGGCCACGTCGATAAGATAGTACGTTGTTGCCATTCTTGAAGTCTTAGTGTTTTTATCTATTAGTGTTTTGGAACGCTAAAAAGGTTAAGAAACAATGCTGTAGATAAATATTTTGATAGCACCTTAAAAGAGTGAACGCTTAAGAAACTTACCAAGAACTTTCGAATATTATTATTGATAGTGAGATTTGGTTTCTAACGATTCGAGGCAACGCCCGACATCAATCGTATACTCTTTTCATTATTCGGTCCGAAAAGTAAGATAAAAGAAGAAACAACTCATATATCTAATTGAGCAACTCTTATTACAATTTAATGAAGACCACGCCCATGCGTCAAAATGTATTTCACGTAACGGTTTTTTTTTCGTTTTCTTTGACAGTATTTTAATGAGAGTTTTTTCACTAATTAGTCTGCGACGGAGGACCTGCCTAACGACATACTTCGGAACACCACTGTGTCAGGTTACAGTTGATTAATCCATGGATAACAAAATACATAGTACATCCTTTAACCCTTTTACCTGGGGCGTAACATTTGAGATGTTTTTTTTTAATTTTTGAAATATTAGGTCCTTACATATGAAATTGGCGTTTTGTTTGGGAGGAACATAAAGTTGATTTTTTTTTAATATAATATATTTATTTAATCAAAGTATGTACCATTGCTATCTATGCACTTTTGCCATCTCATAGGTAGTTCATCGATCCCTTTACTAAAAAAACCATTCGGACGGGAATCAATAAAATCTTTGAAGTCGGTTTGGACTGCCCCATCGGAGTTGAATTTTTTCCCTTGCAAGAAGTTATCCAAATTTCGAAAAAAATAGTAATCTGTTGTTCAAGTTTTCCATTTTGTAAACTGAGTGACGCAAAGAAAAAAAACAATTGAGGAAAAAACAAATGAATTATAATTTTCGAAACACAAATACTTGAGTAAATAGCTGTATAAATTTGAATTTGGAATTCCTAACCAAAGAGAAGATATTTGAGATCAAAGTTGCCAGTACGGCAAAACGCCAATTTCATATGTAAGGACCTATAGAAAGAAAAGTATGCGTGTCAATATTAGTCAGTTGTAAGTTGTTTAAATAAAGGTACAAACAGTTGCTATGATTTTTCTTATGTTTTTCAATATATTAGAGTAAACCAATGAATGAGTGTTCAGGACACGAAGCAATAAGGTATTTTAAGAAGTTGAACATGCTAAGGATGAAAAAGTGTCCTAGAAAAACTATTTATATTTACTATGCCCCGAAGGTTTAGCAAAAAGAAGACGAAGACGACCTCCGTGGCCTGGTGGTAAGACACTTGTCTAGCGATCTGGAGGTTGCGGGTTCGATTCCCGCTGGAACCCAGATTTAAAAAAAATGGGATTCCAGTCTGGTATTCACTTAGGGCTCATTAAAACATCTTTCTAGTTGTTTGGAAGAGATTACCACGTGGCAATAAACTCGCCAGAAAAAAAAATAGATTTTACATGAAGGCACTGCACGTGAGATAGAAAAAGAGAGAGTCAATCACAAAATACAATATATCGTATTATAATAGGGTTTTTACCGTTGCTGGTCTTGAGGCGTGGAATGGTTTGCCTCTAAGTGTTAAATATTGGTGGCGTGTGGAACTTTACAGACAACACTTAAAACCCAACACTTAAAACCCAACACTTAAAACACTTTACTACACAACACTTAAAAACCGAATGTGTTACCTTCATACTCGTATATCGGAAGATTTACAAAGGTTTCTTTGCATTTCGTCTTCCCTAGGTAAGTTTTCTGCGGTTTTCTTACCAAATGTGTTTTTTAACATATGCAGATACGGAATTGTACTTAGTCGTATAGTCGCTGTCAACACTTCCTCATCCTTGTATTCAACATATGTATATTTATTTTGCAATATTTTTAATCAATCAATGATAGTGGATTCGAATCTTGAGTTTAAGCGCCCATGTGTAAAGTCTGCACTATAAACGGCATATATATTTATATTGTAATTTGTTTTATCACTGTTTGATAAAATAAATTACTATGTCTTTAAACCTCTACAATGTTAATGTCTTAACTATAAATAATATATTTATATTGTCATTTTATTATTATTGAACATACACGTATGGTATACAAGAGATTCTACAAAATACACAAAAACAACGTAATAAATATCGTTGTTTAAAAGTAATTTTCAGTAAAAGAATACTTGTCAATATCCGTAGTCTAGTTTGTAAAACACATTTCTTCCCATCCAAATGCTAAACGTTTCATTACCAACTGGCCGTGGGTTGGTCAGTCCTGTCTTAAGAGCTCAATTCGTTTAAACGTCATCAAAAACAATTATATATCATAATTCACGATGTCATAAATAATTGTCCGGTACATTAAAGAAACCTCTGTGAATCAACAAAAGATTTCTCGTTATTATTTTTTATATGTTTGAACATATGTGTATAACGCTTTAAGAGTTATATCAAAGCATGCCAAAAAACTGTAAATTCAACTAAGTGACCATGAACATCCCCCAATTGATCCATATCTCAAATGCTTCACAGCTTATGAAATAACATGATTCCATCCCCTTTCTAAAAGAACACCATATTTTAAATGTTCCCTTCAGTTTCAAAGAATATCCATTATTCCAGCAATATGTTCTGCCAATTCACATTTAAGTTAGCGCATAAATAAAATTTATCGCGTCATTTGTCAAAGTTCAGACCCAAAGGACTCGAAGTCCCTTTTTTGTAGCTGAAAATGGAAAAGACGTATCCTAAAACTTTATCATTCAATGATTCTGTGATAATAAATGTTTTTCATTTTATACACATGGTGTGATAAAAAAAAGTACAAAATTTTCAGTTTTATCAAAAAGTATTTATTCAATTATTAATAATAATGTCCTCCTCAAAGTAGTCTCCATAGGGTGAAATACACTTTGGCAAACGTTTTTTTCAATCCGCAAAACATTTCTATGGCGTTTTGGTAAAGAGGTACAAGTCATCAATTACTTATTTGTCAGTTTGAAGTTTAGCAGCACTTGTATTCCTGAAATACAGACCTCAGGTAAATTTTAAAGGTAAACTTTGAATATATAAATAATTTATGCAAAACTGTGCTGCGCTGCAAATCTTCAAACTGACAAATAAGTAATTGATGACTTGTGCCTCTTTACCAAAACTCCATAGATTTGTAGACTTTTTAGGATACCTTTTAGCTCTCCAAGCAATTTTGCCTTTATCTCATTTATGGTCGTAAAACGTTGTCCTTTCAACGTTATCTTCATCTTCGGGGATAGGAAAAAGTCGCAGGGAATCATGTATGTTCAATATGGTGGCTGCAACATCACGACGGTGTTTTTTTTTCGGTCTTCGCTCTCCAGGAAGTGTCTATTTGGACGGTTGGGCCTTTGTTTCGATACCATAGCCATATGTTACATCTACGTGTCGATACCATAGCCATATGTTACATCTACGTTTCGATACCATAGCCATATGTTACATCTACGTTTCGATACCATAGCCATATGTTAAATCTACGTTTCGATACCATAGCCATATGTTACATCTACGTTTCGATACCATAGCCATATGGTATATCTACGTTTCGATACCATAGCCATATGTTACATCTACGTTTCGATACCATAGCCATATGTTTCATCTACGTTTCGGTACCATAGCCATATGTTACATCTACGTTTCGATACCATAACCATATGTTACATCTACGTTTCGATACCATAGCCATATGTTATATCTACGTTTCGTCACCTGTCATGACGGGCTGGAGTAATTCTGGGTTGTCAGTGACTTCAGCCAGCGATGTTTCTACCATGCTGCTTATGTTGAAAAATCAACAATTTTAGAATAAACTTGACTGCCACTCGTTTAATGTCCAAAACTTTGGTAAGGATTGCTTCGTATGAACCATGTGAGATACCGACTTCATCAACAGCCTCCTTTATAGTGATTCGGTTATTACTAAGCACAATAACCTTAATTGTTTTCCATATTTACATCGGTGGTTGTTGTACTAGGACGTTCCCCCCTCTTGTCATATTCAACGTCTTTACGACCCTCTTGAGAAAGTTTGTACCATTCATAAGTCCCCGGTTTCGAAATGGCGTCCTTGCTAAAAGCTTTTGCCAACATTTGCACCCCTTCAATGCACTTTATTTCATTTTTAACGCAAAATTTAACGCAAACTCTTCGTCCAGTCATTTTTTAAATGAAAAAATCACAAACTTCCAAAAGCGTTGTACGAGTAAATACTTGACTCAAACTGACCATCCAATATGGCTGAAAATTAAAATATACATCACAGACAGTGTCGCTAGTGTAAGATGGGCTCAATAAAAAACTAACAACCCGTGAAATTAAAAAAATTCTCGTTTTTTTATCAAACCTACAAGCTATACAGATTTTGAGGAAAAAATACGCCTTTCTATCCACACACATAGTATTTAAATTTCTTTATTTTTCTGGCGTCATTAAATTACCTAACTACAGATAGCTACGGTTTTTTTATAAAATATCTCAAATAATGTAAATCTTTTCGTTTATTTATTTAACAAATAAGTTTTTTTAATATGAAACCAACGATTCAAAATCAATATGGGCATGTACTCGTAACACATAGTACACAACACAAAAAAGACAAACCCAGAATAAGAAGATGTCAACACAATATAAAACAAAACTCATATAATTTATTTGATTCATTCCAGTGAGAAAAACTCTTTTTACTACTTTTGTTAAATATCAAAATCTAGTAAGCCAATAAAATAATTGGCCTGGTGTACTTAAATGGAATGTGTAACAAGACACGTGAAATTAGTTCCGGAATGTTGGAACATGAGTGAGCAAACTTATTTAATAATAATAAAATAATAATGGCTGGGGCTGAACATGAACGTGAGTAAAACTAAGTTCATGGTATTTGGCCGGCAGGATCACGCAGGAGCACGTCTTACATTGAACGGTGCTGATATAGAGAGAGTGGAAACATTTAAATACCTCTAAAGTATCCTAGTGGAAGACCTCGACCCAGAAACCGAAGTCAACTGCAGAATTGAATCATCTCGTGCGGTTTTTAATAAAATGAGAAGCGTATTCTGCGATGATAATCTAAACTTGTAACTTCGACAACGGTTAGTAAAATGCTGCGTTTGGTCAGTGTTATTGCATGGAGTAAACCATATGAACCGATTGGAAGCATTCGAAATGTGGATGCACGGGAAAATGTTACGGATACCTGGACGGATATGGTCAGCAGCACAAGGGTTCTTCAAAGAGCCAAAGTTGATAGAGAATTGCTGACTAATATTGAATTCCGAAAGGTGTCCTACTTGAGGTATGTACTTAGAGGAGTACAAAGCACAAATTACTGCACCTGATCATCCAAGGCAAAATAGAAGGCCGAAGAGGTGTTGGCAGGAGGCAAATCTCCTGGCTCCGCAATAATAATCCGCATGATTGGACTGGCATAATTGGCGTTGGAGATCTTTTTCAGGCTGCCGGGGACAAAGATGTCTACTCTCAAGTGATATTCAACGTTGGGGAGACCTGCCATGATACTGGGAAGACGAAGAAAATAATAATAAATAAATATAGGTTTATTGATAGCAACATAGTACGTACATAATATATTAAAATATATTTCAAAACCAAATAAATTGCAGAGAATACATTAAAGACACAAGCTATCAAAAGGTATTATTTAATGTTATAAGGTCAATATTTTTTCTTCTGTCTGACAAGATAGAAAGACTCACCTCTCCCAACTATAACAAAGATCGTAGTTCTACTCGGCATTTGGAATTTACAATGTGAAGTTTGTAAAATGTATATTTTTTTAATTTTCATGTACCACCATCCTGCCCAAAAGAAGTCGAATCCATGCTACAGAGGTCTCCTGGAGCAGGACTGCTGGTGCCCATATTATAGAGCAATATTCCAAAGGACTTCTGACCAAAGAATTATATAATATTCTGAGCACGTAGGATCTCAATGATCATTAATCCTGCATCCTAGGTAATGGTATTTATGCACTCTTTCACTTCACCCCGATTCTCCTTTCAGCGAGTCTGGTTGATGATTCTATTTACTGATAAATCATACATTTATCGTTATGTTACAATTTAAGTTTTTGTCGGTTGAATGTCAGCATGATTTCATTTAAAGTTATGTTATTACCTCATAAAAAAGAGATTGTTTATTGGTCTTTTTAGTTCACCGCTCCTCTTTTTTTACGTCGTCCTTGACTGTACATGCAGTGAGACTCTGGAATCAGTTACAAACCAATATAAGACTCGCTCCGTCCTTGGCATGCTTTAAGAAGCTACTGAAAAAACTCTTAATATCTAGTCAGTAAAATAACGTGTTTCATTAACGATTTTTCTTAAGATTTCCTCTCCACCATCCCTTCCTTTTCTTTTGGTTGATGATATCTCACTTTATATGAAAAATGATGTTCGGGTGATTGTCCGTCTTTGTGGGGTTTGTGGGTATATGCTCACATATGTGTTTATGGATTTCGTGGGGATGGATAGTCATTTCAATTATTTATGCGACCATGTAACTTGCTTCATTTACTTTTGTCTTGTTGGTTGGAAGAGAGTGCCGCCTGGAAGTAACCCCGCCAGATTGTATTTGAAATAAGTGTTAAATAAATAAATAAATATGTGCAGCTTCCAATGTATTATATATACTCTTTGCTTTCAGATCTTTATTTTTTCAATTTTCAAGAGAGAAAAACTTTAAATGTCATAAAAACTAACGACTCTTGAAATGGTGTGATAAAAGCAAAATAAATAGGGTAGAAATGCGTGCCTTGAATAAAGTATCTGGTATTACAATGTCTGATCGAGTAAAAATTATCAGATAAATGACAACTGTTTGGAAAATATGGCTATTGTGAATGAAATTAAAAGAATAAAGATTTAACATGTTTTATCTGCAATAAATTTTAACGAAACCCTTACGAAACAAATATTGTGTTCAAATCAATGTCTGAAATTAATGGAGAATGAGGAGGAGGTAGACCGGGAAAAAGAATGGACGGAAATATTATATTCGAAGAAATTTTAACAAAGGCAAATATAAGAAGTGTAAGAAACAGAAGAACATGCATGTCGAAATGTATGAATGTGGCAGAGGTGAGCGATGTGTACCACACATGGATAAAAATACGTGAAGATCTGTTATCTTTATCTACGATAGGTGGGGGGGAATAATTTAATGACCTCCGTGATCAAATTGGTAAGACGCGTGTCTTCCGAGCCGAAGGTTGAGGGTTCAATTTCCGCTGGAATCCATATTTTAAATAAATGTTTTCGATCAGGTTTTTACTCAAAGCCTCATAAATATCTATCTGATTTTTTTTAAAGAATATATATGACCGAAGTCACAGGTATCCTTAATACCCTCGAACACTAGGCGGAAAAAAGTGCCGGAGTCGTTCGAGGGGAGTAGCACAGCGTGGGGTTCGAACCGATGACCTTATGCACAGAAGTCCAACGCGTTACCGCGCAGCTCATTGTAAGAAATTACTAAAAATAATCCCACAAGGTAGTACTATATACAAAGAAAATTATTCGTTCGGGTAAACGTGATTTGTTTAATGTCATGTTTACACGAGTTTAGTACTTATCGTTTGTACTAAGCTGCTTAGTGACAAAAAGCATATTAGTACTAAGATTTACTAATGCTTAGTACTACTATGCTTGTTTACACGTGGATACAAGTGCGAGTGACAAGTGTGAGTGAGAAGCACTAATGACAAGTACTAAGCTCGTGTAAACATGGTGTAATAATAATGGGTTTGGGTTCCAAGTTAGAGCGCCCTTGAGGAGAGTTTGTTCTCTAAACGACGGTATATAAATTGTTATTTTTATAATAATTATTAATAGACGATTTTGGCACTGCTGAAAATTATCTTTTGATTTAAAATTTAAGATTGAAATCCTTAAAAAAACTTTGTAGGCAAAACTTTGTCATTTCATAAGGGAGGATAAGTATCATTATTTTTGTTGTCATTTTAATTTAAACTTAAAATCAAAATGGTTTCCTTATTATTTGATGTAATTGGGTAAAACTTGTATCAAATATGAAATATATAAAGATAGTTAAAAAGCGTTTATAAAATGTCCATATTTATTTCCCAGCATGTGCTACCTGACTATTAATGATTTGTAGAATGATATCCTACGTGACCTGGTGGTAAATATCTTGACTGTCAGCCGCTTGTGGTTGAAAAATGCCTGTGTACATCGGTTTATTGTGTACAAGCTGTTAGTTTTGAGACATCAAACCCAAAGCTTCGATGGCAAGAAAATTAAATTTTCAAGACTATTGGCCGATGTAGGTTATATACATAGCACTTTCTCTCTTGCTTACAATGGTGTTATCAGAATTTATAATAATCAGCAAATACGTTTTTGAAAAAAAGTAAAAAATTCAGATTGATGTGCAAGGTCGTGCGGTAACGCACTGGACTTACGTGCGGAAGGTCGTCGGTTCGAACCGACGAATAGGCACTTTTTTCGCCTAGTGTTTGAGAGTATAAGAATATATATGACTTCAGTCATATCTATTCTTTTAAAAAACTGTTAAATGGTCCAAAATACGGCCGGAAAGGAATTCGCCAGAAATTGAACCTGGGGCGCCTGTTTGTTTAGCATAAATACTAACCGTCAGGCTACGGCCGCCAACCTTTCTGCCAACCCCAAAATATAAGTGGCGTTGTGGCATGACTTTTGAATAAAATTGCAAATATGCTGATAACTAAAGTTCTAAAAATCTTTGTTATATAAAACCTTTTTTAACAACTTTTGAATTTTATAAACGAGAAACGTTTTCCTCTTTGCCTCTCTTTTGCGTTAGAAAACTGAATTTAAATTGTGACCTTATATTATAAAATTACGGCAAAAGGCTGTGTTGGGGAATTAATTTATGGTTCACATCTCCGACCTCCTGCTGGCAAAGGGACTTCACCTCATACTGTAGTACTGGGAAGGTTAACTGGGTTCAAGTTTCTTTTCTAAAATAATTTTTTACTCACACTTTATAAGTAAAGGGTTGTTTTTTTTCTAAGTAGTGTATTTTTTAGACCCATCCGTTCGTTAAAAGCCATTATCACTTTCGTGGACTTATAGGTAAGACTGAATTTCCAATCAGGAATTTCGGGTTTGATTCGTCAAAAGTGTTGGTAAAACTGTCGGTAGGAAGCTTAACTTCCGACCCGGGAGTCGTGAACTCGACTCCAGTTGGACCAAAACTTTTTACAAAGAATTCCAATCTTGTTTTCACTTAAGGCCTTTTAAACATTTATCTGGTTGATTGGGAGATTGCTTAAGTGGCAATAAATCCGCCAGGTTGTACTCTATTCAACAAAAATGTGTTATAACAATATGACAATAATATGTCAGTGTTATTTATGACAATAATATGTAAGTGTTATTTATTTATTGATAAATAAGATAAACCATTAGTGTTCATTATACTATTTTAGGGATATGCCCCTTAAAGGTATATGATGATTATGATTGTTGATAAATAAATAAAACACGTTAGATCGCAATGCGGAAGGAGAGAGTGAATGAATACTTTATTTGATAGTACGTAGGTATTTATAACATTTCAGAATGGGCGCGGGAGTGCGCTCGCGATATGATTCTACCTCGCTCATGTGAATGCATAAATGGTCAATTGTAGTATTGTAGGTAACCATTTATTTACGAAACTGGCGAGACAGCGTGGTGTGTTCTCTTTCTAGTATGGAATGCGGCGCGATGCTCGGCCGGCCTCATGTCGGGCATGTGACCTTTGGACTGTTTACTATAATTTATCGAGGTATCCGAAGTTCGTTTCGTCGGTCATTGACCGTATGTATGCGACAATATTCAGCGACGACCGTGGATCCCTACACTATAAAAGATCACAGTTACATTTATAAAACATACATATACGTCATCACGCCGTGTCCCTTGCGGTAAGGTAGAGAGAACAGATTTTCAAACACAATACAATATTTAACTATTCATACTTCTCAATTCACCTTATTTCAAAATCTAGTCAACTTGATCCAGTCTCGTTTTTCTTTGGTCTCTCTTTTCCACATATACCTTACACTTGTGACTTAGATATTCGCTTAGACATTCTTTTATAATTTATTCTCTTCATTTATCCAAATTATCTTAAAGTTCATTTCTTCATGTAACTTACATATCCATTTTATCTAAGCATTCATTTCTATTTTCTTAATTCTGCCAACTTACTTATCAAACATCGACACTCAACATTGTTTCTCAGTGCACGCTATTCACATCTCCACAGCACAAAATATCAATATCTTAAACAAACAACACTGGAGTAGGCTCAGAACTTACAGTTCGTCATTACACGTATTGGCAATAATACCGTTCGTGCAAAGATGCAACAATACTTGCACATGTCTAGCACACGCAAGTATATTAACCAGTTTTTTTTCAGACTTCAAATATGTGAACATTAGACCTGTGGCGGTCGCCCACTCGAATACTGTGGGCATTCATACATACGGTCGATGACCGATGAAATGACCTTCGCATTCCTCGATAAATCTAAATAGACGAGTCCGAAGTTAACCCGCCGGCCATTCAACCCATAGCCAGCGGACCGCATTCCATACTAGAGAGAGAACGCACCACGGCTGTCTCGCCAGTTCCGTATTTGAATGATACCTACATACAACAATTAATCGTTCTGCATTCACAGAAACGAGACGTAGGCATATTATTATTATTATTATTATTATTATTATTATTATTATTACACATGACAAGAAATATACAAAATTTGTGAAAAAACAACAGGTAATTTGATTTGGACATATAATTTTAATGGATCTGGGTTTGTTGCCTTTCATTTGTCGTATCCCCAGTAAACTAGGCTTTTGCCTGTATCTCACTGAGGATATCGCGAGCGCATTCTCGCGCACATTCTAAAAAGATATAAATACCTACGTTACTAATAAAATTCCACTCTCTTTCCGCATTGCGATCTTACGTGTTTTATTATTTATCAACAAATCATCCTCATCATCTCTTCCCTCTAGGATACATATCCTAAAGACATATTATAAAGGAATTTAACGTAGAAGAAATACATGATGCTTTTGAAAAAGTGACAGGGGATCAATATGATCTCGGAATTATGACTGATTTTTCGATAGAGGACCTTAACCTGGATATAAGTAAGATAATTGAAGAAGAAGTCAAAAAAGAACTGCTTACATACGTTTGTGAAAGTTCGTCTAAATTTGACGAAAGCTGTTATGTCAGAGAGAGAAGGTAAGTAACAGTCGATCGTTTTGGCAAAAATTTGCTGCTGCTGTCAAAAGTTTTGGCAAAAACATGCTGGTTTCCAATAAGTATTGATGATGTTTGGTAGCTAAATTGATTGCGCAGTACAGTTTCGAAAATTGTTCGAAGTATAGATAAAATAGCCACAAGTCTGTAATTGTTAAAGTCTAACGGTGCTCCTGATTTGAAATTAGGGCAGATCCTGGTTGTCTTCCAAGTTACAGGAAATGTATTGATTGGTGTTTATGCTCGAGTTAAATATGTAGCAAATGAGATCACACACGTATTCCGCACAGACAATGAAAATGTCGGCTGATAACCCATCTGGCTCGATTGCTTTGTTGGTTTGCAAGGAGTTGATGCTTTTCAACACTTCTTCCTTGGAAAAAGAATGGAGCGATATGCTTCTGCTGTCTGATGAACTATTTAATATTTATTTAGGTCATATTGACCGTCGAATCTTAGTAAACTGACTGAAAATATTTTGCCAAGTTTTCTGCTATCTTTTGGCGGTCTTCGATTATACTGTTTCCCAGTTTCATAGATTTGATGCTAGTTTTGTTCGTTTTTCTATTCTTCACATGATTCCAAAGATTCGAAGGACTATTTCGGGTGTCAGTCTCTATCTTGGCTAAATACTAATGGCGCAGTCACCAACAATGTATTTTTCGTCATTTTAACTTTTTTTTTGTTATTGAAAAATATAAATTATTATTGTGTTATATTCAATGAATTAATAAACTTAACTTTTGGTCGATGTTTGTTTTCTCAAGTATAATTTCAAATAAATTGATTTTGGTGTACCTCTAAATGTTAGAGATTTTGCGGGCGTCTGCTGTTTGAAGAAACACTTAAAGACATCCCTTTTTGGGGTTTTATCAAAATTTATTAATATGATAAATGAACACACTGCACTTAAAGATGAATATGTTATTTCTTTGAAGTTAAACTTCCCTTGGTTAGTTTTCTGCGATTTTTTTAATACATTTTTTCTTACCATACGAAGGAGTTCCTAATACATTGGCAGCAGTCATTACCTTCCTATCCTCACACAAATTTTGTTTTTTTTTTGTTATTTTTATAATCTGTCAATAAAAGCGGGTTCATGTCCCTAGATAGAGCGCCCACAAGGAGAGTCTGCTCTCTAAACAGTGCTTTATAAATTATCTTTTCACTATTGCATTATTAGGACACAAATATAGATTTATGACCCTGTAGATCTACCAATCAGCAAAGTTAAATAAAGGGTACTAAAGAAACATTTAGGTTCTCAATGTATATGATGACGAGAAGCCTTCATAGACTCAAGTATATTTTTCAATAGAACGTGAAATGTTCTGATAAAAATCTCTCACCGTTTCGCAATATTGTTATTTCCAATACGTGCGATTGTATCGAGAACAACACGGCAGGGAATGAGACTTGTGCAAACACAAAAGAGATTTTCTTGTTTTTTTTTCCTCTTCTTTTTACATAAAAATCAGTAGCAGAAACGAGTTCGTTATCTGCAAATAAAATAAATATAAACGGTTCCCAAAGACCTTGTAAGCACTTGCTTATAAAATAACGAGTGTTACATTTATTTCATTGCAGGGAAGACAAAATCTTGGTTCGCGAGTGCATAGATGATTGTTTTAAAAGAAATGAAAGTATATGTTCCAGTATTATTATTATTTAACACTTTTATTGTAATACAATCTGGCGGGCTTATTGCCAGGCGGCAATCTCTTCCAACTAACCAGACAAAAGTAAATGAAGCAAGTTACGTGGTCGCATAAATCATTCAAATGACTATCCATCCCCACGAAATCCATAAACATATACGTGAGAACATGCCCACGAACCCCACAAAGACGGACAATCACCCGAACATTATTTTTCATATAAAGTGAGATATCATCAATCAAAAGGAAATGAAGGGATGGTGGAGAAGAAAGGAAAAGAAAAATCAGGAATGAAACACGTTATTTTACTGACTAGAAATTAAGAGTTTTTTCATTCGCTTCTTAAAGCATGCCAAGGACGGAGCGAGTCTTATATTGGTTTGTAACTGATTCCAGAGTCTCACTGCATGAACAATAAAGGACGACGTACAGAAAGAGGAGCGGTGAACTGGAAAGGCCAATAAACAATCTATGTTTAAGCGTAGCGCTAATCCAGTATATCTGTGTATGAAAAATAACTCAAATTATACGAACAGAATTCTACAATATTTCATAAGTTGTTGCAGCCGCTCGCGTGATTTAACAATTTCCAGCAAAACCATGTCTTCTGGTGCATTGCTCTGTTTTGTCAAAATTTGGAATTTCATTTAACTTTTGTACAAATTTATTGAGTTAATAATGTTACCTTTTTTTAGTATTATAATTTGAATGTGCAGAGTTTGGACTGAAAAATATCTCACGTCCTCGTGACCCAGCTCACCTTCTTATCCCTTCCCTTACGGTGATAAAAATAATACGCGTGATCCGGTGTTGGGTAGTGAGTACGCAATAAAAAATTTGCGATTTTAAATCGAAAAAATAAGAACATTCATAGATAATCCCCTTAATTAATTATAATTGAAGTTAAAAATTATAATAATTGAGATTTATTTGCTGAAAACATTAAAAAACCATCTGGCAACGCTCACAGAACGGGCGTGCGTCTAACCTATTTGCAAGCCTAGAAGCTACTAGTGGCGCGAACGTCAGTCGCATACCCCGGCGCTTACGCTTATGCTTGCGACGTTGAGACAATTCAGCTCCTCGCAATTCAGTCTAGTATGCAAGAGTGAGATGCGAATATAGTGTCGCGCTTCCCGCATACTATTCACCTATCGTCAAGACGAGGCACTCGCAGCGTTTAAATGCGAATTTGTTTTCGATCTTTACAAAACACCTCGATGTAGTCGATAAATTCTGATTATTATAAATATTATTTTTTAAATCAATGCGTAAATATATTATGGAGGAATACCTAAAATTTTAACCTTGTATTTATTATATTTATAGAGATATTGATGGTTATTAGAAGCAACGTGTAGAAGATACCCAACACAGGGAAGGAAAGGTTATAGATGGGGTGTATCTTGATCAAGATAATGATGAGATAAGTCCAGATCGTTTGGTTGCTTATGTTTCATATGTATTTTCTTTTCCTCTGTCTTAACATAAAGGGTCTTTCAAATTGAGCGGTATTTTTAATTAATTTTTTTAAATTCTTGAATAAAACCCACAATTTGCTATGATTTCAAAAAACTTTTTAGTGATCATTGAAGTATAATAAAGTATAAACATTTAAACACAAAAAAAACAATATTCGTCAAATGTCCACCTCTTGCAGCTCCACAGATGTCCACTCTTTTGTCAAAAATTTCGTTGACATTTTGGCATAATTGAGGTTCTAGCTCACCAATACCGCGAATAATTTCGTCCTTCAGCTCAGAAATTGATTTGGGTTCATTCTCATAGACCTGGCTTTTCACGTAACCCAGAGAAAATAGTCCAACGGTGTGAGATCACATGATCTTGGTGGCCAATTAACATCACCGTTTCGATGATTACAATACATAAAATAATTCAATAATTTGAACGCGTTGTTGCATTGTATACGGCTTCATTTTTATAAGTGTTGTAGCGATGTTCGTTATCAATTTAGCGTGTGTCCTATTAGGACGTGCTGATGATGTTGATGTTGACATCGCTATATTCGTTTTAGTCGAATTCTGCGTTCCTTTTCGTTCGGGGTCATCAATGTAGCGTGCTGCTTTGTTCGATACGTCGTGATGATTTTGATATGTATTTAAAATAAATATAAAACTCAGGAATGCGGATAAAAGTGAAAGTGAATAGCGGGTAAATAGTAACAAGTCTTGACAGTTGGATGAATAATAATGTTTATTTGTCTACAAGTAGGTATTTTATAGTAGTGAGTGAATGTGCTCGCAATATACTTTGTCTCACTCCTGCGCGTGCACTAGTGTAGGCGGGTAGTATATTTATTTGCCGAGACAGAACATAAATATTTGTGAGTAAACATTGTTGACGTTTCTAGTATGTGACAATTGTAAATAGTTCGGAGTTTGATTCATCGGTCGTTGACCCTGTATGTTTACAATTTTGACAATAAATTATGTTTGACAATTCAATTATTTATTTATGGACGTAGGTATCCTACAGTGTCATATATTACACTTATCAATGTCACAAGATCCAGGCAAGTTTGCGACGCCATCTGTGTTTTATCCAAGAATTGAAAAATTTGCTCAATTTGAAAGACCCTTTATACGTGTTATTTCAAGATATATATTTACATAATATGTTGCCATCAATTAACATATAAATTTAATGTTTTAATTTTTTAAACCAAAAGTCTTTGAAGTGAGGTTATCAACTAATAATTATCATAACAAATAGTAAGTCTTTTAATTTAGTTGATTTTTAACGAAATAAATTAAATATTTACATATCATTTTGTCTTCACCAATATTTTATTTGAATTCACTGCCAGTTTCAAAGACCTCCGTCTTTCTCGGCAGGTTAAGATGAACTCAGTTGTGTCTAAAACATATATTTTTTATAATTGTAATTTGTACTGGCGAGGGAGGTAGAATAGTAGCTAATAAGGGCAGGGGAGTAGGTAGGCGTCAAAAGGGTGGCTTTTGAACGGTAAACATATTTAGCTCTAATAGGAAAACTTATAAATTCTCGAGATAAGGAAAAGCGTTAAATTTAGTCTCAATATTATAAATAACCAAGTTACAAAAGCCTACCTACTCCCCTACCCTTATTAATCACTACTTCCTCCTTCTCTACTGTATCTATTACTTATTATAAAAAAAAAATTTTTTAGACATAAGTCAGTTCATATTCACCTGACGAAGAAGACGGAGGTCATTGAAACTGGTAGTGAAGTTATATAAAACAGTGGTGAATACATAAATAAAAAATAAGTTATTTAATTATTTTATTAAAAAATTACAAACATGACACCACAAAGTGAAACAAGTGTATTTTCTAAGTTTTTTTTTTTTTTAATATATTGATCATTTCAATTTTCCTTTGGAATTTTTCAGGTTTTTTAATATTTTGCAACTTTTTGCACTGAATCTATTCACTTAGAAGCTGGTTTCTTAATTTTAGGGTGCCATCCCTGAAAAAGATCTATCCTGGTTACTGCAAGACCGTGGTTCGTTTTTAGATCGACATATTTAATGGCCGTGGGTCTTTTGTTTAAATGTTGAGATCTGCATACACATGCACCACATTTACCATTGACAAGCTTTATCAAGTAGGAATAAATGTGAATGTTTTAAAATAGAAAAGAATAGACAACTGTGAAAAGAATATTATGATCTATTGCGAAAGAAGTATACACAGCTGTAAAGGCTGAAAGGAAAAAAGGTAATGAATGAGGCATACAAGAAGAAATGTCAAGGAAAAAACCGTAGATGGGGATAGTTTGTTGAAGCAAAATCGAAAAATAGTGTGAATTCGAAAAGTAGAGTGAGAAACTTAAGAAAGTACTGAAAGACATCCCTTTTTGCGAGGTCTTATCAAAATTAATGACGTTATATGAACACTATAGAAAACACTACACTTGATTACAAGTAGAATGTGTTACTATCACGTATCGAACAATCTATAAAGGTTTTTTTCTAGTTCGTCTTCTCTTGTTAACCTTTCTGCGATTGTCTTACCAAATATGTTTTTCTGAGCATATACCGTTACAGAGAAGTACCAAATCTAATTGACGCAACCATTTCCTGCCTATCTTTATACTAGATTTACGTGTGATTATGTACACTATAGCGGTGAAAGGAAATCGTTTTGATACGTTTTCAGACATCAAGAAGGCTTCGATCGCGATTTTGCAGGCAATGCAGAAGAATGAGTTTCAGGAGTGTTTCAGAAAATTTTACAACCACTTTCAGTATTGCATTGACTCGCAAGGAGTGTGTTTTGAATAAAAGGTAATGTAAACTAAAAATAAACAATGTCTTGTATTTTATTTCCCATCAGTCACTTTTCACATTGGACAGATCGTGTAAATATTTATTTTGCAATGTTTTAAATCTATCAATAAATGTAGCTCTAAGCAAACTCGTCTTGCTCTCTATCGGTGATTTATAAATTGTATTTCTTTTAATGTAGAGAGTGTAAGAATATGAAAGTGGCAGCGCTTAAATGAAAAACAATGAATGGCGATTTAAAAAAGCTTACTGTGAATCTATGACAAAATATTAAAATCTCTTGAAATAAAACAGAGAAATTTGAATGCAGGAAGAATGCGTAGAATAAAGGACAAAAAAGTAGATAAAAATAACAAAGATTAAACTCAGCAGAAACTATGGAAGGAATATTTTAAGGAAGTAAAGGAAATTACGAGTTGCGATCTTTATTATCATCCAGGATCTACAAGTGTGAAGATGATATATGTGAAACAACCGAAAAGGAGTTAAAAACAATTGTCTTGTGAATTATTATCTAACAAATCGAGGCCAAATTTCTACGACAGTTGAGAAGTCATATTGGTGAAGTGTTTGATTGCTATGTTCATTTGATAGTTATTAAACTGGTGAAGTGTTTGGTTCCTATGTTCATTTGATAGTTATTATATTGGTGAAGTGTTTGATTGCTATGTTCATTTGATAGTTATTAAACTGGTGAAGTGTTTGGTTTCTATGTTCATTTGATAGTTATTATATTGGTGAAGTGTTTGATTGCTATGTTCATTTGATAGCAATTAAACTGGTGAAATGTTTGATTCCTATGTTCATTTGATAGTAATTAAACTGGTGAAGTGTTTTATTTCTATGTTCATTTGATAGTAATTAAACTGGTGAAGTGTTTGGTTCCTATATTCATTTGATAACAATTACATTGGTGAAGTGTTTGATTCCTATGTTCATTTGATCAACATTGTCAGAAGATAATTTCTTATTCACTTACATTCTTACATTAGTATCTTAATATATTACCTAGTCCTGTCGTGAATTATGTCACTTATGATTAAAAGTATAATTAAAAAAGTACAATTTGGAATATCAATAAGATAATTTATTTAAACTAACAAATACTGGTTAAAATATAAATATATATATATATATATATATATATATATATATATATATATATATATATATATATATATATATATATATATATATATATATATATATATACATTATTTTAAATATCTACCTTTTTCTTGTATACACGCTTTTAATCGAGTGGGCCACCAATCTTAGACCCCACGCACACTTCACGAAATAGTGTCCACAGATTTCTAATGAAATAGTGTCCACAGATTTCTAACGAAATAGTGTTCACAGATATTTTCAGTGCAGGTTGTTATGACTCAATATTGAGATATCTTTTAGCACACACCTTCTCCTCTAATAATGACCGCAAGTTATGGTCCAGAGGATTGAGATAGTGTTTGTTTCCACCCTTACACCAAAATTGTTTTTTTTTGTTGTAATATTTTTGATCTGTCAATAATACTTGGTTTTAATCCCGACTTGGAGCGCCCTTGGAAGAAAGTTTGCTCTCTAAATGGCGCTATATAAATTATCCTTGTATTATTATTTCTAAATTGGCTTCTACAAATAATAGTAAGTGGTGCAGTAATAGATTATCAGTAACAATGAATAATAACAAAAATATTAAGTTAAAACAATCGATAATTTTTAAAAGGTTAAGTTTCTCTGTATCACGTATAACAGTTGAAATAGAGGGAGCATATAAAACGTAGGGGAAAACGCGCGAAAAACACGCGCCATTTTACATTTCGCGCGCAAAACGGATGAAACCAGAGAAGGAAATGGAAACACATGGAAAACATTTTATTTTGTATTGATGTACTTAATTGATTTATGTTTAAACGAGCTTATCTCCCCGCTATTATGTCACGATAATTCCCAGCGTCATACATTACGCAGGAAATGAATACCTGGAGGGAGGTATGGAAAAACATGCAAAATCATAAATTCTCACTTTATATTAATTTTAACGACAGCCTTTTTCGTGTACGTAACACAAAGTTTTTTTTTTAATTTTCGCAGTCTCTTTTTTTTCATTGAAATATTTTTTTCGAACCTGTGTTTTTTTATTGAAATACCCATTTTCGAACACGTGTTTTTAATTAAAATATCTATTTTCGAACATTTGTTTTTAATTGAAATGCCTATCTTTGAACATGGGTTTTAATTTATATCATACATTCCAAACGAAACAAAACAATTATATTTTTTATGAGATTTTAACATATGTATTGATTTATTTGGATAACTTTTTGTACACGTGTCAGATATAATAAGACAATATTTTTTCATGATATTTTGACGTGTTCTGATTTACTTGGGATGTATTTATGTACACATATTTGGGATGTATTATGTATTATGGGATGTATATTTGGGATGTATTATGTATTATGGGATGTATATTTGAGATGTATTATGGGATGTACACATATCAGAGATAAGAAGAAAATAACATTATTTTTCAATGTGTGTTTTGATTAATTTAAATCTCTTTTAACGTATGTAACGACATAATAAGACAATATTTTTCATATACAATATAAAAAAATAACGTGTGTTTTGATTTATTTGGACATTTTTCACACTTGTCAAACATAACAACCAGACAAAAGCACTGTCACATCAATGCAAAAAATCTACTTTTTTAAATTCAACTAGGAATTTTCCAAAGGACAGCCTGCACTGCAACAACTGGGTGTCACTGTTGATATCCTTTTAAAGGAGGAATACGGATACATATAACAAATACATTATCCGCATACCTCAAGTGTATAACACTAAATATCTCAAGATGTCCATACATAAAATTTTGTTGAAAAAAAAAGATAAAATACAGACACAAAAGACCGATCATTAAACAATAAAATGCACAGCATAAATTAAAAAGCAGTTTTAACATTCATAAATTTCTCATATGTCCTCATAAAGACTCCCCTAAAAGGGTTATCTATAATTTATTATTTACAATTAAGGCATTAACATTGTAGAGGTTTAAAGACATTGTAATTTGTTTTATCAAACACTGTTCATTCCACTTTATGTAACGGTATAACCCTACCGGTTTCAAGGCTTTCACCTCATCATCAGGGGAGCACAAATAAGACTCGAAACTGGTAGGGTTGATTTATTTATTTATTTAACACTTATTGCAAATACAATCTGGTGGGATTATTGCCAGGCGGCAATCTCTTCCAATCAACAAGACAAAAGTAAATTAAGCAAGTTACATGGCCGCATAAACCATTCAAATGACTATCCATCCCCACAATATACATAAACACATACGTGAGCATATGTCCACAAACCCCACAAAGACAGACAATCACCCGAACATTTTTTTTCATATAAAGTGAGATATCATCAATCAAAAGAAAAGAAAGGGATGGTAGAGAGGAAAGGAAAAGAAAAATCAGGAATGAAACACGTTATTTTACTCACTAGAAAATAAGAGTTTTTTCAGTCGATTCTTAAAGCATGCCAAGGACGGAGCGAGTTTTATATTGGTTTGTAACTGATTGCAGAGTCTCACTGCATGGACGGTAAAGGACGACGTAAAAAAGAGGAGTGGTGAACTAGAAAGGCCAATAAACAATATACTCGTATGTTTAAGCGTAATGCCAATCCATGATTGGAAAGACGCTGAAAATTTTCGGCGAGATAAGAGGGGGCGGCGGGGCAGTTAAGGATACTATACAATAGAGGCAGTATGTAAATTTGACGTCTATTTCTAGCATTCAACCAGTTCAATGCCTTCTGGTATGCAGTTATATGATCGTACTTTCGTAGGTTGAAAATAAATCTTAAACAAACATTTTGAAGACGCTGTAATTTGTCCAGCTGTTCCTTTGTAACATCCAAGTAACAGACGTCCGCATATTCCATAATCGAAAAGACCAGAGATTGCACGAATAAATTTTTGGTAGGAATCTTAGTAACACTTTAAGGGTTACAAACCGTTACAAAAAGTAGAATAAACAGTGTTGGATAAAACAAATTAAAATTATCTTCAATTGTTTCATTAAGCTGTACTTGTCACCTACATCTCATACCACGTAAACGCAGATCATTTAGGGGCGTGATACTACCAATGACAATTCCCTATCATACCCACCCTTATATATACAACAAAATTTAGAATTTAACATTGCCATACAAGCAAACCAAAGGAAAAAAGATAACAAGCAGAACCACAAAACAAAAAGCAAATCCATTCAACTTAGTCAATTCATTTCACTTGACTTCTACTATATAAGTAGTCAAAGCCATATGAAAATCCACACGATATTCATATTGACTACCCAATCTGTGCAGTCTTGTTATGCAAGAGTTGTATGGTATAAACCAGTGTTCCCCAACCTTTTTAGACCTGTGGACCGGTAAAAAAAGGAAAAAAATTTCGCGGACCACTAATACTGAAATAAAAATAGTTTTTTTATTTAATATTTTTTAAATCTTATATTGTGACAGATGGACATACGAGTATGTAACTATAATTAACAAATATACATATAACAGTTAAACAATTTTAATTGTAACATTGTCTGATACAATTAAAATTTAACAAAAACAATGGGGTTTTTTCAACAAACTAATGCGAAACCTGCTGTTGCATCTTTGCTAATATATTGGATATTCTTGGCTGCAGTGCTGTCTCTAACATTATTTTACTTGTATGTACTGTTGCTCTCACCGGTCCATTCCAAAATGAAAACAATTACATATTATGAAATTATTGGAAATATATTTAGGTAGGGTTTTGCATCCGAGTTCACTATCCAAGAGCAAATATTTCCGTTCTCTGTAAGTGTATCTGAGTAGATTTATGACTGTCTATTCTGAGAAAACCAGCACCCATCGTGTCGCATTATCATACCAATTATATTTATTTAACAATTACTAAAAATACAAGTCAACGTGAAAGCGAAAAAATACTATATTTAATATTTTTGCATGGCGAATTTCTTGAAATTTGACATTCTGTTTGCGGCCCGGCGGAAATTAAAATTTACTAATATAAATATTCTAATTAAAATTTACTACGGATATTATCCCCTGTTAACATTTTATTATCAATATTGTCCTCTATCAACATTTTAGTATCTAAATTATCCCCGATTAACATTGTTTTTTAATATTATCCCCAATTAACATTTCTCTATCAATATTGCCCCCCATTAGCTTTTTATTATCAACGCTATCCTAACTAACGTTCCATTATCCCCTATTGATATTTAATTATCCCATATTAACATTTAAATATAAATATTATTCTCTTTTAACATTTATTTATCAACATTACCCCCTATAACGTTTTCTTATCAATATTATCTCGTATTAACATTTTATTATCAATATTGTCCTCTATCAACATTTATTATCTAAATTATCCCCTATTAACATCGTTTTTTGATATTATCCCCAATTAACATATTACTATCAATATTGTCCTCCATTAGCATTTTATCATCAACGCTATCCTAACTAACGTTCCATTATCCCCTATTGATAATTTATTATCCCATATTAACATTTAAATATAAATATTATACTCTTTTAACATTTGTTTATCAACATTACCCCCTATTAACGTTTTCTTATCAATATTATCTCGTATTAACATTTTATTATCAATATTGTCCTATATCAACATTTTATTATCTAAATTATCCCCTATTAACATTGTATTATTAATATTATCCCCAATTAACATTTTTCAATACAAATTGTCCCCTATTAACATTTTATCATGAACATTATCTTAATTTACATTTTATTATCCCCTATTGACATTTTATTAATAATATTATCCCCTATTAACATTTAAATATAAATACTATCCTCTTTTAACATTTGTTTACAAATATTACCCCCTATTAACATTTTCTTATAAATATTACCCGGTATTAACATTTTATTATCAATATTACCCCCTATTAACATTTTAGTCTCTGTACAAAAAACAGTGTTCAAGTGTACATTTAAGAATAATCGTTGAATCTGAAATTTCGAAAAAGTTGAATATTGTTTCTCTTTAAAATCCACTCGAGATTTCCAAGACTCAATTTATCCAATGAATATTTTTTTTATTTTCACACTTACTTGAATGTTTTATTCTCAAACAAAGGAAATTTCGAATATTATTTTGAATGAGTTTTTCCCCATTTCGGTAACTACGCCAATAACACACATTTGAAGTATTTTCGTATTTTTATTACGTGTTCATATTTTGTATTTTTTTATATACATAAACTCTTGATTTGGGTAAGAACGAGCGTATTTTTTTCATTTATTGGATATTCATTTCAACCACACATTTCTTTGTGATAAACAATTATATTTATCATTTATTCTTGAATTTATTATCATAAATTAGTTTTGTTATTATTAATTTATTTGGTATTTATATTGTACAACTTAATTTTAAATTTAAATTATTTATTAAATGGTAAAACATCTACACCATAAACTTGTTTATAGTGTAGAGTGACATGTCTGTTTTATTTAACTATAATAATTAAAGTAATAATGTAAATGATAAAAGCATTGTTATTCTGTACTTAAAATGTTTCGTACAAAGACAATTTGTGGATTAAAACTAACACAATAACTTAATAGGAGCCGATCATCTCGACATCTTGGAAGTCACTATGTTTTTCTGAATTGTGATGATGGTTTAAAGTAATTGAATTTTTGTTTTGTGTTTAGTAAATGTTATTAGGGTTATTACAGTGTAGTTAAGGGTTGTATATCATTCGAGGTGTCTATGGTTACACACCGTAAGAAGTTCGACGTGGTGAGCATATTTTGAGTAATCGCCATTTGTTCAGTTCCAAAGATATCTGAGATTTTTTTTTTATTTGTTCTATATTATTTTTATAATTAAGGGGATGAAGAGCCCAAACTGCAGATGCATATTCTAATTAGGTTCTTATTGATTTATTTAAAACTTTTATTGCAACTACAATCTGGCGGACTTATTCCCAGGCGGCAATCTCTTCCAGCCAACCAGACAAAAGTAAATGAAGCAAGTTAAATGGTTGCATAAATCATTCAAATGACTATCCATTCCCATGAAATCCATAAACACATACGTGAGCATATGCCCATGAACCCTACAAAGACGGACAACTACCCGAACATTATTTTTCATATAAAGTGAGATATCATCAATCAAAATAAATGGAAGGGATGATGGAGAGGAAAGGAAAAGAAAATTCGGGAATGAAACACGTTATTTTACTGACTAGAAATTAAGAGTTCTTCTTCTTAAACTTTCTATAGATTCAAGAGTCTGTAACCTCAGGATTGTCCTCCTGTGATGCTGAGCTCCAGCTATCTCTCCATCGTTTCGGAGGTCGTCCTGGTAGACGCCGTCTATCCGGCACCCCATGCAGAGCTATGTATGGAATTCTTGTGGAATTCATTCTCTGTACATATTGGTACCAGTATCGTCGACGCTGTCGTCCCCATCTCACCACATGTTGGACCTCACATACCTCTCGGATTATAGTGTTCCTTACACGATCACGCAAAAAGTTCTTATTAGGTTTTAATGCCTTAACTATAAACAACATTATCAAATGATTATTTATTTTATAAAAAAATTTAACAGTTACACAATAAAAGTAATAGTGCGATATCATCACTGAAGGAAAAGGAAGGGATGATGGATAGTAAAAAAATCAAGAAAAAAAAAACGTTATCTTGCTGACCAAAAACTAAGTGTTTTGTCAGTCGCTTCTAAAAGCATGCCAAGGAAGGAACGAGTCTTACATTGGTTTGTATGTAGTAAAATAAAATTGTAAGGATTATTTCGGACAAATATATTTTAACAACGTCAATGTTAATACTGAAATTCTTGATACAAGTTCTTTTGTATTTGTCGCGTAAACACAAACCTTTCTTAATTAAGCTTACCGGAGGGAAACGCGTCTATTTTTGTTTGTCTTTCTGGGAAAATGGCAGATGTAAGGTGTTGATTATATGAACGCCGAGAAATCACTGGATCTAATTGAATTATTATGTGAATATTCAACGCTATAGATATATTATGTTTTTTTTGTGTTTACAAAACACAGTAAAAAAAGTTCTCGTCGTAGACCGATTCGAGACTCGCTAAGGAATTAAAACAGAGATCCGAACAATCCTGACAAAAATATGTACTAACTGGTTTATACCTCAGAAGAATTAAAATCCGATTAGTTAAATCTCTAGCATTCTCCATAGCACTATATGGAGTGAAAAATGTACGATGATAAGGAAGAGATAGTTGAAGTCGGTGGCTAAGTAACCCATAGACCGCAAAGTGCACCAACGATTCCATCATCCAATAATTGCAGATTGCCGAAAGGCTTTCGACAACATGCAGATAACAAAAATATCAAGTCCTAACGGTATATTACTAAAAAAAATGTAAGTTTGGAGAAGCTGGTGATCGTAGGGATGGTTGGAAGAATGCGAGGGAAAGGGATCTGTTCTTTGAAATTGACGGATCGAATAAAGAAGAATATTTGACCCTCCTTAAGGGCTGCCTTCAACATGGCACAGGACCGGGAGATGGAGACTGGTGATGCGTCGAATTCAAGACATACTGGAGAACCATGATGCTCACCATTTTTTTGTAGCACTTCATTATAAAAACAATCAGGGTGATTTATTGCCAAGCGGCAATCTCTTCCAACCAACCAGACAAAAGCAAGTTATTAGTTCGCCAAAAAGATTGTTCATATTTATGACATTTCTGGACATAAACATTAAAATAAAACTAAGATATCATAAATCAAAGGAAAAGGAAAGGATGGGGGAGAGGAAAGTTGGGGGAGAGAAAAGAAAGAATCAGGAATGAAACACGTTATATTACTGTCTAGAATTTTTTTCAGTCGCTTCTTAAAGCATACCGAGTGGAAGAAAGGAGCGAGTCTAATATTGGTTTGTAAGTGGTTCCAGAGTTTCAGTTAAGCTCCAGGTTTTACTGTAAACCACAAGGTGCGATGCATTTGTAGGAGACCAGGCCTTTGGTGGATAAGTAAGCATATGTCTTAGCAGTGTTTTATAAAGTGGAATTTGGATGAGCTCAAGTTATTTTAATTTTTTTTTATAAACATTGAATGACTGTAACACATAATTTAATGACAAGGTGTTATTGAAAACACTTACGAGTATATACTTTATACTTCTTTGAACTTTTAAAATAAAATGTCAATTGTTTCAGAAAAACAAATTTTCTATACGTCGATTGAAGTGTCTCTGAAGGGATTCTAATGAATAAATCAAAATTTCATTGGAAAATATTTCAATTGAACAAAGGCCGTTATTTTGTTATAAAATTGTTTTCGGCAACAAATATTTCATATATTTTTTTGTTTGTTTTTATTCTTTAAATTGTTTATTTTTAACATTGTGGGCGCCGCATTTTAAAGGTTCCATTTTTTACTATTTTTCTTTCTCATAATAGCCTTCTATATATTCGAATTGATGTTCTGGATATACTGAAAAACATGGCCGGGAAATAATCTTGTTTTTGGCCCCGGCAATCGAGTTTGTCGGTTGAGAACTAATGGAGTAGGCACTGAGCTCGCGATTCGTCATTGTGCGTATAGGTAACACTACCGCACGTAAAACATAACAACACTCCCACGTACTATACTCGCACACGTACTCGACGCGTGCAAGTGTTTATATCTGGCAGGCTCTTTTACTTTCAGACCGAGACCCTTTTTTTAAGTACCATCGAGAATCGAACCCAAAATCTTCGAATAGATGTAAAACGTCTTACAACCAGGCTACAAAAGTCGTAAATTTATACTGAGCACACTTATTTACGGTTGTAGAAAGTGAATAACATATAAAGAGCATGAAAAACGGATTAAGGCCTTCCCTTTGAAATGTTAATTTAGGGAAATCGAAGATGGTAATAGGGCGCTACAGTTGAGTAAGATGTAGGTAATTAACTGTTTCAGCAGCCACACCTGTGACTGAGCAGTCCTATTGAGGGTCCGCCCTGCTCACCCCACAAGAAGAGGAGGCTAGAAACGATGCTTCAAACATAGTTTACCTGTCTGGGTTGCCACGCCCATAGGGATTAATTACCACATTGTGGTCAGAACATTAAAAAAAAAAAACAGTAAAAACCAGTATAGTCACATGGAACATCAAAACACTCGTGTATACGAATAGTAGTAATAAACCTGAAACAAGGACAGCTTTCATGGCACGAGAATTGAGGAAAAACAATGTAGATATAGTTGCTTTATCGGCAACTCTACTTGTGAAGGGCATCTTAAAAACAGCTTGGAATATACACTACCATTTGAGAGGGCAAGGCAGAAGAAGTCGTTCAATACATGGTGTTGGTTTTGATATAGAAAAACAGCATTGTAAACAAATTGTCAGTTCTGATTGTTGGAATAAATGAATGACATGTAAAAAAATCAATATGCTACTTTAAGTGCTTACATCTCCAACTTTGGATGCAGAAGACAACTCCAAAATGAATTATTTAATCATTTTGAGGTCGTGATTAAAAATGTTCTTCAAGCAGATATTTTTTTCCTACAATATGATTTCAATGCGAGAATGAATGAGGAGAATTGGTAAAGAAAGAAGTTTTAGGACACAATATAATTGGCAAAATCATTTCTAATGACATATTCCTTCTCAAGAAATGTTCACAACATAACTTAGTGATAATCAACACCATTTTTCGCCGGAACGACAGATACTAAACATTATGACAGCACCCTCGATCAAACCATTCGACTATTCAAGCGTGATAAAAAAGATATCAGTATCATAAGAGTTATAAATCAATGCTGATCGATATTGAAGAGATCACCATCTGATAGGCTGTAAGGTAAATTTAACGACTACAATAAAAGCTCTACTTAAAAATGCAGTAATACTTTAAAAATGTAAATTTCACATTAAAAAAAATAAGATTGATGAACAGTGCCTTATTTTAAAATTATCAATAACATCAGCATGTCATGAGGTGTTTGGTTGTCAGAAGACGAAACACCATAACTAGTTTGATGATAATTTTAAACGAATAAAAGACGACATTGATGAACAATGGAACACTTTCAAATCATCAACATCAGTATGTCAGGAGGTGTTCGGTTATCAGAAGAGGAGACACCTGAATAAGTTTGATGGCAATATTGAACGAATGTATGACAACATTGACGAACAATGGAACACTTTCAAATGATCAATAACATCACCATATCAGGAGGTGATCGGTTGTCATAAGAGGAAACATCAGAATTGGCTTGATAATAATGATAAACGCATAAAAAAATCACACAAACGAACTTCAAGCATCAATGTTTCTTCGAGTAGCGAGATAATTCAGGGTTTAACGAGAAATAGGAATATTCTAAAAAAGTACTGGTGAATTTAAAAGACCCGTAAAGTCTGACCGATGTTCATGATGTACACAACCAAAACTCTAAATGCTATCTACGACCCTAGCGGCGAGACAACCGGTGTACTAGTACTACGTGCCAGTGAGTGGTTCAACTCTCGGGGGTCCCCCTATATTCAAAGATTGATGAATATCAAAATATCTCAAGATTATTATCGTAAGTATGGGGTAAAAAGTATTATTTTCGTATAAATTATTACGTATTTTAAAGTGTTTGTTATTATAATAAATTAAATTGTAAACATTATATTTGTCAAAAACTTAATGTTGCTAGTTAGTTGTGAAAATATTCAAGTGGGGTGACTAAATAAAAACCAATTACTTAATCATATTTATATTACGCGTGAAAATATAAAGAAGTTTACAATAAAAAAAAATACAATTATAGTGTTTTTAATGCGAACGCATTGGCTGCTCGTGAAAAATAATACACATTTTCAGATTATTTTATCCCAAAATATGTTTTAATGTGTTAATATTACAGAAATATGTAGACAAAACTTTACTTAACCTACATTATTGTATAGGAGAATTTCTCCGTGACCTATTAGTAAGACGCTTGTCTGCTCATTCGGATGTAGCGAATTCGATTCTCGTTCGAATCAATGTATTTCCAAAAAGAATTGCATCCTAGTTTTTACTCAAGACATCTTTAAAAAAAAAGTTGGCTGGAAGATGGCAATGACAATAGATCCACCAGGATGCACTGTATACAACAAAAGTGTAATACATTACAATTATTTTCATAGTAAGAAAAAAATGGCCTAAATGTTTCAAGCGTTTAGGAAGTACAATGCGAATTTCAATCGTTTTTTTTTATAGTGTAATTCTTAATTTGTTTTTTTTTTATAATAAAGATTCCTTTATTTTGAATTAACAGGTTTTTACTGTGTTATTTACGTAAAATTATAGTGAAGGTAGTATTCACCTACGGTCCAAGTTATCTGGAACTCATGTTGACAATAACATGTTTACATCATATTGAAATTTTACATGAATTTTTATTGAAAACATATTTTCATTTAAACATCACCAAAATTTTAGTCATAATTTCGAATTTTTAAATATTTGAGCCACATGGGTGTATTGTAGCGTCCAAACGGATTTAAAAAAATGTATTTATATTATTTGTGCACGTGGTTAAACATGGTACATTTGGCCGCCTTATTGTTATACAGGAATTTCTTCTACATAACTTACTAGCTCAGTTTGAACACATTTAACTGTTTTAATCCATAAAGAGATGTTTTTTTTAATTTTTAAATTTATTATAATTTGTTTTATCAAACACTGTTCATTCCACTTTTTGTAACGGTATAACCCTACCGGTTCCAAGGCTTTCACCTTATCATTAAGTCTTGTTTGTGTTCCTCTGATGATGAGGTGCACCTCAAAGGGAATTGATATTGGTAGAATCATACCCCTGAATGATCTGCATTTACGTGTTAAGATATATAGGTGAACAATACAGCTTTATGAAGCAATTGAACGGTATAACCCAACCGGTTTCGAGTCTTGTTTGTGCTCCCTAATGATGAGGTAAAACCCTTGAAATCGGTAGGGTTATACCGTTACAAAAATACAGCTTTATGAAGCAATTGAACGGTATAACCCTACCGGTTTCGAGTCTTGTTTGTGCTCCCCTAATGATGATGTGAAAGCCTTGAAACCGGTAGGATTATACCGTTACATAAAGTGGAATAAACAGTGTTTGATAAAACAAATTACAATGTCTTTAAACCTCCACAATGTTAATGCCTTAACTATAAATAATATATTATAATATGTTTAAATTTAAGTAAGAAAAATAAATAAACGACTAGTCTATACCCATAATGGTAGTAGAACTTGAGTAAACGATAAGGAAGAGAAACAAAGAAAAATGAGTATGTAAAGATATTAAAAGTAAAGAAATACATTTGTTCAAACCTCTCTTGAACATTAAAAAGGAAGGTGAGAATTTGGTAAATTTTGAAAGTTTGTTCTACAGTTGCACTAAGTGAACCGTAAATAAAGATGTAAATAAAACCGTAAATGAAATGTGAACCATAAAAAAACAGTTGCACTAAGTGAACCATAAATAAAGATGTATAAAATGTGGTGTAATGTGTTGATACGCAAAGGTAGTCTCTCATTCGCCTCATCTTCGATAACAATTCATGTTTTGAGAGAAACTGGATTTTTCGCAAAGACATATAAAGGATAATTGAGATTATTAAATACGCGAAATAATGTCAACAGAATGTGAATCCTTCGCTACCTGTTTTAGGCCATTGAAGTACTCGTATATTTCTAATCTTTGACACGAGACCAGCTGTCGGCGACCTATGACATGCGTGACACTAGGTGGCATACATACGGTTTTTTGATGGCACGGCATAAAGAATGACAAAAAATGAAATTCTTCAGTGTAATTTAAATTAAACTAGCTTAACTATAATACTGAAATTCTTCAGTATTATAGTTACACTTCTTTGATTTAAATGGCGATGGGGGCGTTGGCCCTGCTCTCCATAGGAATTCTAACATAAAGTACATGCATAATTTCTTAAACGAAACGGCTCGTTTTCTTACACGAAATTATTAGTTTTTGGGGAAATTTCAAAAAAATTCACGCTGTTTGGCTCATTTTCTTTAATGATATTATCAGTTTTTGAGGGAGAAAATCCAAAATGTTATTGCGTACAATCTCGCTATAATTTTGAACATAGCATCATATTTATATTGCGCATGGGGCTATGTAATTAATTTGAATTATAATGAAGTAATATAATGGTAATTAAATACATATTCAATTTCCTAGAACCTCAAGATAATATATTCTGTCACATAATTTTACTTGGATAATTGGTAACCTCAGTCTTTGATATAAATTCTGAGTATTTGACAAAAGTCAAGAAAAAGTATTGCATGTCCACAAAAAGTGGAATAAACAGTGTTTGATAAAACAAATTATAATTTCCATGTCTATATTGCATTACATTTCCATACATTCTTAAGAGCATTTCTGAGTGATAACAATGTCACGTTCCATCCACACACGATGCACCAATTTTAAAACCCTTTTCAATGAGGTCACCTATCCTCCCTCTACTCCAGAGTTCCCTTTGAGGCCAAGGTGTGATAGTTATATGCTAAAGAGTTCTTAATATAGAGAAGTACCTTAAACATGCATACACATGTGTAAAAAAAAACACTTTGCTGTTGGAATCAAAGTGTCAAAAAGTATATTTGTGGTCGCAAAGCCAAAGTGTAAATCATTGAAACACACAAAATCATTATTCAATATTTGGTCTCAATTGAACTTCCAAGTCCAGTCATGGTTTTAGGCATCCTCTTGGGAATAGTTTGCCAGTAGAGCTGCATACTAAAGGTAATCTGGAAGCTTTAAAAGGGAATTAAAGCACCCATGGGGGTGATTCAACGTCAATAAACAATGCCAAAGAATGAATAATAATCATTATTATTAAAAGTAAATTGTGTCTCTTAATAGGTTATATGACACAAATATGAATTTAAGCAACTTTATATTCTTAAAGTTATAAAAGTACGAAAAATATAACTTTATAATATTATATTTAGAGCAGTAAAGACTCTAAAAATACAAAAAAAATCTGGAAAGGACGGATATGGTATAAAAAAGCCTCAATAATATGTTATTGAGAACTACGTTGTCCTGGTGTTAAACTGTAAACCCTGGTGTATGAATTTTGAACAGTTTTAATTCCCGTACAAACGATCTGAATTTGAAAATCAGTCATTACATTCTCTCACTTTATGTCTTACTGTCTTGTCTTGTTTACTCTTCCCTCGAAATATTTATTCAGACATAAATCTGAATACCTCCCAAAAAGTGTTGCTAAATAATACAATAAAAATCTGTAATAAACAGAATATAAGCTGCTGAAAAAAACATGAGCCAAATGTAAAAAAGTGTAAATCCAGTCCGGAAGTGAGCCCGCTAGGAATCCAATCAGCTGCGACCGCTTGCTTAGCTGGAATGTCAAACGTTAGACCACGACCGTCGACAAAGAAGTTTTAAGGGTTTCCTTTTCCTTGTGAGCATATATATTATGACTCCCCAGTCACAAACAATGAAAAAAAACAACACAACCCTTTCTTTCCGGTCAGCAACGATTGGCTCAGAATTGTGTAAAGCGCACGAAATACATACATTTTTAAACCCTTGATGTATCTATGTAAAATATATATCATAAAGTAACGCTATTACGCCCCCCTTTCAATTTCGTCTTACATTATAATACAATATAACATATTATTTTTTGTGTGTATATACACGTATATATCTTTATTTATATATTAGCTATTTCCGGATGTTTAAAGAACACTATCTGAAAAAACAAGTATATGAACATCCAAAGCAAGGTGAGGATATACAAGACCTGTGTCCGCCCCATAATGACATACAGCATAGAGTCCAGAGCTGACACTGTCAGAACCAAAAAGGTATTTAGGAGTATCGCTGGCAAAACCCTTCGTGATAGAGTACGAAACACAGAAATCCGAAGGATGTGCGAAGTTGAAGATATTGTCAGATGGGAACGACAGAGAAGAAGGTTCTGGAACGAACATGTATCCAGAATGGCGGAACCAAGAACCGTAAGAATGCCCAGGGACAGTATCCCCCAAGCAAGCAGACCTCCAGGACGACCTCCCAAAAGATGGAAAGACAGCTGGCAGTCGACGTCACAAGAGGGAAACAATGATGCAGGACCATAACAGGCCAAAAGGCCTAAAATAAGAAGAATTAGAAGAAGCATATATCTTTACCCTTTCTTTCTTTATGAATATATAAACGTGTGTAACATATAAAATTATAAATATATTAATATGTAACGTATTGTAAATATAATATATAACATTAATATATTTAAATTTCTTTACTTTCCTTTCTTTATTGTTTCTCCTCACAACCCCAGCCAAATCTCCACAACTTACCCACGTCCGCTTCATTTATCCGATGTGGGAGTAAGGTGCACTTAAATCGGACTGATATTGCAGGTCTTATGGGCACAATTTCCATCGACACGCTAATGTTGTTCACCCCCTACGTATGACAGGGCAAGTATTTTGCCGTGGAATACAACCTTTCCTACATACTTTCCATTCAGAATTTACCCAGAAGACATGAATTTTCAATTTGAAAAATAGCATTTTCTTAAGAATCTTTAATACTGTAGGGTACCCACGTCCCTAAAATATTGTCAACATGCAGGGTCAACGACCGATGAATCAACCTCTGGATATCTACAATTGTCACATACCAGAAACGTCAACACTGTTTACACGCAAATAATATTTACATCGCATTCCAAGGTAGAAAGAGAACATATCACGCCGTCTCGCCGTTTCGACAATAAATATCCTACCCACTGTAGTATCCGCAGCGCTTGCGACCACCTCAGCACGCGCAGGAGTGAGATCGAGATATACCGCGGACGCATTCACGCGCCCCGTTCTGAAATTCTATATATACCTACTTATCGATGAATAAAGAGCACTTGTTATTATTCGCTTGACCATTCATTTCTGTTTATTATTTACCGACTATTCACTCTCACTTTTATCGCATTCCTGAATCGACGTATTTTATTTTAAATACAAACAAATCAAAATCATCACGACGTATCAAATTAAGCATCCCGCTAAATTGATGACCCCGAACGAAAAGGAACACAGAGTTCGACTAAAGCGAATACAGAGATGTCAACAACAACATCATCAGCACGTCCTACTAGGACATACGTTAAGATACTAATTATACTGTGCCAAGTCATGTCCTGTGCTCAGAAATTAATCAAATTAAATAATTAAAATATGATTATATCTGAAATAAAAACTTTACAAATAATTTTGTTTGTAACGTTTTTACTTCAGATATAATCATATTTTAATATACAATAACAATAATCGAAAATTACATTAAAAAGTCAACTTTGTTAAGGCTTGTTATTACTCAGGCATAGAAGACTTGGACAGTTACAAAACAGGAAGACAGAGTTCTAAATGCCTTTGAGAGAAAGGTTTTTTGTTCTTATTAGGCAATCCACCCAAACAAGGATGATTTGTGCCATCAAATTCAAGACATTATGCAATTATATGAGTCAATATATGTATAATACACCAATAAAAAAAAATACAATTCAAGAGCATTAAGTTTCAACTGATTAAGCTTAAAAAAATTAACAATCGATCTATAAGTGGAAAAGTTCCTCGAAGAAAGAAGAAACGCAACTTTCATAGGACGCGCCAAAAATACGGCTTTTAGTAAATTAAATCTTTTTTGCAAAGGACAACCGAAAAACACATGGTCTATAGTTTCATCACCCAGACCACACTCGCAGTCGGGATTTTCCACAATACCCATTTTGCAAAGATGACTAGTCACCACGTAGTGGCCCACCTGTAAACGACATATGACAGAGACTCCATCTTGATAATTCTTATTGTATTAAACCATGGTTTTAAAGGAATAGTTTGTTGGATTGATTTATATCTAGAGTTCTTATGTACCCCAGTCACATTCCAATTCAACGCCCATCGGAGCCTTTGAATGTTTTTTTATTTTCTTATAATATTGAACTTAAGCTCAGACATTTATTTAGATAAACAAATCGATCTGAAAGTTGATATTCAAAGAAAAATAAATTTTAAAGAAAAACAAAAAAGACTCACCTGTAAAGCATCCTTTCCTGTCTATCAGCTTCCATGTAAATCCTGTAGTACATGAAGAGCATGATCACTCCTGGCACCCAAAAACTGACACTTGAAGATATCACTGCATAAGGTCTATTCACTGTAAAACCACACACATTCGGATGATTCTTCCTGAACTCTAGATGCTCGTCAGTCGTGTACCACTCCATGAAGATAGGAAGGAAGGAAACTAACGCTGGACTGCACCAAACCACAGCCAGCATAACACCCAACCTTCCAGTTGTCATGATCAGAGGATAATCCAAAGGTTGAACTATCGCGTAATATCGATCTACTGATATGCAACAAAGATGCAATATAGAAGCTGTACTAAAATAAACATCCATGGAGTTCCAAACATCACACATGAAGTAACCAAACAACCACTTGCCGTTAGTTAGTTCAACACTGAAGTTAAAACACATAGCCCAGATGGCAACAAGCATGTCAGCGAAAGCCAAAGATACCACAAAGTAGTTAGTGATGACACGAAGTTTTCGATGACGCATCACTGAAACTATTACTAACAAATTACCAAAAAGAGCTGCAAGTATTATAAATACCATGATACTACTTTTTATTGTTTTCAATACTATGTTATACCAAGGGTTATACAAGACAGAACCGCTATTTGAGACATTATAAGCATCATCAAAGATAAATAAGCTATTGTTCTGCTCTGAATAGAAGGATGCATTGTGGAATGGAAGGTTGGGTTCTGGACTTGCTAAAAACTGCGTTGGATCCAAGGCATCTATTGTTGCAATGTGTTCCGTTGTCATAGGAAGATTTTCTGTAGTCCATGTTTCTTGGACTGTAGTATGGTTAAAGAAGTTTTCATGATTGTAGATTCTTTCACTTATCAGATCAGGGACAAATCCACCATTGGCATTTGGTAAAAAACTCGAACTTTGTCTATCCATTTTGTTTTTTTTTCTTTCTACTTTACTTTAAATACAAAGAAGCTCATTATATCTTTCGTCTTAGTTATTTTCTCAGGTACATTTTTTTTTAAATATATTTTTTTCAGTTTCAAAGCTTTCTCATTTCTATTTAAGTATAACTTTTTTTATTTAATTTAAAACGTATTTTTCTGCGTAGAAATGTTTCCTTTCCTGTAGTCATATTTAGAAAGTTTATTATTTTTTTATGCTCCCACAGGAATCAGCGCGACAATCTGTAAAGAGGAAAAAAATTAAATAAACATTTTTTTTTCTTGTAAACATCCATTAAAATTATCGGAAAAAATAATTAATTAATTAAGTAAAGCTCTTGACTCTAATACCCACTTTCCCCCCGAGTCATTTTTGAATAAGTGTTATGGAATCTTTAATGTTGTTTATCGCAATTTATTTTTTATATTAAATATCATATATATTTTATACAGAAACAATTTTCCTCAACTATAAACAATCTTTAATCAAAGGCAAATTGTTATAGAAATATAAAATTTAATCTTAAGATACATTTTCAAAAGGCTATTAATTTCTCTGAAATTATGAAATACGCTAAGGGTTGCCTTACGTGGTACATATTATATTTATTATTAGATCTCATTACTTATCAGGACGATGAGAATTTGTGGTAAAGGTGTTGAATAATTTATCAACTACCGGCAAAAAGCAACAACTAATTCTTTATATTTATATGCCATGAGAAAACAGGCAAAAGCTTAGTTTACAAAAGGCACGATAAATGAAAGGCAACAAACCCAAATATACGAGTATACATTATATAAATTGAGTGCTCACTTAAAATGGCTTTTTTATTGTTTTTCACATTTAATAAATAAATATAAAATAAATAAATAAATACAGGTTAATTGATAGCAACATAGTATGTACATAATACATTTAGACACATTTCAAGAACACATCAAAAAGATAATACATTAAAAAACAGAAGCTATCAAAAGGTCTGGGCTCATCTAATAACATCCCCCCGGCCAAGATACACCCCACGGGGACACCAGATGTTTTTCAGCCCACACCTTGAATGTACTAGGTGCGTCCAGAAAGTAAAGAACGATTGCGCACCACGCCCTGCGCCGATTCCCCACCACCGCAATCGTATGCGCGCCAGTTAACTCCTTCTCTCGTTTCAGTGCGAGCCGAATTTTGTTGCTGAATGGTCGTGCGTGTTTGTTCTGTAACCTTTCAAAATGGCTGTGCCCATCGATAATCCCGCCAAATGTGAAGTGCGCAGTATCATTCGTTTTCTGAATGCACGAAATGTTCGGCTTGTTGAAATTTATAGGCAACTTTAAGCAAAGCACATGAATCTTTTCCACAAATTTCACGATCGCTCCTATATGAAATAGTGACAGAGCACCTTGGCTACAAAAAAATTTGTGCTCGGAAAAGATAAACCGAATCTCAACACCAGAAAAGTAATGGAAAAAGTTTTTTGGGACCAAAAGGGTTTGATCCACGTGAAGTTTATGCCAAGAGGACACATAATAAACTCAGAGGCATATTGTGAAACTCTCCAACGACTTAGACGCGCCATCCAAAACAAGAGACGTGGAATTTTGTCGGGAAAGGTGGTTTAGATTCATGACAATGCGTGGCCTCATGCATCAGCACGAACACAGGGAGAACTTCAACGTCTTAAGTGGGAATTTTTTGGACATCCTCCTTATAGCCCTGACTTGACACCAAGTGATTTTCACTTATTCCCGAAATTAAAGGAATTTTTTGGTGGAAAACAGTTCGCAAACGATGAAGATCTCAAACAAGAAGTGAGATCCTGGCTCAAATATTTGGCGGTAGAAAAGTATAACATCGGAATTGAAAAATTGGTTCCACGTTACAATAAGTGCCTTGACAGCTATGGCGACTACATTAAAAAATAGAGTAAAGTACTGTGACTTTGTAAATAAAGTTTTGTGTTGATATGTTTCGTTTTTATTTAGTTATGCCAAAACGTTCTTTACTTTCTGGACGACCCACGTATATGTAATTAAGTGTCATGTAAATAAGAAAATAATAAATAAATAAAATACAAAATAGAAAGGATAAGACAGGATCGAATTAGAAAAACATTTTTGACACATTGAAATTGAATCTATAGCATGTGAAACATTTAGTTTTTCTGTAGTTTATTTATCAAGAAAATAATAAATTTCTCCAACTATATAAAATATAATTCCATATTTTCCTCACCTATGTTTGAAATGAATGGTGTATATTTCTTACACGCCATTCATTTCAAACATACGTAGTTGACGTAATTCTCTGCTGGAATACGCCTTTCAATATATTTATCTATTTTATCAGCTCTCAAAACATGCTTCCCAGATAGCAAACTACCCCAACTTGCATTACTCTTTCACGGTTCACCAATACATTGTGAACACTCATATGATTACACTTTTCTATAACCTACACTGGTCAATAACCTAAAACTTTATTTAACCTATACTTTTCTATAACCTATACTTTCACTCTTTTACATTACTTCTTAAATCCTCTACGTAACACTGTAAACCAGAACTGCTAAATTATTTTCATAATTCGCTGATACCATCCCTTCCTTTTCCCTTGATTGGTGATATCTCACTTTACAGGAAAAGGAATATTCGGGTGATTGTCCATCTTTGTGGGGCTTGTGGGAATATGCTCACGTATGTGTTCATGAATTTCATGGGGATGGATAGTCATTTGAATGATTTATGCTACCATGTAACTTGCTTCATTTACCACTGCCTGGTTGGTTGGAAGAGATTGCCGCCTGGCAATAAACCCGCCTTATTGCATTTGCAATAAAAGTGTTAAATAAATATCATTATATATTTCACATTTGATAAACTATAATATTTACACCCAAATATTCACCAATTAATTATGACCACTCATATGATCGCGTTTTTCGTAACACTTTCTATGCATTTTTTATAATCAGCTGTTATTTTCTTATTACTTTCACTTATTTTCATAATCAGCTGATATCATTATATATTTTGCATATAATAAACTATTTAGACCCAAATCTGACATTTTCACTCCTCTTGTTTCACTCTTCATCACGTTTACATAGGAATCACTTCAAATATTTAGCAACCATGGAGACATCACACGTCCTTGTTTTACATATTTTATAACAACACAATTCAATAATCTTCTCACTGACTCTGATCTGTCATATTTTCTTATTACAGGAACGCGATCGATCAAGTTAGTTGCATTTTACTCCATATTATTTCAAAATCTCTTGTGAAATTAATATGGAATCATGTTTTAAAAAAAAAACAGAGATAAGTGATATTGAAATATTAAAAATTTCAAAACGGCGAAGCACTTGAATTTAGTAAATATTAAAATTGGTAGAATATTAATAATCATTTCCAAGAAATGGGAAAACAGAATTTCATCCTGAAAAGGAAATCTTTAAATGGGAAAGTGCTCGAAAAACATTAATTCTACGCTTTATCTAGTCTATAAATTCCAAAATATTCTTATCGATTTCTCGGAATCAATTTTACAGGGTTGTATTTCTTAGAAATACTGATAAAACGGACAGATGGTGTGAAAGAGAAATTCCGAAGAATTGACATACCAAATAACAAAACCCACACTGTCAATGATAAAGATTTTTGTCTGATATGATTCAAATAAACATTTCAACGACAAACTCTGGTTAATATGTTAATAATAATAAATTAATGACTTAAACAGTGTTATTTTGAGGTAAAATATCACACAAGAGTTTGTTTATTTATTTTTCATCAATGGTACCATGTACCTTACATCCACATTTGTAGTACAGTGTACCTTACAACCATATATGTATAGTACAATGTATGTTACCTTATAACGATAAAAACGATGCCATGTAACTCACAATCATATTTGTAGTACAATGCACCTTAAAACGAGAACAACGATACAATGTACCTTACAACGTTATATTTATTATTTTCTCAAAACAGGCTTAGCCCAATTACCTCGAGAAATATAAGAAATGCTAGCATTAAAAAGAAAGAAAAATTGTATAGAATAAAAAAAATTGTACAAAATAATGTATAACATATAATGTAATAACATATAATATATACATACTAACATACTAACATACACATATATTCAAAGTCACTTAAATACGTTGATGAGTACTTTCTAATGCGCTTAATCTTAGAATAAAATTTACTTTTGCTTTTGATAATATGATATGAAATATGTCAATATCCGAAGCAGTCCCGTTCAGAAGAGTTAAGGCCCTTCCAACAGGCATAGCGGCTGGAAGATCCATTCTTGCGTATGTTATTGAGAACAGTTCTTGCCGGCGCAGTCTAGTGTAATTGTTCGGTAGTACAATGTACCCTACAATGACAATAACGGTACACTTACCTTTACTGTCATATTTGAAGTACAATGTACCTTACAACGAGAACAATGGTACAATATACCTCACAATTTATAGTACAATGTACCTCACAGCGAGAACAACGGTACAATTTACGTTAAAACCATATTTTTAGTACAATGTACCTTACAACGAGAACAACGATACAATTTATTTTCCAAATATATTTGTAGTACAATGTGCCTTACAAAAAGAAATGTACCATGGAATAATATTAAAAATGGAATTAGTACTTCATCACAAAGAAAAATTATGAAACAAAACTATTAAATAAAAACACACGAACGTAATAAAATAATACTAAATAAGTAATTATGTACATAAGTCAAAATTATTTCGAAAATATAAAAAAAATAACAATGTGGAGTACATTAACAATGTACTCCATTGATTATATGACAAGGGACCGTCTCGAGTCGGGCTGTCCACACCTCACCACACAGAGTGTCACTCTTGACATTTATGCGGAAAGAATAGTACAGAACACATTTAACATTTCATAAATTCTGTAATAAGTTTTCTTTCAACAGTCTATGGATAAATCGTCAATCTCAGCAAATTGATTTTTGAAAAGATCCATTCTTTTTATACACATATTTGGGAATTTGTTGAAAATTACAGAACAATTCTGGACAATTTAACCGAGATTTGATTTAAAAAAAAGTCAATCATTCAGTATTCTCCTTTTGCTCAGAGGTAATAAAGACAACCTTCGTGGTCTTGTTGGTAAGATGCTTGTCTCTTGGCCCAGGGGCTGCAGGTTCGAAAGGATTCCTGTCTAGTTTTCACGTAAGGCCTCTTTAATATATTTCTGGTCGTTTTCAGGGAGGGACCAAGGTCTGAGTGAATGTGAAATGCAAGTAGCCTGAACGAGTGGGCATGTACCATATGTGTTAAATAATTAGTAATAAAATAATTAGTTGTAAGAATTGTTATCTAGTTTAAAGTTAGTACGTAGGTGTTAACTTTTTTAAATAAATTAAATATAAAAATAAAAATTAAATGTAGGAAATTAAAATTTTGTTCATAGTTATTATTTATAAATCAGACAAGTTATTAAAAAGTAAACATGTATATAGATATGGCATTTGGCAAATGTTTCTATTATAGATTATTTTTTTAAATAAAAAAAACATGCCGAAAAAACTGAATTCATCATCTCATACACGCAGAGGAGAGATTGATACAGATGTCGAGTTTCTACAAGATGAAAGATATGCATTGCTGTTCAGTGGATGTTCAACAACTGCCTCCAGCATAATATCTCAATTCCATCGATTACCTTCCTTTCACTTGTTCTCAATGCCCACTACTCATGTTCTTTAAGGAATAAAGAGAAGTCGAGATTCCTCACTATACATCTTTTGGTGGTTTTTATGACGATTCTGATTTTCCAAATTGAGATACAAATTGCTGTATTTACCATAACAATTTGCCTTCTGCTTTTTGATTTTATCTCACATTTGTGTGTAGTAAATTTACTAAGACAAACGACACCATAAACAGTTACGAACCCATGCTGTGATCTTTTTGTGGGCAATTTATTTACTCTCTTAACGACCATGATTTTTCTTTTCATTGTGTTTATCTGCTACCCTTGTAAAATTACTCCCTTGTTCCTCTCTTTGAATCGTATGAACATTTTCTTATCAGATTTTGTATTTAGGATAAAGTTATTATGAAATCTGAAAGTTGAGATTGTATTTATGTCTATAGCTTATTCATGTCTATAGAATAAATCTCAGATAGTTTAGAATATAATAATTCTTTAAAGACGTTTTTCTACTTCGTCACTGTTAATGGTTTTTTTCTGCCGTAAATATTTATCGAGGTGCTTGGAAATATGAAAATCGGATGACGATAAATTGAATGAGTAAGGTGGATGAGGCATTTTTTTGTAGCATAACTAGTTTTTAAATTGTAAATTTATTAATCTGAGGTCATTCAGTATCTTGAAGCACGATGGGTTGTCTTCGAAAAATCAGTGCTGATTACCCTTAAAAACTACCCTTCAAAGCACGGAGTGCATAAATGGGTGGAAATAAATCGTCAAAGACAAAGAGAAACGATGCTCAGTCATGAACTACACGACAGGATGATGATGAATAATATAAATTGAATGCCTGACTCAATAAATAAATAAAGCAAATGTTAAACAAAAACAAATAAAATAATATTTCTTAGCAAAAAACGTATAAAGTTATATAATATTAAAACCTCCATTTTTCCAGAACAACCTTAAAACTCACGTCTGAAAACGAGTTCGAAGAATATTTAAACATTTCAACTGAAAATACCAGCACTTTGACTTTGAAAAAAAATTATAAAAAACCATCAAAGTTTTTATTCACACTGGGGTTAGAGGGAAAAATATTTCAAAATTTCATCTAATTTTTCATTAACATACCCTTTGAGAGGATGTGGTGTATACATATTGTGATACCACAACCGAAATTGACTCCTCCTTCTGTTTCAAAAGCGCTCTTGCAAAAGAGTAAAATATAAACTTAGGAAGGTAATTCAAAATAAAAGATCTTGCCTAACAAATAACTCGCCGATCTTGGAGTTTACATTATGGGATTCATGAATATTTAAGACAGACTCCTAATCCACAGCGGCGTAAAATGAAAATTAACAGACATCAAAGAGAAGGCAATGTATAGTATACGTGAAGACAGAAAGAGAGGGTATTGAAACTAAACGATGTTTCATAAAACGTTCGCTTATTTAGGGTCAATAATTTAAACTGGCTTCTTTTAAAGTTATACCACAAATGTATGGAGATGTTGAATCACTTTAAAATCCATGACGGAGCTGCACGCAAAATATAGCTTGATTGATAGAAGGCAAATAAACATTAAAAAAATACGTGCACAGAGAAGAATATAAAAGGGTGGCAATGTATTACGGAACACGGAATGAAGTGATAAGGGGAAAATGTAAACTTAAGGCTGATGTGCTGGGTAAGAAAAGCACTCTAAGATGGTTTGGGCATGTGGAAGGAATGATAGGAAAAACTAACAAAATAATTATAAAATGCAAATGGAAATCAGAGACGTGACAGAGGAAGGCAATGGAAAGTATAGTTTGATCAAGTGAATATTTTTAATGAAGAAAACGTAGATAAATCGTAGGAGTTATATGAGAGGTGGAAGGATATAGAAGAGGCAAAAGATGTGTGTTGAGATGGAAAAGTCTGGCACTTTGTCATATCTGCCTACTCAGACAAAGGAATGAAGTGATGGTATGGATGTATAGCTTGAATAATTATAATACAACAGGCATTCCTTCGTGATTAAATATAATTATAAGCAATCCTGCGGATATAAAATGCCTCGGTTTTTATTGATTTATATTGTGAAAGTTATTGCACTTCAGCAAGCACATGGTTTTGACAGATCAAATCCAAAGTTATGATGGCAAGATTAAAATATTCTAAGGTGAAAGGGTTTTGATCTACTGCAGACATAGTTAAAATATAGATTACTAGAAAGTTAAAGCCAATACCTTTGATGAATTCTTAAACTAAGTTTATATCCATCGAAAATAGAAATTCCCGTCCACACAACTTAGTTTTGCCAAGTTTCAAAAACGTTTTTGGAAAAGTTTTCTGAGGGAAACCTATTTTCTTCGTCTTTACCTTCTGAATTTTCGAAACCTTCTTGAAGGTTTCCCTCAAATTTGTCATAAGATAATTTGAAGAGTTTTGATAAGGGTGGCAACCCACGATTAGAAAACAGATTTATTTTAGTAACCGGGAACCCTATTTATTATTTTTTTTTTGGGCAACATTTGGAAATGAACACGAGACCTCTCATGGAGATTGTCATTCTAGCAACTCATTAACAACTTAGCAGCACAGTTTAGGAAATCAATATGGACATTGTATAAACCATTTTAAACTCTCAATATAGCAATACAAATTTGCTTTCAGAATTTTTTTTATCCAATATACTGCGAACATATAGAGTTTTTAGATCGGTGTATTTTTTTTATGAAATAACTGTTGAAGATTATTTGTGCATACATGTACATAAAAGGTCTCATGACGAAAGCATTCATAGAATGAAACTAGAATTGCCAAGATATTCATATATAATCAGATTGCCACTGCAACATACGTTATACGCTCGGGTGCTTCTGTAGCTATAATATATGATTTATTCTTCTCTGTTTGGGTTTTTTTAAACTTTGGTATTTTTAAAGCTGTGCACAGTATTTCATTGGGTTAACAGTGTATTGTATATTATTTGTAATTTGTTTTATCAAACAATGTTTATTCCACTTTCGTAACGGTATAACCCTACCGGTTTCAAGGTTTTCATCTAATCATGAGGGGAACAAAAACAAAATGAAGTATTGTTTGTGCTCCTGTGATTGTGAGGTAAAAATCTTGTACCGGTAGGGTTATACCGTTACATAAAGTGAAATAACCAGTGTTTAACCCTTCCTATCCTGTTATGAGTAACTGGTACACATTGCTCCTAATAACTTTGATATCTCTGTAAATATATTAAATACTGGGTTCAGATTTTAGGAATTCCTCCGTTATACATTTACGCATTGAATGAAAAAATAATATTAATAATAATTAGCACTTATCGGCCACATCAGAGATATTTTGTGAAAATCGGGAACAAATTCACCAATACAATCAAACATGTGCCAGTGTGGGACGTAGGTATATTCGTTCTAAAAAACCGCTATGGGTGAGGAAGCGACGCTATTCACGTCTCACTCTCACTCTGCTTCGGTATATGGGAATGCAAGAAATGTAATCTTAGTTCGCTCGCTTCCCTCGCTTTCGGACATCTATTTGAGGTGGTCGATTCGCCCGTTTTGTGAACGTCGGCCGATGTTTTTTTCACGTTTTTGATGTTGCATCGATAAGCAAATTTAACTTTACTCAAGTGCGATAAGCAAGTTTAACTTTGCACGATTGTCGCTAGTGCAACAATCGTGCAAAAAACGGTCGCAAGCACCTTACCAGCTGACAGCCAAGTCTTGGCTTTAACAGGGGCAGCCTCATTTCTCTTTCTCTACTCCACGCTGGCTTGTTTCAGCTCGGTCGTGTAATGGTGTACCCAAGTTTCATTGCAAATAACGATGCGACTCAAAAATGCGTTCCTTTCTTGTGCAAACCGCGCCAAGAACCTTTCACACACATGCAAATATGCCATCTGTTGTTCTACAGTTAAAAGACGTGTGACTTATCGAGCAGACACTTCACGGAATCCTAGGTCCTTTGTGATTATGGATTGAGTGCTCCCATAACTTATTCCTATCTTAGAATAGATTTCGGAAACCATCGATCGCGTTTCAGAAGATCACGAATAGCGTTAATGTTCTATTCGGTAATGTTCGTCCGTGGGTGACGATCACAGCTCTCGTTGTTTACACCTTCACGGTTTTTCATGAAATCTTTATGCGAGGCAAACATACGAGGCTTTAACAATGTTTGATCCCCAAACTGTACCGTCAATCTTCGCATAATTTTGGCCGGTTTTACGTCCTGACGAGCGAGAAGTATGATAATTATGCGTTGCGCAATCGACGGGTGCACCTCTTTCTCAGACATCGTGTGCCATACTAATGATGGAATGTGCCGAGGCTGGCCGACCGCTCTTTCTACTCCTTATATTCCCACCCAACACTCCTCGAGGCAGCCGCGCGCTCTGTTTAAAATTACGCACTCTTTAACAAAAGTTTCGTTTATATTTGATCCACCCTCGTATACTCGTGTAAACACTTCATACATAAATTACACTTCACCAAAAGTCAAATGTGTAACTACTAAATATTGGCCCATCTACAAAGGTTTATTCATAGTTCGCTTTTCCTACCAAATAGGTTTTTAAATATTATATAACCAGATGCAGAGAAATTTCTTATCTAATGAATCACCGCAGCCAACACATTACTACTTTTTTTCTGAAATTTATTTAATCTGCCAATAAAAGTCTGTTATCTAAATGGCTTGATATAAATGGTTCTCTATTATTATTATTAACATCAAATATCAAAGTATTTAGCCAAGTTTAGATAACTGTTCTCAATTCTCAAGATAAAGTTTGCAAATATTTTGCAATAAAAACGCAGTAAAAGGATCCCTACATAATTTTGGCACGTCGCCACATAAGATAGTAAGTTTTAAAAAAACTGGGCACTGAGCATGTTAAGAGAATGAAGACTCTATTTTGAAATTATTATTTTTTTATAAATACAGTTTTACAGTGCCCATCGGTAAGTAATACACATCGGGCTTAAGAAAGAGACTGTCGGCCATAATCGGCTAACTTCGACTTTGTAGAATGTCGTCTCTGTCATTCATACACGTGTTCCGTCGCGATTTGCCAGTCGTTGTCAACTGGACTGTTAGCGCATCGTGCGATAGAGACGATGCTCTACAAAGCCGAAGTTAGCCGATTATGATCGACAGTCTTTACTTACCGCCGGGTACTGAACAATTATGTGAAAACTGTAATATTGACATAAAAAATGCATCCATAAAAGTTTACAGGTAATATATAATAATCATACGCCGATATTTAAAGAAATATATATTTAACAAAAATACAAGATTCAACCCGCTTGGAAGACAGGTGCTTATAAACTAGAAAACGTAGGTTTTCACGCATTCTATACAACGCGTCATTTTTACCGCATTTGTATACTTTCATAACTTTTTTGGGACCTAGATTCGATGTTGACCAGTCAGTCTTTCTTCTCTAGTGCAACTCACCATTTGCAATATTGCCTGTTCTAACTCAGCAATAAATTAGCGCTGCCATCAAATGATACAAAAATTTAAAAAAAAACGTATCTCTCATTTATTGATTTATTTAACACTTTTATTGCAAATACAATCTGGCGGGCTTATTGTCAGGCGGCTATCTCTTCCAAGCATCCAGACAAAAGTAAAATAAGCAAGTTACGTGGTCACATAAATCATTCAAATGACTATTCATCTTCACGAAATCCATAAACACATACGTGAGCATATACCCACGAACCCCACAAAGACGGACAATCACCCGAACATTATTTTTCATATAAAGTGAGATATCATCAATCAAAAGGAAAGGAATGGATGGTGGAGAGTAAAGGTAAAGAAAAATCAGGAATGAAACATGTTATTTTACTGACTAGAAATTAAGAATTTTTCAGTCGCTTCTTAAAGCATGCTAAGGACGGAGCGAGTCTTATATTGGCTTGTAACTGCTTCCAGAGTTTCACTGCATGGACAGTAAAGGACGGCGTAAAAAAAGAGGAGCGGTGAACTGGAAAGGCCAATAGACAATCTCTGTTTGAGCGTAGCGCTAATCCATGATTGGAAAGACGCTGAAAATTTTCGGCGAGATAAGAGGGGGCGGCGGGACAGTCAAGAATATTATACAGTATAGATAGTATGTGGATTTGGCGTCTATTTATAACATTCTCTTCTCTTCACAATAAACAAGAAATAAAAATATAAACGACGCTGGTTTGAAAGTCGACAACCCTAATTTTGATTTACATCGAATTTTAATTAACCCTCAGACTGTCTGTATTGCCAGTTTGGCATCCTTCTGATCTTGTTAAGAGGAAATAAATTCTGATTCCTTATCACGCCTGAATAACTGAAGCAGCCAAAAGATTTATTCGATTCCAATAGTCTTTCTTAGAAATACTTAATTTCAATAATTTGTGTTGAAATTGAAATCAAGTGTACATCCAAGCCTTTGATTGTTCATTTGCGGTGGTCGGTTCTTTTAAATGGAATTGAGTTAATTCAACAAAGATTTCGACTTTAACGTTGTGGAACTCCATTTTAGAATATTCAACAATGAACTATTTTGTTATTCCACTAATTACGTTAATTTTTGCAACACGTGTTTCTACCTTCCATCCTAAGGCTCTCTAAAGGCGAAGTTATCCCGGTTTATTATGATAACCTCTGCTTATAAGAGTTGTCTATCTAATATCAGTGAGATACAGGCAAAAGCCTAGTTTACTGGGGATGCGACAAATGAAAGGCAACAAACCCAGATCCATTAAAATTGTATGTCCAAATCAAATTATCTGTTGTTTTTCTCAAATTGTGTATATTTCTTGTCATGTGTATTAATAATAATAATAATAATAATAACAATTTTTTTTTTCATAATTATATATAACAATGAATTTAGAAACATACAAAATCATAAGCAAAAACAAAATAACCACATAATGCAAAAGTTTGAAAACCTCTTAAAGATTTTTCCTCTTTATTAATATTATTGAATTTTAACAAATAATTTAATAAGGTAAATTAATATTGAAATATTTTCTTTAATATACCATACATACTCTTTAAGCGGAATCATTCTGCCTGAAGAGAGCCTCAGGATAGGAGGTAGAAACATGTGTAGCGTAGATTGATGTAATTTGTGTAATAACCAAGTAATTTATTGTCAAATATTCTTAAAATCATGTAATGGAGGGAATGATTGAGGGATCGATTGGCATTGGGTGTCCTCGCCAGGAGTATCTGGAGCAAATATGCCACAATATGGACTACACCTCCTATACAGAGCTCAAGAGGATCGCTGAAGACCCAGAGGAGTGGAGGAGGAGATGCAGGGCTTTGCTGTTAACCAATCTTCAGGATTGAAAAAAAGAAAAGAAAAAGATTCTTAAAATGGAATGGAGTTGTATTGTAGTGTTGGACGATAAGTGGCATTAAAGTCTTTAGAAAGCTTTTTAAGCCTTCATAAAGCTTTATAAATCACCACTATCATTATATTAAGTCTTTACAAAAACTTTCTGACCCGGAGGTCGCGAGCTCGATTCCCGCTAGAACCCAGATTTTTTTAAAGACTTTCCACTTAAAGTCTCAGGAACATCTTTCAGAATGGTTAGAAGAAATTGCCACATACCAATTATTCCTCAATTTCGTACTGCATACAAATATAGTGTTCGCTTGGGCGCTGCTATAGCTGCCAGACGGGATTTTTTAAAATAATAATAGTGGGTTCGAATGTTGACTCTACTTGAGGAGGTTTGCTCTCTAAAGATACAATTGTCCTTTGAATTGAATTGGAAAGAAAGAATGAATCTACTTAGTCTTTTATATAATGAATTGTGGAAAGACTATTTATTGATATGATGAGCTGTGGATGAACGAAACAACTAATTCTTTCCCACGATGAATTGTGGATGAACGACTCTTTTAATTAATTTACGTGATAAAATGTAGATGGTGAACATGATGAACTATAGATGGACGACTTTGCCTATTTATTCACTTGTTGATAGGTGACTACTAATGTATTCACATATTGAACTATAGATAAAACTATAGATGAACGACTTGGCCTATTTATTCACATGTTGATAGATGGCTACGAATTTGTTCATATATTGAACTATAGATAAAACACTACTAATTCAGTCACACGATGAACTATAGATGGACGACTTTGCCTATTTATTCACATGTTGATAGATGACTACTAATTTGTTCACATATTAAAAGATAGATAAAATACTCTACTAATTCATTCACATGACGAACTACATATGGACGACTTTGCCTATTTATTCACATATTGATAGATGACTCCTAATTTGTTCACATATTGAACTAGGGATAAACACTATACTAATTCATTAACGCGATGAACTATAGATGTACGGCTTTACCTTTTTATTCACATGTTGATAGATGACTACTAATTTGTTCACATATTGAACTATAGATAAAACACTACTAATTCAGTCACACGATGAACTATAGATGGACGACTTTGCCTATTTATTCACATGTTGATGGATGACTCCTAATTTGTTCACATACTAAACTATGGACAAGACACTCGACTAATTTATTCACACTATGAACTATAGATGGACGATTTTGTCTATTTATTCACATGTTGATAGATGACTCCTAATTTGTTCACATACTAAACTATGGACAAGACACTCGACTAATTTATTCACCCGATGAACTATAGATGGACGACTTTGTCTATTTATTCACATGTTGATAGATGACTCCTAATTTGTTCACATACTAAATTATGGACAAGACACTCGACTAATTTATTCACCCGATGAACTATAGATGGACGACTTTGCTTATTTATTCACATGTTGATAGATGATTTATAATTTGTTCACATACTAAACTATGGACAAGACACTCGACTAATTTATTCACACGATGAACGACTTTACCCATTTATTCACATGTTGATAGATGACTACCAATTTGTTCACATATTAAACTAAAGATTAAACACTCTTCTAATTCATTCGCCCGATGAACTATAGATGGACGACTCTGTTAACTGTTTATTTAATGAATTTTGTACCATATTTAGTGTTTGTGAAAAAAAATCAAATAATTTTGACAAAGACATAAAAAAATCAAAGGAACTTATACAAAGTTATATAAAGGTTTTTTTTTGTTTTCATTTATTCACAACCCAGATTAATTTTCCTTATATAATTAAGAAAAAAATATTTACTTCGTCTTAGACGAAAAGGACACAAAATGAGTATAATTAAATCTTCAGCTGTTTATTCTTTGTTCGTAAATAATTCGGAAAAACTATAGATAAAAAATAAATGTCAAATCATCGCTGAAATTCAACAATACATTTATTTATTTATTTAACACTTTATTGTAAAAACGATTAGGTGGGCTGATTGGCAGGCAACAATCTTGCTAATTGGTAACAACATAAAAGTTAGTTATATGGTCGCAAAAAATACTCAAATAATTATTAATCTTTAAGAGTATACGAGTATACACATAATAAAAGTAAAAATGAGATACCATTAATCAAAGGAAAAGGATGGGATGGTGAAGAGAAAAGAAAAATCAGGACTGAAACACATTATATGACGCTTCTTAAAACGACGCTTCTTTCTGTCGCTTCTTAAAACATGCCAAGAACGATGCGAGTTTAACATCGGATCAACTCGTAACTGATTTCAGAAACTGCATGGACAGTAAAAGACGATATTATTATTTGTTTTGTCAAACACTGTTTAGTTCACTTTTTTTAATGGTATAACCCTACCGGTTGCAAGGCGTTCACCTCATCATCAGGGGAGCACAAACTAGATGCTATGAGTATCAGCCATCCTGTGAATGGAAGACACCGACGCTATATATTTTTTTATTTTGTGCATGCTGTTACGCTTTATCAACTGTATATTTTTAACATATTAAATTCAATATTCCGTTGGAAAAGGAGATTTAAATCTAAAATGGTCTTGTAGGTTTAATCTGCTACAGCTTTTAGTTAGGCAGTTTTCTATAGCGCTGCTTTTGTTTTGCACTCTAAATATTTATGTTGACAGCATATAAGCCACAGAAATTCAGACGTACAATGGTGCAAGAATAAAAACAATTTGGAAGGGAAACCGTCGGGAATTGAACCTGGGCAACCGCTTGCTTGACAACACCAACGTGGTTTCTTGGACTCTAATATTCAATAAAATACTTGTATATGTTGTATGAAAAGTAAAGTTCATATTTTTTGGAAAGATGTCGTTAGTACAATATTTTCGTTGGTCTTTTCATTCGAAATGTAATCGTGAAGCACATTTTTCAGCAATTGTTTGAGCGGTTTTTTTGGGGGAATTTTTAAAATGGAAAAATAAGTTTAAGGAAAAAAAATGTTATGGTGAAAACACACTCGAAAACCGATTACCACTGGTTAAGGTATTAATAAAAAATAACCAGTATTATACGATACGAACATGAACGTGAGTAAAACTAAGTTCATAATGTTTGGCCGGCAGGATCACGTCTTACATTGAACGGTGATGATATAGAGAGAGTGAAAAGATTTAATTACCTCGAAAGTATCCTAGTGGAAGACCTCAACCCAGAAACCGAAGTCAAGTGCAGAATTGAATCGTCTCGTGCGGCTTCTAATAAAATGAGAAGTGTATTCTGCGATGATAATCTAAACTTGAAACTCTGACAACGGTTAGTCAAATGCTATGTTTGGTCAGTGTTATTGCATGGAGTGGAATCATGGACCCTCAAAGTTGGTAGTATAAACCGACTGGAAACATTCGAAATGTGGATGCACCGGAGAATGCTACGGATACCCTGGACGGATATGGTCAGCAACACGAGGGTTCTTCAAAGAGCCAAAGTTGATAGAGAGTTGCTGACTAATATTAAAATCCGAAACGTGTCCTACTTGGGGCATGTACTTAGAGGAACAAAGTACAAATTACTGCACCTGATCATCCAAGGCAAAATAGAAGGTCAAAGAGGTGTTGGCAGGGGGCAAATCTCCTGGCTCCGCAATATACGTGATTGGACTGGCATAAGGGGCGTTGGAGATCTTTTTCGGGCTGCCGAGGACAAATATGTCTACTCTCAGGTGATATTCAACGTTGGGGGGACCTGACATGATACTGGGAAGAAGAAGATACGATACGAGAGATTCCTGAGATTCTACAAAAAAAGCCAAGACTACCATCCATAAGCTTTTGCTGAAATACGATATTACTTTTCCAGACAAAAAAACATACACTGATTGTTCCAGGATAGAATGAAGCGGAGTTTGGCTCTCGCTGCCTGTCTCAATAAGGACATGGCGTGATAGTGATGATGATGTATGAGTTTGTTAGTATAATTAGTTTTCTAGCACATATCTTCACACCCTAAAATTGCTATTTTTCCAAGAAGTAAGAGTATCAAGAAATGGCGTGAATTTCTAAAGTTCCAACTTTCCAACTTTAATTGTCAAACTTGCTTACCTTCATAACTAATTCTAATTTACTAACTTTCAAGTTTACATTTGAAGTTGTCCCCCTTTTCGTTAGGCAGTTTCAGAGTTACAAAAGTTATTGATACAAAAGACACAATATACTCGTATATGATAAGCTGAATAAAAACCTTTTTATTATCATCAAATACAAAATTTGCATACAAAATTTTCATTTCGTATAAGACTATCGAATAAAATTTCATTTCAATATAAATTACTTTCGTAACCTAGTTGATAAGACAGTTGACTTCTAGCCTGGGGGTTGGGAGCTCAATTCCCATTGGAACCCAGATTAAAAAAAAAGGTTTTCATTTAAAGCACGTTTAACATCTCTATGGTTGGTAGGAAAAGATTTTCAGATATAAATAATCCCGCTATGTTGTATTGTTCCCAATAAAGGTGTAACACAATACTTCTAAAAAAAGAAGAATATATTTTTTTTAAAAACAATGTCAGAACAAATTATCAAATTTCACACGATTTCATATCAAACAGCGTTAAGAAATCCTCCAACAGCACATCCTCGCTTGGACCGTGAAGTTCTATAAAAGCCAACGGGATCACAGCAATTCTCTAATCGCTGTTCTAGGAGCTTACGAGAGTAAGTCCTACCTATATTTTTGTCATAAGCGTAAGCTTCCGAAACATCATGTGTTGCCTGACTAGTTCATCTACAGAATAAGCAGGGAATATCAAGGTCTGAGTGAATGTAATGTAATGCAATTAGCCTAAACCAGTGGACATGTACGTGCAAAATAATAAGTTTTAAAATAATAAGTTGTAAGAATTGTTATCTATTTATGTCAGTATGAAGGCGTTTATAAGAAATAAATGAATAAAAAAAAAAACAAAATGTATAATTTTAGTACGCTTCGACTTTCTTGGCTTCTGAATAGACGATCCTTTTTCCAAATTTTCTCTGTTATCATTACCAAAATAATTTCGGGTACTTTTTCAGAATGAAAAGACGAGAAAGAATAAGTATGACGGGGAGAACTCACGTTTCTTGCGACAGAAATATAAAAAAAAACTTGTGAACTCTTTTTAACCTTGGTTGAAAAGGATGTCGTTTGACAAGGTATTCATCCCGAAGGCAGGAACAGATCCTTTCCTCGATTTAATTCAAAAAGGAACATGATTAGAATATTTAAGAACCTTCTTTAGCTTTATTCTATTTATATATTTTATTCTATAATCAGATAAAGCATTTTGTAACATTACACTAAGAACAAATTTTTATATTAAACACAAGAAAATAATTTGAAATACTATAGATTCAAAGTTTTTTACACCAATGTATGAAAATAATTAAAGGTTGATTTTAAAGCATTATTAAGGAAAAAAACTTTACAATGGTGATTTTAATGTTTATCATTTGGCCGCATATTTTTTTTAAAGGTATGTCGACATGTCATGAATATGTTATCTTCTTTCGTATTGTACTATTCAACATATCTGTATTGATGAATCGGGGCTGCATATTAAAGAGCGGGGCTGGGAGATAATATTGGTTTTGGTCCCTGTTAACGAGTTTTTGGATTTAAAACCACTGGAATACGCACAAAACTCGTTGTTCGTCATTGTATGTGTTGACAAAACTACGGCACGTAAAAAGAAACCATATTCGCACACATACTCAGCGAGTGTAGTCATTGATATCAAACAACCTCTTTCACCAGACTACTTTTCTTAATCTTCTTTTTGTGGTACCATTGGGAATCGAACCCGATAATGATGGCATGTATAAATCATGAACCGAATAGTATTTTACTATTGTGCTTAGAATTGGTTTGTTTAAGTACCAGATTTTGAAGAAGATCTTCTTCCTCATATGCTGTATCCAGTCTCCCTGATGTTGGAGATCACTCTTGAGAAAATATGTCTTTGGCGGTACGGAAGAGCTCCACATCTTCCTAGATACCTGTGAGTTCGCGAATGTTGTATTACAAAGGCTGACACCTTCTATCGATTCTACATCGACTCTCGATTCGACCGTCAATTTTAATTTAAAAAATAATGTTATTTGTTTAGTCCGGTACTGTTTATTCCACTTTATATAACGGTATAACCGTACCGGTTTCAAGGTTTTCCCCTCATCATCACGGGAGCACAAACAAGACTCCATTTTATTTAGACTCCCCCAATGATGAGGTGAAAACCTTAAAACCGGTAGGGTTATACCGATATGTAAAGTGGAATAAACAGTGTTGGACTAAACAAATTACAATACATTGTAATTTGTTTTTATCAAACACTGTTTATTCTACTTTCACCTCATCATCAGGGGAGCACAAACAAGTCTTGTTTGTGCTCCCCTGATGATGAGGTGAAAGTCTTGAAACCGGTAGGGTTATACTGTTAAATGAAGTGGAATAAACAGTGTTTGATAAAACAAATTACAATGTATTTAAACCTCCACAATGTTAATGCCTTAACTATACCATAAATAATATAATAAATTACAATACATTTAAACCTCCACAATGTTAATTAATGCCTTATCTATGAATAACACATTTAAAAAAAAGTTTTTTTTTCATCTCTATGCATGATCTACATAAACAATATTTCGTTATTTATAGTGTTTAAGAGTTCTCGTTCTACTCGTATGTATGTTCGACGAAGCTCTTAAGTGTTTGAGATATGATGAAACTAAGATATTTTAAGCATTCCCAAATGAATACTAAATATATATGCATCTAGTTCATTCGACATTCTGGTATTCATGGTTCATTTAAACAAGTAAATACAATTACGTATAATATACCTCGCATATAACTTAATCATGCTTTGCGAAACTTGAAGATTTAAATTAGTAATTAGTAAAAAAACTGATTATATCTTGAGAAATCCTGAGCATACCAATTCAATTTGGCATCAAACTTCCCTATCTTAGTCAGACTTCCTAGATATTTAAAAATGTCGACTTGCTCTACAGGTGACTCGATCAGCTCCCAATATACACTATTATGGAGTTCTAATTTAAGAACAAATTAAATAAAGATGTTTGTATCCCAAATTGTTTGTTTTATTTTGTTGAACAAATTGAAACTTTATACATTTTGTTACTGTATTTTATTGTATGACACTTTCGTTGTATACAGTTCAACCTGGCGGGTGTATTGTTAATATCTTCCAAGCAACCAGAAAGATGTTAAACTGGGCTAAAGTTAAAGAAAACAGCTGGAATCCTTTTTTAAATAAATCTGGGTTCCATCGGGATTTGAACCCGCAACCTCCAGGCTGGGAGGCAGTTGTTTTACTAATTAAGTCACGGGGGTTATCTTATATATTGTGTTATATTAAGGAAAATTAGGTGTAGCATACTTTGTAAATAGTAAAAATAAAATAAGATATTTGTTGGACAAGTTAAGACATTTGTAATGGACAGGTGCATTGAAAAATGGGTAGTTTTATTGTAATCAACTAATTTCCTGTATGAACTAATAACGAGCAAAGTTTCCAAAGACTTAAACAATATTTTTTCGACGCTCAATTAATTGGTATTGTCACACAAAGAGAAATAAAACGACGCGGAGAAAGCATATTTTTGTTGGACAATTACTTGAAACAATAATTATAACCATAATAAAAACAAACATCCCTTAATATAAGTTATGATTTTATTTTTCGTTAATACATTTACAGGGATGAATTAAAATTATTACAGCCTTACTAAGAAAGAAAACACAAGCCTTTTTAATTTTGGTTTTTACTTTTAAACACATTCCCAACTAATTTGCTGATATACTTTTTCCTTGGCGATTTTTACATCGAAAATGGCATTTTTTTAATTAGATCCTTTTTGTCTATTTATTTATTGCTCAAAATATACATACCATCACGCCATTATTATATCGAGAATAGAGCGCCAGACTTTCTTATCTCAACATATGTATTATTTTTAGATAAATGTAAATACCGACATTATAAACTTAAAAAACATTGTGTACTCGCTAAAATTTGTGGTTATTGGTCATATCTATTATACTTTGGTGAATTATTTTCAGTTAAATGTAAGTTCCGATTTAGGAAGTGTAAAAAAACTGCTTTGAAATTTGGCAAAAATTATGAAAAAAAAACGTATAAAATATATGAAGAATATTTAACAAAAAAATAAAATAAAGTAAAAAGCGTTTCATGAATAAAATCATTAGAATTTCTCTCAAACTCTACTTTTATGATTGTGAATACGTTTCCGGCCCTAACACGTACTATTTTGGCAAAAATAATAATTTTATAGCTCGGTTATAAAAGGGTTTTCCTACATTTTTACGGACTTAGAATTCCGTAAGCGACTTTTACCATATCCAATTAAATTAGCAAGTTAAATAAGGCAATTTGGACAATACAATGATCTTAATGTTTAGACTCGTTCGCTTTCTGATGATCCCTTTTTTCTCCAGCCTATTTAATATTATATAAAACAGATGTAAATTGTTTGCGAGAATTACAGTATTCTCCCGCTATCGGCGAGATCTTTATTCACGGTTTCACTTATCCGCGGTGTACTTTTCGATTTTTTTATAAATCTCGCGCAGAATCAGTGCCATAACGCTAAAGGCGACATGCCAAAGATACAACGATTTATCTTAAATCACTTACATTATTCGCGCTTCATCTCGCGCTGCTTCGTTCCCGGCATCTCAGTGTTTGTATTTGAGAAACCCGTATATAAGGGTTTAAATAACCCATAATAACGCCACAGAAACGTAAAACTAATAGTTAGTAACTTGAGACCTTGTAAATAGCATGCAATAAGCGAAAAGCTAAAAATTCTTGACTTATTGCAAAAATAATAGAAAACGATCGCTGCCGTTTGTAAGAATGCATGGAAAGAACGAATCTTCTATTCGTGAAGTGCTCAAAAAGTGAAAGAAATGCATGCTAGTTTGCTGTTTTACCTCAAACTGCAAAAGTAACAGAGAAAACGACGATGAGAGGGTTCAATACATTTATAGAAAACGGTTATCTATTCAAGTTATACTTAAGTGTACGGTAATTTGGAAGGGGTTCGCTGCTATCCGCGGATTTCGACATCCACGGAGGTTCTTGAAACCTATTTCCCGCGGATAACGGAGGATTACTGTATTATTTTACGTCTAAACCATATGGCTTCTTATTAATAGAAATTTTATATGAGAATAAAAGCTATATAATATTGCTTAATATAAGAATTTCGTTTCCTAGTTTTGTTTTTACAGCGAAAGAAAGGAATAGTTCAATAAAGTTACAAGGCTAATGGCGTAGTACATTAAAGCAATTTTTAATTCGGCTTTCAGATGTTTTGAAAACTTTTAAAAGTATGATATTGTATTACACTTTCGTTGTATATTGATTAACCTGGTGGACGTATTGCCTTGTGGCAATCTCTTCCAACCAACCAGAAAGATGTTTTAGAGGCTTTAAGTGAAAACCAACTGGAATCCCTTTTAAATAAATATGGGTTCCAGCAGGATTTGAACCCGCGACCTCCGAGCTGGGAGGTCGTCTGTTGCAATATAAAAATATTTCCCAACATAAAAGTATGTTTCAACGTAAAAGTATGTCGCTACATAAAAGTATGTTGCAACATAAAAGTATGTCCCAACATAAAAGTATGTACCAACATAAAGATATAAAAATAAACTTGAAGGTGGCAAATAAGTGGTAAATACGTTTTAAAAGGGAGCGTTACGTAAAATGTGAGAACACAATTTTTATTTCATTTATTTATTTATTTTACACGTGACAAGAAATATTCATAATTTGTAAAAAAAAAACAGGTAATTTAATTTGAACACACAAATTTAATGGATTTGGGTTTGTTGCCTTTCATTTGTCGTGTCCCCAGTAAACTAGGCTTTTTTTGCCTGTATCTCACTGAGGACATAAAGCTTGAAAAAAATAATCGATACTTCTTTCCGATTATATAAAACCCCGTTGCACATTCTCATCAACCTGACAAACAGTGACACTCAATTACATATGTATACATTACGCGAATCAAACCCCTCACACTTCAAGACTCCAGACAGACCAAAACGTTCATCCCACAATATACCACACAAAATCATAAAAAAAAATAACAAAAAATACCACACTAAAAGCTCAAATAAACCTTAGCTACAAATCATTCCTCTTGCAAGCTCAAGTATTCAAACTCCTGTCGCAATAACAACCACGCTCCGATCGACTGCCCAAATTGTTTTCCTCATTTTGCCTTTATTGGATTCGGCACCCCATTGTATGTCATAGGAGTTAAACGAGCATATTATCTTTGGGCAATATGTATGGCAGAATAACGAATTAAATAAGAGAAGAATGCGGATTGAAATGTGATAGACGGTATAAAATGAAGAAAATATCATTGAAATATTAGCCACATAAAATTAACGAATAATAAAAGATTATCGAAAATAGTCAATGCAAATAGGTAAAGTACGAGGAAGGAACACCTAGAAAATGTAGTGCGACCAAATTAATAAAATTCTGAAAGAGGGAAGATAAGTAAGCATGACGAGGTGTATGGACGTGGAAGAAGCGAAATATGTGTAAGGATTGAATGAAGTTGAGATATATCCTCTCTGTCTACCCAAATAGGAATATGACGTGATGATGGTGATGATTATAAAAGTAATTAAAGAAAAACCTTGCTGATAATATAAGATGATATATTAAACATCAATTATCGATGCCGCAGACTCTGGAATATGATACAAATATATACTATTGTAGGGATCCACGGTCGTCGCTGAATATTGTCAACACATACGGTCAACGACCGACGAAACGACCTTTGGATATCCTCGATAAATTATATTTTACAGTCGAAGGTCACATACCAAAACATTGACGCGGCCGGACATCGCGCCGCATTCCACAGTAGAAAGAGAACGCATCACGCTGTCTCGCCGGTTCCGTAAACAAATTATTACCCACAATACTATTTACGATATCTACAATACTTCAAGTGACCATTTCTGCACGCACAGAAGCGAGATAAATATATATCGCGGGCGCACTCCCGCGTCCATTCTGAAATGTTATAAATACCCACATACTGATAAATAAAACATTCATTCACTCTCTCCTTCCGCATTGCGATCTAACGTATTTTATTTATTTACCAACAACTACTATCATCATCTCTTCAAATAAGAAGCATTCCGCTAAACTATAATCAACTTGCCATTTGTATATTTTCACAAAATTCTGAATAAATATAGATGTCAAAGCTGGAAAATGTATGGAACAGCGTCGTTGCCGGGCCTCGCAGTTGAGTATCCCCTCGCCACTCCAACGTCAGTATTGAACCGTTCTCCCACGCCGATCGTATGATCTTCTGTGAGAGAATAGCCCGATCCTTGATGCGCACTCCCTCCCGCAAATGCCACAGACATATGCTGATCGGTCTGACCATGTTGACGCATGTTCGCAGCGCGCAGACTGTTTCTCACACGTCTAGACGCTGAAACGCCATCAGCCCGAGAACATACGGCTCTCTGGAGAGCCGTATGGAAGAGCAGAACTTATAGCACCAACACGATGAAAGTCCGTCTAGTACTTCAGTCGTCTTCGCAATATTCGTGTTTCACAATATTTAACGACGATATAATCGTATGTAAGATATATCGACCAGAAGCTGAAGAAAAAAAAACAATTCAAAATATCATTTATAACTTTCTTTCGATTTTTTTTAGGCTCAGTGGTCTAAATTTTGTATTAAATAAAATTGTATATTTGGATAAACGAGTATTTAATTTTTTTTGGGTTTGCTCAATGTAAAAACCCCCAGATTCGAGAAATACGACTCGTAGATTTATAAATTTCCTTTTAAATAAACAATCCTTTCTCCAGTAGACGGGAAAACATTTGTCTTGATTTGGAAGTCTACAGAGCAGGGTTCCGTCATTTATATCAGTTTTTCACTGTCTGAAAGTCTGAAACTGTCAAAGTATTGGATTTTTGGAATGCAAGTATTTTCAGGATGCCTTCTATTATGCTTTGATTATTCAGTGTTTCTCTTTTAAGTTTTAGGATATATAATATATATTACGTATTTTATATATATAAAACCAGATATATGATGAACAGCTTTTCTACCTCAAAACCAATAAACGTAGATGGAAAGCAACTGGAACTTGTCTTCTTTGTTGTTTTCTTTGTAGGTGGCATATCGGAGGAAATAGCACGAAAAACAAAACTAGCGTGGAGCTCATTTGGACGTTTGAACAACAAGAGTAATCTCCCGATATCCTTAAAGCGAAAGGTTCTACAATCAGTGTATTCTCCCAGCACTTACGTATGGCTGCGAGACATGGACGCTCACAGTAAAGAACACACAAGAGCTCCAGACCGCACAAAGGGGCATGGAGAGATGCATGTTGGGATATACTAAAAGAGACCGTAAATGAAACACCTGGATTCGCAATATAACAAAGGTAGAAGACGTTATAAAGGTGTGCAAAAGAATGAAGTGGCAATGGGCAGGACACGTAGCCAGAATATCAGACTCCTGATGGACATCCGAAATAATCCAATGGTACCCAAGAGGCATAAAGAGGCCCAGAAGAAGACCGAAGGTACGCTGGATAGATGAAATCAGGAAGCATGACAGCATCACATGGCATCAACGAGCAAAAAGCCGAACTATTTGGAGTCAACTTGGGGAGACCTTCATCCAGCAGTGGATCGAACCTGGTTGACAATGATGATGATGATGACATATTTTATAAATACGGGCTTAGCATATCTCAATCTACCTCTTTCATGCACACTTTACACTTATCATTTGTATACCCGCTTATTATCTTATTTCCATCTTCTTTCCTACATTGACACTCCACAAATTTTCCATAGAACACGCATCTTCACAGCATTAATCTTTATATTATCCTTCTTCCATAACTTAAATTATATAAGTCCAAGTTTCACTTCCATAAGGTTTGTGTGAGCTCTGGAATGTGGTGTTTTTATGTGATTTTTTTATGATTATGTGTGGTATATTGTGGGATTTTTTGGTCTGTCTGGAGTGATGAAGTGTGAGGGGTATAATTCGCGTGATGCATTCATATGTAATTGAGTGTCACTGTTTTTCAGGTTGGTGAAAATGTGCAACGGGGTTTTATATAATCAAAAATCGGAAAGAAGTATCGATTTCTTTTTTCATGCTTTATGTCCTCAGTGCGATACAGGCAAAAGCCTAGTTTACTGGGGACACAACAAATGAAAGGCAACAAACCCAGATCCATTAAAATTGTATGTCCAAATTAAATAACCTATTGTTTTTTTGCAAATTGTGTAAAGTTTTTGTCATTTGTAAAATATAAAAAAAAAATAAAATATACGTCAAGGTAAAAAATTAACATCAATACATGTTTTATATTTAAAAAAAAAACAAGGTAAATCAGATGCTATCAAAAGATCTAGGTTTATTTTGCATGACCCCTGACTTCCTCCAGATCAGGCATCATCCCGTCATAATTAGAAATATAATTTAGTTAAGCGTAGTAATTTTCATTGCGGCCAAAATTCTATATTGTGGAGAGCTACATACATTACTCGTTCCAGTTCGTTTCCTGACCGAGACTCAGAAGGTTCTGTCAATTGTTACGTCATTACGAATGAACCACCAATGCCAGAGCTTTGAAATTTTTAAGGAAGATAGTCGAAATGTATCGCTAGTTAATTCATTTATTCATCTACAGATGGCGCTGGTGGTTACGCGAAAATAAAATCAGTCACTTTTCCCATTGGAGAGACCGTGGAGTCATTACACTGTACACTACTTGCATATGTATCGGGTCTAATTTCTCTTCTTGTACTTAGTAAACACTTGGTTATTTCTGCAGGGGTTTTCTTTTTTATCAGTTGATCGAATACTTGCCAATACAATCCATTTTATACCGAAGATTGGTACACTAATTAAAAAATTAACTCCTTTATGATTCATACGCAAAAACATGGAAATGAGGTATGCAAAAAATTTGATTATTTTAATATAAGTATATAAGTATAGTATTCGCCAGAATATCACAACAATATTTAGAAATAGCTACTTACTTTGTGCTTCTGAAGAAAAAAACCCTCCAAGTAAAGCCAACCCAAGAACTGATAACTTTATACTGATACCGTAATAACTTTGTGCTCTCCTTTATTAATATAAACAATCTAGTATAGACGAAACATTAAGGATAATACTTTGCCTCAGGAGTTGAGTAACCCTGCATCAACATGTGAAAGGTTTCGATTCTGCAAAACAACTTGTATCTTGTTCTACAAGCAAACCCATGTGTTTTTTAAATTTCAAGATCTATCCATAAAGTTCTCGAAAATTCTAATTCTTCTTATTCTACGGAAGCGTTGTTCCGCTAAAAATAAATCTTAGTTCTTTACCACTATAAAATATGTGTTTCACAATTACGTAAGTCTTTTTGGCAAAATTTGTAATATACATACTCGTACATATATTGAATTTAAATATGGTTAGTCAAAAGTTTTTGAAAGCGGAAATGAAAATACATTTTTTTTGGGTGGAAATCACTTTTATTGCTCAGTATAGTCTCCCATAAGATCAATACACTTGGTCCAACGATCTTCCAACTTTGTTGTCCCATCACGGAAGTGACTTTCTGGAAGGCCTGCAAAATACTCCTCTACGACGGCTATAACCTCTTCGTTTGATGAAAAATGCTTTCCACGAAGGAATTTTTTGAGGTGTGAGAACAGCCAGAAATCAGAGGGAGCTAAATCTGGCGAATAGGGTGGATGCTGCAACAATTCGTACCCCAATTCACTGATTTTCGCGATGGTTTTTTGAGCTGTGTGAGCAGGTGCATTGTCTTGATGAAAAATGATTTTTTTCTTCTGCAAACCGGGTCTTTTTTCACAATTTTTTTCATTCAACTGGTACAAAAGGTCACAATAATAATCAGAGTTGATTGTCTTACCAGTTTGGAGATAATCTATCAATAAAATTCCTTTTGCATCCCAAAAAACTTACGCTAACACCTTCTTGGCCGATTTCTGGACACGAACTCGCTTCGGAGCCAAAGTGCCTGGTTCACACAATTCCTTAGCCTCTTGTTTTGATTCAAGATCATGGTGGTAAATCCAAGTCTCATCCATAGTGATGAATCGACGCAGAAAATCCTTTTTATCCTTTCAAAATTCCTCCAAATGTTGCTCAGAAAGTCGCATTCGAACGTGTTTTTGTTGCATTGTTAGCAAATGCGGCACCCATTGTGCACACAGTTTTTTGAAACCCAAAACTTCAGCCAAAATATGCCATGTTGTTCCATGTGAGATGCCTATGGTGTCAGCTATCACATCCACAGTCGATCGATGATCTTTCAAAACCATATCCTGTATTTTAGCTATGATTTCTGGTGTTGATGCACTTTTTGGACGTCCTGAGCGTGGATCGTCTACAACGCTTGTACGGCCACGCTTAAACTCTAAAACCCATCGGTGAATGGTTGGAAATTAAGGAGAAGGCTCCTTAAATACTTTCACTATCTTTGCATGGATCTCAGTAGCCGATAAACCTTCCAAAACAAAGAATTTAATCACTGCACGATATTCGGATTTTTTCATTGTTAAAAAATACACTGACACGTCAACTTCAAATGGCTTGTAAACAAAGAATGAATTGACAGATCAAAATGAAATTTTGAGTACGTTCTTATGAAAGATGAAATAATAAAATGGCGTAGAAATTTTGGTTTTTCTACTGCTCCATAGATGTCGCTTTCAAAACTTTTTGATTAACCTATTACATATGTTATTAATATTAAATAATTTTTAAAGAATACTTTGGTATCACTATTTTTATTATTACTACTGTTTTTTTGTATGTGTTTAATTATTGATAATGAAAGATTGTTCAGATTAAACATGATTTATTTGAGACTTAACACGGTTTTGACATGAGGCAATATGGCTGCCGTGTCGGCTAGTGATGTGACACGTTACTAGTGATGTGACACGTGATACTCGGAAACGATCCCACTCATCATAAACCCAGCCCCTCAGATACTTGTATTTATGTACTCTTTCAATGCACCCGGAACCTACACTCAGCGACGCATTTCGGTTATTGATTCCCTTTACTGAAACATATTTCAATTCTTCAAGTAATTGTACATATCTGAAAATAATGAAACAAATACTCGAAGTATATTAGATATAGAAGAATTCCAATACGATTTGCGCAATGTGGATTAAGTTTATCCCGCGAGATTACCGAAACGTCTGAAGCAGATGAGACCCCGATTATACCCTTAATACGAAAACAGCTAACTCATTATACCGATGGAAATAATTTCAGGAGCATTTGGCTGAAAATAATACGAAAATTAATCATTGGATTCCGATAAACTTTTAAGAATTATATAAAAAATTATTGGGAATAAATGTATGTATTCTGTTAACATTTATTCCTTGGTTTGTTCAAGTTTGTTGCCTACTCCAGTGGTTCTATTCCCAATGGCTTGATTATTAGGACTGAAGAATATGTTGTATTTCAAATCACCTGTTTGGATTTATAATATTTAAGTGTACCGTACGAATGGAAAAAAAATGTTGCATTATGACGAGTGTTAGACAAAACGAAGATACAGTGCAATTGTAAGTGGAAAGAGGGGTGGAGGAAGACCAGTAAAACTATGATTAAATCGAGTTGGCTATCCTGGAAGCCTCATTGATTCACTTTTAAAAAACAAAACAAAAAAGAAACTTATAAAATATTATATATTTAACGACACCTATAAGCATACCTATAAATGGAGCAAAGTCCTATTTATAAAAAATATATCATATGAAATAACCAAAAATATTCCAAGTCACATAAAGCCAGCTTTTTACACTAACTTTAATCTCCGGAAACTCTTATTTAATGGGAAAGGCAAAAATGGAATTCTTAGCAACAGTGGTGTGTATAAACTTTTATGTGCTGACTGTGATAATTTCTATATAGGAAAGACAGGAAGATCTTTTGAAAAGAGATTTCGTGAACACAAATCCGCCTTAACAAATCCTATAATTTATTCTGAAATGGCTAATCATTGTCACCGTGAGAATCATACTTTTTCTATCGATGATGCCAAATTCTTACATATTAGTGGCAACGGAAATAAATTGGACAGATTAGATGCCCTAGAAATTTCTAAGTCAGTATACCGATCGGAACATCTGTTGAACAATTATTTCCCCAAAATCTCTCCGCTCTTGGCCGAAATTATCCCTAGCCTTCCTCACCCCCCAGCCTCCAACCGTTGAAGCGTCTATATCGGTACCAGATCGAACAGCATTTAGTCTTGTTTGCGCTCCCCTGAAAATGAGGTGAAAGCCTTGAAACCGGTAGGGTTATACCGTCACAAAAAAGTGGAATAAACAGTGTTTGTTAAAAATAAATTACAATATCTTTAAACCTCCACAACGTTAATGCCTTAACTATAAACAACATAAACAATATATTCATTTATTCTAGGAACATATCCGTAAGTATACATATAATTATTAAATAATTTTAAAACAATGACTGTTCTATAATTTATTATTACTACTGCTTTTTGTATCTTCATGTTAGTTTAAGATAAAGTTGTATTATTTGTCAATAAATTTAAGTACTTGTATAACCTGTCACATGTTCATTTGTATATAAAGACACTGTTGTGTCGTTAGTTAAATAAATAAATAAATAAAAGTATGACAATACTCTCGTTAACAGTTTTTTCTTGACTTCTAGATCTTCAAGTATGGGCGCATCGGTACGTCTTGTAGTCGATCAAATGTGAATCATTAGATGACAACGCTGTAACTCGAAAACATACGACATGCCTCCTTCATTTTTTATTAGCGTTCATATTTAAATTCCATGCTTTAGAGAAAAGCAGAGTTCTCACCATACAAATTTTGATGATCAGAAGTAAAGATCGATTTTTCAATACCTTTTTCAATTTGACCATAACAATTTTTAACATACCAATTCGTCTCCAAATATCTAATTCACGATTTACATCTTTCGAGATAAGCACCTAGATTAATAAATTTGTCGACCTCTTCAAAGTCTTAAAGCAAATTACTTCTTGTCACGTGTCTAAATGTGTCCACAATCAGTATTTTGGTCTTACTTTCGCACCAGATAACTTCTTCCTGCTTTAACAATAACACCATTCAGTGGGGAGACATATACTATATAAAAACAAAATTCAACCACCCAACTAGAAAAAAAAAGATCTTCAAAGCTTCAATGAAACGTCGCCATGACCCACTGATAAGCCCCAAGTGGGTTGAATAACCTATTAAAAAAACTGTGTGCTTCTTTTCTAAGAGTTCAAAGACATGCTTACACAAAAGTTAAAATTGGTCCAGAGCCCTATAAAAAAATTGTAGAATCTAATTTTACAATAAAATACGCGACGTTGAAATATTTTTGTTCCAGATTGTTACCTTTGTAAGTAATATATAAGGATTAACAAGTGTTTTGATGCGGTATTTGCAACTTTTATTGTTATTTATTGGCCAACTTTTATCGTATATTTATCGTCGAGTAGTTAAACAGTGTTCTCACGCGACACTCGCTCCTACACTAAAAGATTATCTATTCCTTGTACGCCCTAAAGCAAAAGACCTCGCTATATCACAGCAAAACCAATGCATTGAGAAAATGAAAAAGCATTTCGAAAACAGCGAGTCGAGTACCGTTGTGATAATGGAATATGACAAGTCCTAAATATTGCGGTGCTCCTTGAAATCCCAAAATTAACATTTTAAAAGCCTCTCCGGGAACCTTTCTTCCCACTCAAAATAAATTCCTCTTTTGCGTTTACCAACACCCCTCCGCCTTCTTCGTGCCAAGATGAATAGCGTATTTTTATTGTACAATAAGTCATATTCTTCTTACTTTATTTTTTTATTTACTATATACGTGGGTCATCCAGAAAGTAAGGTTATAACATTTATGTAGGATCAAAAAATGCTTGTATTTAATTGAAATTCACAGGATACTCGTACTTCACTATTTTTCAACGTAATCGCCGTCGAGATCGAGACATTTCTGTAGTCGGGGCACCAGCTTTTGTATGGCAGTGTCATAGACCTCCGCCGCCAGCTCTTTCAGCCACTTCTTCACAGCTTCCTCGACCTCCTGATCGTTGGAAAATTGTTGGGGTGTAGTGACACACCCACGTCTCATCCCCCGTCACGATAGAGTCCAGAAAAGCTTCTTCCTCCTGTGCAAAACGATCCAAAAATTCACGCGCGGCGGTCACGCGATTTTGACGGTGCTCCGGTGTGAGCATTCTGGGTACCCATCTCGCACACAACTTCTTGTAACCAAGTTTTTCCGACACAATAGCACAATACCGAAATAGAGTGAGAGTGAGACGTGCATAGCGTCGCTTGCTCACCCATGACGGTTTTTAGAATGAATATACCTACGTCCCACACTGGCACTCGTTTGATTGTATTGGGGAATTTATTCCCGATTTTCACAAAATATCTCTGATGTGGCCGATAAGTGCTAATTATTATTATTATTTTTTTCATTCAATGCGTAAATGTATTACGGAGAAATACCTAATATCTGAACCTAGTATTTATTATATTTATTCAAGTTTTTAAAGGCAATGTGTATTAGTTACACATCACAAGACAGGAAGGGTTAAAC